>NW_026847549.1:103768342-104155383 GCF_025583915.1 Anolis sagrei ordinatus
ACATGTTAAAGAGGTTGATGTACAAAATGTAATAGTATGTAATAAAGTGATAAATTAATAAAAATAAATAAATAAAAAAAAAATAAACAAAAAACAACCATAAAACTTGCCCCAGACATGCGGAAATAATAACGAAACGACCTCAAAACAATAACAAAACGAATACAATAACGAAATACGAAGCATTTACAAAACTATTTAAAAAATCGTTTTTTTAAAAAATTGCTCCAGAATGGTTCGTTATCGTTTTGTAATTAAAAAAATTAACGAATTATTAACGAATTACGAATTAATGAAACGAAACCGCCCAGCCCTATTTGTTACCCTTAGTCTGGCTCCTCAACAAAGACCTGTCCAACATGATCTCCTCTACCAGAAGCACTGCTACCAACAGCATAGCCTCTTGCTTCACAGGAGCATGCAATCTCACCATTGTAGAAAAATATTGCTATTTATGAAGGGTAAAGGGGGTAGTTATGCTATCACCATCAAAAGGTTTTAGTCTAAGTGGCTGATTTTTTAAATGAAGTTATTATTATTATTTTACTGACACAAAAACACAGTATGTCATAGCAAACAAGATCTATATGCTGGATTTCGTATCACAAAATCACAAGTCGGGCACTCCCCAAGTGTCTAGGACTGTGTGATGTATTTTTGAATAATGCGTGCAAATCCAAGTATCGTGGTCTTTTGCAGTTGACAGATCATGATTTAATCAATGTTTATTGTTTCCAAATGCCGGCTGAGATCTTTTGGCATGGCACCCAGTGTGCCGATGACCAGTGGGACCACCTGTGCTGGTTTATGCCAGAGCCTCTCCAGTTCGATTTTGAGGTCCTGATAATGGCTGAGTTTTTCCTGTTGTTTTTCCTCAATGCGACTGTCACCTGGAAAGGTGACATCAGTAATCCAAACTTTTTTCTTTTCCACAATTGTGATGTCTGGTGTATTGTGTTCCAAAACTTTGTCAGTCTGGATTCGAAAGTCCCACAGTATTTTTGCGTGTTCATCTTCCACTATCTTTGCAGGTTTATGATCCCACCAATTCTTTACTGCTGACAGGTGGTACTTGTGACATAAGTTCCAGTGAATCATTTGGGCCACAGAGTTGTGCCTCTGTTTGTAGTCTGTCTGTGCGATTTTCTTGCAACAGCTGAGCATATTATTATTATTATTACTACTACTACTACTACTACTACTATTATTATGTTTATGTTTATTTATACCCTACTTTTCCTCTCCACAAGCGGCTAGGTAGGTGGTTCTTTAAGCTCATTCTATCTAGCCTCTCCACATCCAAAGTATTTTAGATAGGGGTCTTTCTGCCCTGCCACTATCAGAAAATTCCAAGGACTGAAGCTGCACCTATTAGCTTTCAAAACAAGTGCTCCAGCACAGAGAACCCTTTCACTCGGCAGTGTTAGAGTGTGTGTGTTTGTATGTGCATGCAGGTGAGGGGTGTCCCCAATGTCCACACTCACCTACATGCATCTTCAGGCAGTTTGGCTACTGTGAGCCAGAGCAATGTAGTGCTGCGAAAGGGAGGAGGGAAATCCTCCCTTTTCCCCATCCATCCCACTCAGCTCACAGGCTACCCACAACAGAGTAGGTGTGTTGTGGCTGGCAACACTGTGACACAGGGGAAGTGGGCAACAGAGGGCGGCCACTCTATGTCCCCAGGTCACATGAACTGGGGAGCGGAAGATGGCAGTTGATAAACTGCTGCTGGTTCTTGTTAGCTACTGGTCCAACTGCCTTGACAGCTCTGAATTTGTGGGGAAATCGAATCCATGATTTGAGTTTGCTTAACCTGGGGACAAGGCCACATTAAGATGACCTTAGAATCATAGAATTGGAAGAGACCTCATGGGTTATCCAGTCCAACCCCCTGCCAAGAGCAGGAAAATTGCATTCACAGCACCCCTGACAGATGGCCATCCAGCCTCTGTTTAAAAGCCTCCAAAGAAGGAGCCTCCACCACACTCTGGGGCAGAGAGTTCCACCGCTGAACAGCTCTCACAGTCAGGTAGTTCTTCCTAATATTCAGATGGAATCTCCTTTCTTGTAATTTGAAGCCATTGTTCCGCGTCCTAGTCTCCAGGGCAGCAGAAAACAAGCTTGCTCCCTCCTGTCTATGACTTCCTCTCACATGGCTATCGTGTCTCCTCTCAGCCTTCTCTTCTTTAGGCTAAACATGCCCAACTGTTTAAGCCACCCCTCATAGGGTTTGTTCTCCAGACCCTTGATCATTTTAGTCTCCCTCCTCTGGACACATTCCAGCTTGTCAATATCTCTCTTCAATTGTGGTGCCCAGAATTGGACACAATATTCCAGGTATGGTCTAACCAAGGCAGAATAGAGGGGTAGCATGACTTCCCTGGATCCACACAAGGGGTCCACAAACTTTTTAAACAGAGGGCCAGGTCACGATCCCTCAAACTGTTGGAGCGTGGACCACTGTGGCCAAATCCGACTTCCCAAGGTACGGGCGCAGCTGGTGCACAAGTTTTAATTGTGCAAAAGCTCTCCCGGCCACCGCTGAGACCTGGGCTTCCAGGCTCAGCGATGAGTCCAGGATCACTCCCAAGCTGCGAACCTGCGTCTTCAGGGGGAGTGTAACCCCGTCTAACACAGGCTGTAACCCTATGCCCTGTTCGGCCTTACGACTGACCAGTAGGACCTCTGTCTTGTCTGGATTTAGTTTCAATTTGTTAGCTCTCATCCAGTCCGACACAGTGGCCAAACACCGGTTCAAGGTCTGGACAGCCTCCTTGGTGACTGGTGGAAAGGAGTGACAGATTTGGACATCATCTGCATAGAGATAACATCTCATTCCGAAACTCCGAATGATCTCTCCCAGTGCTTTCATGTAGATGTTAAATAACATTGGGGACAAGATTGAACCCTGTGGGACTCCACACAACAATGGTTGTGGGGCCGAACAGGTGTCACCCAATAACACCTTCTGGGACCGTCCCTCAAGAAAGGATCGGAGCCACTGCAATGCAGTGCCCCCGAGCCCCATGTCCATGAGGCGCCCCAGAAGGATACCGTGATCGACGGTATCGAAGGCCGCTGAGAGGTCCAGCAGAACTTTTGGCTGATGAGGTAGGATTGTTGTTGTTGTTGTTGTTCAGTGCTTTCAAATAATTTCAGACATAGGTTGACCCTGAGTGAGGGCCAGGTAAATGAGCTTGGAGGGCCACATACCGCCGCCGGACCTTAGTTTGAGGACCGCTGATCTAGACACTAGACTCCTATTGATGTAGGCCAAAATCCCATTGGCTTTTTTGCCGCTGCATCACATTGTTGGCTCATGTTTAACTTGTTGTCCACGAGGACTCCAAGATCCTTTTTACACTTATTTCTCTTGAGCCATGCGTCCCCCTTGTCTCAGGTAAAGCTGAATCAGCTCTGTGAAGTGTTTAACAACTATGGGGTTGACCCGCACACAAACCAACCTAAGTGGTCAGTGTAGATGTGTCCAGAGTTGTAGTCTTTCTCTTTTTTGCAAACCACTAGCACATGCATTTAATTCACTAATGCTCTTTGTTTGTAATTGCATTATCTAGCTTTTGTGCTTTAAGATACCTTTTAGAGCAGGGGTCCTCAAACTTTTTAAATGGGGGGGGGCAGTTCACTGTCCCTCAGACCGTTGGAGGGTCGGACTATAGTTTTTTTAATAAAAAAATCAATAAAAAATTCCTATGCACATTGCACATATCTTATTTTGCTATGTGGAAGGACCCTTAGAGGGGGTTCTTTCTAGCCCTCTTTAGGCAGTAATTCCAGGAGCAGAGAATGGGAAATCTTCCTATTTCTAGCCTGAACAAAATCTGGCTACCAGTATTAAAAAAAAATTCTAAAATTATAACTGTAAATAAAGAACAACACTCAAACGCAGGGGAACTCCAGACAAGAAACAATCAGGGCCAACTAATCACCTCTCAACAAAGGATTCTCCCTAAAAACTGTCAGGCTATGAAATGGTAATCAAGGTGGCCAATTGAAACATTCATACCTACCTCCAACAGACAAGAGTTCTTTCTCCCACCCTGGATCTTCCACAATTTTCCTAGTTAAAGGTTTTCCTCTGACATGAAGTCCAGTCTTGTCTGACTCTGGGGTGTGGTGCTCATCTGCATTTCTAAGTCGAAGAGCCGGCGTTGTCCGTAGACACCTCCAAGGTCATGTGGCCGGCATGACTGCATGGAGCACTGGGGCAGCCTCCCTTGGCTGGCTCACGCTGCCCATCGGGCCTGATGGATAGCGTGAGCCTGCCAAGGGAGGAGCAGCCCCGCGTGGCCTACTCGCACGTAAAGCATCTCGCGAGGTGCTTTACGCGCAAGTAGGCCACGTGGAGCAGCTGCCCTTGGCTGGCTCACACTGCCCATCGAGCCTGATGGATAGCGTGAGCCTGCCAAGGGAGGGGCACTGTGGGGGGAGGGCGCTCCTCCTCCGCGGGCCGGATAAGTGCCCTTGGTGGGCCGGAAGTGGCCCACGGGCCGTAGTTTGGGGACCCCTGTTTTAGAACATTTCAACCAACACACATGGGTATAACTGTGTTTCTATTCAGTTAACTCTCTACTTTGTGTTTATTTCATTTCAATCCAGACTTTCACTAGAAGGACGAGAATGTTGCAGCAATGATGAAGTGGTTTGCAGAACCAGAAAATTTGCTTTGAAAGCGCAAAGTAGAAAATAAAAGCTGAAAATAAATAAGTACATCCATGCTTATAATAGCCCTTAGAAATAGCAGTGCACTTGGTACAGGAACATTCTGTAATGGGTTTTTAAAAGTTTATTTTTGTCATCATAGTGTGTTGTAAGTAAATGTGATACCGATTTAATCTAAGCATGATGAAGTTCTATAGCGTGCCTACACACTTTTCGCTCCTTGGTAACAGATTTATAATTACATGCACTTTAAAACACACCAACAGAAGTTATAAAAAATAGCAGATTGTTGTTGAAAACACATATTTACATTTAGATACAGTAGCACTGATCGTGAAACATCTCAACTGTGTATCTTTTAAAAAGAAACAGTATATCTTTTGTATTTTCAGAAACCATCTCCCTGACTGCTATCTTTTTTTTAAAAAAAGTCCAGAGTGATTGACAAGTGGAACACAGTCTGTGGCTACTCAGATAGGCGAATGCTCCATTTAGAGTGATTTTCTCTAAGGTCTATGAGCAAAAGTCAATGAGCTCTCATGAGGCCGACTATGGGGACAGGAACAAAGCCCTTCCCTTTCTCTACTAAAATAAAAATGGATCACCAGGGATTTGAGATCAGTCTAGTTGTCATACCAGTGGTGTGCCTGAGAACCTTCTCTTATAAGTGATTTTTTGTTTAAGGGGTATGCTTTTTTTTTTTTACAATTATATCACACATTTTCCTCTAAGGTAGCTTATTCTGCTTTTCTCCTCCACTTTTTCGTTATAATAATTCTTTCTGAAAATTGGCCCAAAAGTAGGATGTTGAATTTCATAGCTTTCTGATATTTGCCTGGATCACAGTGTAACCACTGTCACTTTCATCTATGAAAGTGAATATGCATATATGTGCATATGTGTTAGCGTGGATGTGGGTATTTAAGGGTTTGGGAAAAATTCTTTAAAAATTCAGGTTTTTTTAACTTTGATCAGAAATTTGGCAACTTTCAGTAAGGTAACAATTTTATGGAAAACAGAAAACAAATCAGAGACTAGGCATTTAATTTTATTTATTTGTTCATTTTATTCTGTAAATAAAAGGAAGTGCAGGGTGTGTGTGTCCCTGAGCCACTTAAAAAAAAATATTGATTTCTTGATTTTTGAATCAAATTTCAGAATTTGATTCAATTGTGCTTTGAAGGCAATGCTAATATTTCATTCCTCCATGCAAACACAATTCAATAGGCAAATAATCGGAGGATGAGCAAGTCGAACAGGAGTCGCCCAGGACACAGATGGTGGTCCCCTGTTTGACTCCTTGGCCAGTGACCTGTGGGGTTCCTCAGAGCTCAGTTCTATCCCCCATGCTGTTTAACATTTACATGAAACCACTGGGAGAGATCATCAGGATTTTTGGAGTTTGGTGTCAAATTTATGCAGATGACACTCAACTCTATTACTCCTTTCCACCCAAAGCCAAGGATGAGGTCCTGCCTCTAAATCAATGCCTGTCATCAATAATGGACTGGATGAGGGCTAAAAGTTGATATTAAATCCAGACAAGACAGAGGTACTCCTGGTCAATCGTAAGGCAGAACAGGGTATAGGGTTACAACCTGTTCTGGATGGGGTTACACTCCCTCTGAGAACACAGGTTCGCAGTCTGGGGGTGATCCTGGACTCATTGCTGACCCTGGGACCCCAGGTCTCAGTGGTGACCAGGAGCACATTGCAACATCAACAATCCATACTTTGTTTTTTAGCACGATTGTGAGGTCAGGAGTATTGGGCTCCAGAACTCTGTCTGTTTGAATTCGGAAATTCCAGAGGAGTTTGACGCGTTCATTTTGTGTAACTTTTTCCAGCTTGTGATCCCACCAATTCTTTGTCGCAGGCAGGTGGTATTTGTGGCACAAGTTCCAATGAATCATCTGAGCAACGGTGTTATGCCTCTGCTTGTAGTGTCTGCACGATCTTCTTGCAGCAGCTGAGGATGTGATCTATTGTTTCATCTGCTTCCTTGCAGAGTCTACACTTGGGATCTGTCGTCGACTTTTCAATTCGGGCTTTGATAGCATTTGTTCTAGCGGCTTTTTCTTGGGTTGCCAGAATCAGGCCCTCCGTCTCCATTTTCAAAGTTCCATTTGTGAGCCACAGCCATAGTTTTTCTTTGTCAATTTGGCTCTGAATTTTTCCCAGGAACTATCCATGGAGAGCCTTCTTTTGCCAGTTTTCTCTTCTGCTCTCCATTGTGTTTTTACTCTTTGTCTTTTGCACTTTAAGCAGTTCATTACTATTGACTTCCTTCTTGACTGCCTTTCACATAATCTGCAAGATTATTGACACAAAAGCAGACACAGCAAACGAGATCTATATGCTGGATTTTGTATCACAAAATCACAAGTCGAACACTTCCCAAGCGTCTAGGACTGTGTGATGTATTTTCGAATGATGTGCACAGATCCAAGTAAGGTGGCCTTTTGCAGTTGACAGATCGTGATTTTGTCTATGTTTATTGTTTCCAAATGCCGGCTGAGATCTTTTGGCATGGCACCCAGTGCGCCAATGACCACTGGGACCACATGTGCTGGTTTATGCCAGAGCCTTTGCAGTTCGATTTTGAGGTCTTGATAGCGACTGAGTTTTTCCTGTTGTTTTTCCTCAATGCGACTGTCATCCGGTATGGCGACATCAATAATCTAGACTATTTTCTTTTCCACAATCGTGATGTCTGGTGTATTGTATTCCAAACCTTTGTCAGTCTGGATTCAAAAGTTCCACAGTATTTTTGCATGTTCATTTTCCATGACCTTTGTGGGTTTATGATCCCACCAATTCTTTACTGCTTGCACGCGGTACTTGTGACATAAGTTCCAGTGAATCATCTGGGCCACAGACTTGTGTCTTTGTTTGTAGTCCGTCTGTGTGATTTTCTTGCAACAGCTGAGGATATGATCCATAGTTTCATCAGCTTCCTTGCAGTCTGCATTTTGGGTCATCCGCTGATTTTTCAATCCTGGCCTTAATTGTATTCATTCTGATGGCTTGCTCCTGGGCTGCAAGAATTTATTTATTTATCTATTTATTTATTTGCTTTGCTTATATACCGCAGTTCTCAGCCCAGGGGCGACTCAGGCCTTCTGCCTCCTTCTTCAGGGTTCCATTCATGAGCCATAACCAGGTCTTCTCCTTGTCAACTTTTCCTTCAATCTTCTCAAGGAACCGCCCATGTAAGGCTTTGTTGTGCCAGCTGTCAGCTCTGGTTTGGAGTACAGTTTTCTTGTATTGGTTCTTTGTCTGCTGTGCTTTGAGTATTGACTTCAATTAAAGCAGGTTCTTGGCTTTCCTTGACATATTCTGCCAGGGCATGTTTTTCTTCTTCAACGGCTTGTTTGACTTGTAAAAGTCCTCAGCCCCCCCGACTCTCTAGGCAGATAAATCCGGTCAACATCACTGCGAGGATGTAGTTTTCTAGTTTTTATCTCCAAATTGTCCAGTTCTGCCTGTGTTGTTTATGATGCCAGCAGTATATCTTATGACAGGTATGGCCCAGGCGTTTATGGCCTTGATGGTATTGCCTCCATTGAGCTTGCTTTTGAGAATTTTTCTGACCTTTTGAATGTATTCTTTGCTGACCACAGTTTTCACATGTTCATGTTTGATGTTGTCCAGCTGTAGTATGGCCAGGTATTTATAGGTCTCTGTTTGGTGACACCTGATTGCTTGGCCATTGGGCATATTTATGCCCTCACTTTCAATGATTTTTCCTTTCTTCAGTGCCACTGTCGAACATTATTATTATTATTATTATTATTATTATTATTACTATTATTATTAGCTGGCACCCGTGGGCAAAATCCCATCCCTTGCGGGACCCAAGGGCTTTTCTGGACCCTTTCTGGGCTTTTTCATGGAGCCTTAGCGACACAAGAAAACAGAAGAACGGCCTGCCTCAGGGGAGCGTGCTTGCTCCATCCATGTTCAACATTTACACAAATGACCAGCCACAGCCAGAAGGGACGGAGAGCTTCATCTATGCTGATTATCATGTCATTACTGCTAAAGCAGGGAGCTTTGAGATGGTTGAACTGAAGCTCTCTGAAGCTCTAGGTGCTCTTACTGCCTACTACAGGGAAAAGCAGGTGATCCCTAATCCATCTAAAACACAGACATGTGCTTTTCACCTTAAGAACAGACAAGCATCCCGAGCTCTGAGGATGACTTGGGAAGGAATCCCACTGGAGCATTGCAGCGCACCCAAATACCTGGGAGTCACTCTGGGCCGTGCTCTTACCTACAAGAAGCACTGCCTGTGGGTGCTTGAAACAATATCATAGGAAAGCTGACTGGCACAACCTGGGGATCACAACCAGACACAGTGAAGACATCTGCCCTTGTGCTTTGCTACTTTGCTACTGAGTATGCATGCCCAGTGTGGAACGCATCTCACCACGCTAAAACAGTGGATGAGGTTCTTAATGAGACATGCCGCATTATCACGGGGTGCCTGCGCCCTACACCACTGGAGAAATTACACTGTCTAGCTGGTATCGCACCACCTGACATCCACCGGGAAGTAGCCGCCAATAGTGAAAGGACCAAGGCAGCAGGGCTGTAGTCAGAAAAAAATTTCGAGGAGGGTTGAAAATTCTGGGGAGGGGGGGGAGAGTTTTGAAAATTTGGGGGGGGGGTTGAATTTGGGGGGGGGTTGAAACCTGCCTCCTCGCTCACGCTGAAGCAAAGAGCACAGCAGGGGGCAGAGCAGCCTTCAATAGCCTGCAGCTCCGCCCCTGTCAACCACCTCCACCAAGTCTGGCCTCCTTAATGAGAGCATTCAACACTCCCCCCCCCCAACTTGGTTGCTTTGCTACATTGGCTATTGCTGCAAGTAATGACAGTGTGAATAAATTGTCAATATTTGCCTGAGATAGTGCTTGCAGTTCTGGAGGGACTCTTAATTTTTTGCATCTCATAGACTTTGCATGGGGATTTGGTTAACCAGTTAAAATTCATGAGTAAACCAGGTTTTTTTTTTAACCTGAAAACTTTTGGGGGGGTGGGATAGAACCTCTAACCCCACCCCCTTGCTACAGGCCTGCAAGGCAGTGCCATCTCCAGCTCATCCCGTTTGGGTATCAGCCAGCACATCAATGACTTAAATCAAGAAATAGTTTTCTAAGGTCTACAGAGACACCCGCTGGAACACCTCAGCAAGCCAGAGCCCAAAAGTGGCAGGCTCAAACTCAGAACCTCAATCAATGGCTTATACCAAATGAGTCTCCCTCCTGGGCACACAGAAAACTGGCCAACTTGGAAGGCGCTGAACAGACTGCGCTCTGGCACCACGAGATGCAGAGCCAACCTTCAGAAATGGGGCTACAAAGTGGAATCCACTACATGCGAGTGTGGAGAAGAGCAAACCACAGACCACCTGCTGCAATGCAATCTGAGCCCTGCCACATGCACAATGGAGGACCTTCTTATAGCAACACCAGAGGCACTCCAAGTGGCCAGCTACTGGTCAAAGGACATTTAATCAACTACCAAGCTTGCAAACTTTGTGTTTTGTCTGTTTGTTTGGTTAAAAATGTAATACAACTGTCTGGTTGCTCCTGACACGATAAATAAATAAAGCAAAAACAGGGGAAGGCTTCCTCAGCTGCTTTCCTCATGGACTCAGCGTGCTGCTCTTTTCCAGAGAATCCCTCGACTAGCCAGCCTCCTTCCAGGGCTTCGTCAGTGTCGAAGACTCCTCCCTCCCGCCACGGAGGCAGCCAATCAGAGCCCTGCTGCGAATGATTGGGCGAAGAGGAGAAGCTCGCGCGCCGAAGGAGGCGCCAAAGAGCGAGGGGAACTTTCTTGCGCGCGCCCTTGTTTCAAGAACAAAGCCTCCCCCGCATCCACCCACCGTGCGCGCGCGCGCTTGGCTGCCTTGAGAGAGACTGACAGGCCCAACATAGAGACGGGACAGGGGTCCGGCCCCTGCGCACGAGCCCGTGGCTGTCCTGGTTTCATTCTCCCGCCAAAAGGAGGCGGGCTCATGAGGAGGAGGAGGAGGGGCGCCAACGAGAACAATGGCCTCGGAATTCGGAGGGAGGCGGGCAAGCTTTCGCCTTCATTCTGTCAAAGTAAAATAACAGTAAAGAAACTTCACGGAGGGGGGGGGGACACAACTATAAACTTTGGGTTTTTTTTTTAAGTTTCATTTGGTACGGAAATGGCGTAAAGCTCTGATTCTCAAAGGCAGTTTACGAAGAAAGCCGGCTTCTGCCTTTTGTTCTTCCCTTCGGACTCCGTCCCAATAAGCCGAGGGGGAGGAGGAGGGGGCGGGGCTGCTGGGTCTGAAGCGAGAGAAGGAGGCTCGCGCAGAGGGCCAATGCGAGCAACTTTCTCAAAAGCTGAGAGACTTGGTCGATGCATCCCTCAGAGAGGGCCATCTGAACTCTATTTAAAAAACTCCAAAGGAAAGTCCATTTGCCTTTTATGAGGTCTTTTCCAGCCGGAGCATTTGTGCTTGTTTTGAAATCTATGACTAGACAATCTTCTATCTATCTATGTGAATAAAAATGTAATGTTCGTTTATGGGATTACATAATTCAAAAACCACTGGACGAATTGCCGCCAAATTTGGCAACAAGACACCTACTAATTCAAGGAGTGACCACCACTATATATATATACTAGCTGTGCCCTGCCACGCGTTGCTGTGGCCTATAGAAAGAATTTTCGAAGTAGAGGTAGATATCTGAACTATTATGAAAGAGAGGTACCTACCTATTCCTTCCCCCTTTTTCTTCCCCTTCCCCTCCTTTCTTCCTTCTCTATCTCTTGCTTTCATTCCTTCTTTCGCTCTTTTGGTTTCATTCTTCCTTTGTCTCCTTTCTTCCCTCCCTGTTTCCTTCCTTCTTTCACTTTTTTATTTCCTTTTCTCCTTCCTTCTTTGTTTACTTACTTCTTTCCTGCATTTCCCTCCATTTTTCTTTCCTTTCTACTTTCTCTTCTTCCTTCCTTTGGTACCTCTTGCCTTCCTTCCTTCTCTCCTTCCCTTCTTTCCCTCCTTCCTTCTCTCTTTCCTTCGTTCCTCCTTTCTCTCCTTCATCCCTTCCCTTTTTCCCTCCCTCCTTTCTTCCTGTCTGTTCTCCCCCAATACCATGGTAGAGTCCCTTCTAAGTCTATTCTATGAGTTTACTTAATATAGTAATATATAATAGTTGTTGTTGTTCATTCATTCAGTCGCCTCCGACTCTTCGTGACCTCATAGACCAGCCCACGCCAGAGCTCCCTGTCGGCCGTCACCACCCCCAGCTCCTAACATTATATTATATAGTAGTATATATAACAATAATATATATAATATAAATGTATTATATAGCAATATATATATAATAGTAATATATAAAGTATTGTAATTATACACACACACCAACCAGTGATCCAACATCCATCCATGTGTAATGTGTGTGCGCGCGCGTGTATGTGTGTGCATGTGTCTACACTGCCATATAATCCAGTCCTAAGTAGATAATCTGGATTTTACATGGCAGTGTGGAAGGGTTGACTTTGGGTGCATCTACACTGTAGTTTTAATAAAGGAGGATGGAGCTGGTGAGGGGAGGAGAAAAAGGAAAGAAAGGAAGGAAGGGAAGGGAGGGAAGGAGAAGGAAGGGAAGTAGAGAAAGGGAGGGAGGGAAGGAGGGGGTTGGACCGGATGGCCTTTCGGGTTCCCTTTCAACTGGTTGGCCATCCGTTATGAGGGCTTTGATCGTGTCTTCCTTTAGTGCCAGATGAGGTTGGGCTGGATGGATGGTCTTTAGGGCTCCTTTCCAAGCAATGTCAGTTTTGTGTGTCCCTATTACCCCCATCATGGCACCTTCCTCCTTCCCTTGTGCTGTGGGAGTGTGTGTGCGGGAGATAGTCAGAGTGTGTGCACAGAGTGTGGCTCGCCTCCCTCTTTTTTCCTTCTCCCCTCCTCCTTCTCCTTGCCTTAGTGTTAGTTAGGGGCTGCAGCTGCTTTGGAACTTTCATTCTGTGTCCTCAGCGGGAGGGGGAGGGGGCAGGGGAGGTGTGTTGTTATCTTCCTTTTTTGAATTTAAAGGTGTTTTTGTGGGGTTTTTAAAGTGATGGACACTCCTTGGATTGTGAAGAGTTTTATTGCCAAATTTGGGGTCATTTGGCCCTGTAGTTTTTTTTATTTTTAAGCCACTCATTATGCACAGAGCATCTATCTATCTATCTATCTATCTATCTATCTATCTATCTATCTATCTATCTATATATCATTTGGGAGTTGTGGTTGCTGGGATTTATAGTTCACCTACAATTAAAGAGCATTCTGAACTCCACGAATGATGGAGTTGAACTAAATTTGGCACACAGAACTCCCATGACCAACAGGTTTATTTATACCCTACTTTTCCTCTCCACAAGCGGCTAGGTAGGTGGTTCTTCAAGCACATCCCATCTAGCCTCTCCACATCCAAAGTATTTTAGATAGAGGTCTTTCTGCCCTGCCACTATCGGAAAATTCCAAGGACTGAAGCTGCACCTCTTAGCTTTCAAAACAGGTGCTCCAGCGCTTTCATTCAACAGTGTTTGTGTGTTTGTATGTGCATGCGGGGGGGGGGGGGGTCCCCAATGTCCACACTCATCTACCTGGGTCTTCAGGCAGTTTGGTTATTTTGAGCCAGAGCAACGTAGTGCTGCAAAAGGAAGGAGGGAAAGCCTCCCTATTCCCCATCCATCCCACTCACCGCACAGGCTGCCCACAACAGAGTAGGTGTGTTGTGGCTGGCAACACTGTCACACAGGGGATTCTATGACCCCAGGCCACATGAGCCGGGGAGCGTAAGATTGCAGTTGATAAAACTGCTGCTGGTTCTTGTTAGCTACTGGCCCAACTGTCTTAGCAGCTCTGAATTTGTGGGGAAGTTGAGCCCATTATTTGAGTTTGCTCAACCTGGGGACAAGGCCACATTAAGATGACCTTAGAATCATAGAGTTGGAAGAGATCTCATGGGCTATCCAGTCCAACCCTTTGCCAAGAAGCAGGAAAATTGCATTCAAAGCACCCCTGACAGATGGCCATCCTCTGTTTAAAAGCTTCCAAAGAAGGAGCCTCCACCACACACTGGGGTAGAGAGTTCCACTGTTGAACGGCTCTCACAGTCAGGTCTTCCTCATGTTCAGATGGAATCTCCTTTCTTGTAGTTTGAAGCTATTGTTCCGTTGTGTCCTAGCCTCCAGGGAAGCAGAAAACAAGCTTGCTCCCTCCTCCCTGTGACTTCCTCTCACATATTTTATACATGGCTATCATGTCTCCTCTCGGCCTTCTCTTCTTCAGGCTAAACATGCCCAGCTCCTTAAGCCGCTCCTCATAGGGCTTGTTCTCCAGACCCCTGATCATTTCAGTCACCCTCCTCTGGACACATTCCAGCTTGTCAATATCTTTCTTCAATTGCGGTGCCCAGAATTGGACACAATATTCCAGGTGTGGTCTAATCAAGACGGAATAGAAGGGTAGCATGACTTCCCTGGATCTAGACACTATGCTCCTATTGATGCAGGCCAAAATCCCATTGGCTTTTTTTTGCCGCCACATCACATTGTTGGCTCATGTTTAACTTGTTGTCCACGAGGACTCCAAGATCCTCATGTTGTGCTGACCCCCAACCATAACATTATTTTCGTTGCTACTTCATAACTAATTTTGCTGCTGTTATGAAGGTTGTAAATATCTGATATGCAGGATGTATTGTCATTCATTGGACCAAATTTGTCAGAAATACCTGATACATGCAAATTTGAATACGGGTTGCAAAGGATTGAGTTTGTCATTTGGGAGTTATGGTTGCTGGGATTTATAGTTCACCTATAATCAAAGAGCATTCTGAACTCCACCAACGATGGAACCGAGCCAAACTTGGCACACAGAACTCCCATGACTGACAGAAAGTACTGGAAGGGTTTGGTGGGCTTTGACCTTGAGTTTGGGAGTTGTAGTTCACCTACATCCAGGGAGCATTGCGGACACAGTACTTCATGACCAACAAATACTGAGTTTTCTGATGGTCTTTGGCGACCCACTGATACCCCCTCACGACCTCCCCATGGGTCCTGAACCCCAGGTTGAGAAATAGACAATATCGGGCAGTAGACTATATTGGGGCAGATTGTGTTTTCTCCTAGGAACCCTTCTATTACTATTATTGCTATTGGTGAGTTCATCAAGATCAGAGAGCATATACACTGATCCCTTGACTTAAGAGTTTTTAATTTGTTCTGTGGCTGATCTTTTCACTCAAATTACTCTTATCGTAAAGTGAATTTTCCCATTGAAATGCATTAACATGCTGTTAATCTGTTCCAGCCCCCTTAACCATCACCCCATTTTTGTTATGTCTTTTAAAGTACGTGTTTTATAAATAACAATGTATATATGCACATTCACATGGAACAGTAAAAGAAAGATCAACTTTACAATGGTAGATGCACAACGTTGTGGCAAGGAAGTACAAAGCAAAGAGACAGAAGCATCCTTTTCTCCATACTGTCCCCATTCCTGCCTCCTTCCCTTTCTTGCTCTCTCTCTCTTTCTCATCTTGAAGCCAAACATACCAGGAATAAAAACCACACAAAATCAACAAACCCAAAGTTCCTCAAAGTAGTCAAGAGCAAAGCAGACAGCAGTTTCTCGATGTGAACAAAAGCAAAGCAGACAGCAATCTTCCAAAGTGGACAAGAGGACAAGGCACGAAGGTTGCTCCTTTGAAGCCATAAACCCTGTAGTCCTGCGCTAGCAGTCCCTCTCAGGTTAGCTCTTAACTCAAAGCAAAACCTGGGTGGAGTGACAGTTCTTAACTCAAAATGCTGTCAAATTGGGATGCTCTTAAGTTGAGTTTTCACTGTATAATATAGGAAGCACAGCATGTGTCCACAATTCCTTCTTTTTAAAACACAGCTCTTTGGGGGCACATCCAATGAATCGGGGTGCATCTACACCATAGAATTAATGCAGCTTGGCACTTTAACTCCATAACTCAGTCCTACAGAATCATGGAAGTCATAGTTGATTGTACACAACTCTTCCTCCTACATCTTTGCTGTTAATGATTATTTATAAGTATAGTAAATCACATTTACTTATGATAATCCTATCAATGAGAGATTTCCAAGATCCCCTGTTATGAACTGCCGTGTTCAGGTCTTGTGAACTGAGAGCAGCTATGGCTTCCTTGATTGATTCAATCTCTGCCTTTCCTATATAATGTTCACATTCAAGAACAACGTCTAAAAAATTAGTAAGACAATTTCCTGAAATTTCAGCATGGCTTGTTAGCAGTATCCTATCCACGTGTTAATAATGATGCCTAAAAAGGAATACATACTTTAAAATCAATATTCTTAATTTTTTCTTTGATGACAATTTTTAAAAAGGGCCTTTGAGATTACTGGTCAATGCAAATTTTATATCAGTGTATGGTAAATATAGGCATTGCAACTTATTTTAAGGCCAAAAAGGATAATAATTTTAAACCATACATTTTGTTAATTTGACTTAGCATCTTGATTGTATATGGCAGTGCAGAAGGGGCCATTGTTTCAATTGTAAGTTTACCTCTGTGAACATTTTGTGGGTTATGTTGGTTTAAAAACTACATAGTTGAAGTCTTTGAGGAGGCAGGACAGGTTGTGTCCAAAGCCACAGTCCCTATTCTCAAATTATTGTTTCAATTGTTTCTTAGGGCCCTTCCATACAGTTCTATATTCCAGAATATCAAGACAGAAAATCCCACAATATCTGCTTTGAACTGGGTTATCTGAGTCCCCACTCATATAATGTGGGATTTCCTGCCTTGATATTCTGGGATACATGACTGTGTGGAAGGACCCTTATTTTACCTGCTTCCTTTATCTTATGTAATTGTGGTCTTGCCAAACTTGGATTTAGCCCAAGAATACTGGTTAAACTTTAGTAGTTGATTCCCAGGGTCACTATTGTATAAATACTTTTATGATGCACTTGAATTGAATGAAAATATTCCTACGATTGGTCTTAGATCAGAGCTTGTTGAATGACTATATCTCTTATCCACAGCATAGAGCAGAACTCTCTAACTGCTTGTCAAACTTGAATGATGAAAAATTCCTGGTAGGGCTAAACCAGAACTACCCATGGTCTTAAACGAATATTTTCAAGTGTCAAAAAGCTACTCCCCTTCTCAATACTTTCTTGACAGCTTAAAGAAATGTTTGCCTGGTTGTTTACATTGTCTCAACTATTCTCTCTCTCAATAGACTTTATCTGTTCTCAACCATCAAACATCTCATCTGACTGGCAGTGCAGTATTGAGATGGTCTTCTGTTCACTATTTTCACTATCACTTATTGAGGGTTCCTCTCTCTCAGATTCAAGAAGTATTACCCCCATTTTGATGGCCCTCAATCGAGTCAGATTGGGTTGTTTTTAAAGCCAGTATTGGAACACTTCCAGGAAATATTTCTACTTCACAGAAATCACTGCCTTTTGCTCTGAAAATTGAAATTGGGATATTATCTGTTGTGACATTGGTTTTTGTTGCCTGTGTAATGATTTTGACATGCTACTAATTACGTTTTTGTTTGGAAGCTAAATCCAAAGCCAGAAATAAATGATTTAACATTTGAAAAACTTCACTGAAAAATCGTGGAACAGAAAAGTATAAGAAGTTGAAGGTCCACAGCCAATACAAATTTAGTTCTCAGGAATAATTACTACATTTTCTGCTATAGTAGTTCAATATACTTTCCACCCTAGGGCTCCATTCAGTGGAAATGCTATGAAGGCCTTTTCGGTGTGTGCTAAGAAATCTGCTGGGAACCATGAAGCATGTTTCTTTTTTAAAAAAACCCTATTCGGCCTAAACGTGCTTATACAATTTTCCATGAAATCCTTTTTTGTGACTGTGGATCCTTTTGCACAGAAGCCAAAAAATAGCAAAAGATTCATTACGTAATTATGATTGCTTTATACTGTGCAATATTATGTATTGATCAGCAATAGAAACATCCACTTGATTATTATTTTTGACTGAAGCCGAAGAAGCTTTGAAGTTTTGCTTGATCAAAAATATACAGAATGTTCATATGCAGGATAATGTTTTATAAGGGTGTGCTTGACATGAGGCGGTTGTTAAGCCTTATTACTGAGAGCTTCTGTAAGTATCATGGATAAGCAATTGAGTGGTGACCTGAGAAGATCCTGGTCAAAATCACACTGTTGCCATGATACTTCTTAATGCAAACACTCCCTTTTTTACTTTGCAAAATGTTGGAACAGTCTGACCCAGATTCCCCCACCCTCATCATTACTAAACCTTGCATCTCAACAGACACTGTTGTTCAGATGTGAAATACTTTTTAAAAATTCTTATAGTTGGTTCTGTTATTCTTTTAACATTTTTATAAGTCTCAGTGCCCACTGGATGCTCATCATTTCTGTGTTAGGAATATACCTCATAATTCCAAAATAGCAGTAGGATTTTTAGACACACACTCTCTCACACACAAACCCACACATACACCAGGGATGGGAAATAGTCACCACTCAGATGATATTTTGGTTTACATCTCCCATCAACACCACCAACAGTAGTGCTGGATTATGGGAACTGTAGGCCAAAATATCTGAAACCCATTCCTTCTATAAATCAGGGGTGCATCCAAAATTAATGCAGTTTGACACCACTTTAACTGCCATGGATTAATGCTATGGAATAATGAGATTTTTTAGTTTGGTGACCCACCAGCACAGTGTAGATGCATCCCAGAGCTTACTTGTATATAGAGATATACATCTAGAGATTTTGACACAGTAAATCTATGAGATCTGCTTTACTCAAAATTTAATCATTACCAATAGACCTTATGATCAATTTCTCATAGAGCATGGAAAGGACAACAAAACATAGCAAGCATTTTTTCTGGTTCTGCTAATTAGAAGCTCTTTGTGGTAAAAATTTATTTCACAGTCCTTTGCATTTCTATTTATTTATTTATTTACCGCATTTGTATACAGCCTTTCTCAGCCAGAGGCGCCTCAAGGCGGTTCACAGTCGTTAACATTTCAATGCCATAACAAATATCAAAATACAGTTAAAACAATTATAGAAACAATTCAACATTTAAAATGTAATATAAAAAGCAAATATATCTGTAAAAACAAGATCCTTGGCATCTCCTTACTAAAATCCAGTTGCATTGTCAGTCATTACATATATTTGTTTATGTCTAATTATGCTCCAGTAGAAAAAGCTTGCTTGAAGAGCCAGGTCTTAACTGTTTTGCAGAATGTTAGAAGGGAGGGAGCCGATCTTATATCCTTGGGGAGGGCGTTCCATAGCTAAGGGGCCACCACTGAGAAGGCCTGACTCTTGTCCCCGCCAAACGCATCTACGAGGAAGGCGGGGTCGAGAGCAGGGCCTCCCCAGACAATCTTAAAGTCCTAGATGGTTGATAAGGATATTTAGAAATAAATATCACTGAGTTCAGGTGGAATTTTACTTCCATTGCAGATTTAATTTTTCAAAACTTTCTCCTCTGCATTCCAGACTGTTGGCTATAACCCACATTCTACCTCAGGGCTTTCCCATATATTTTTAGGGAAGAGGTGAAATGGTGGAGAGCCCATGCTTTGCCTGTAGGAGCCCCCAATCTAGTCCCTGGCATCTCCATGTGAGTGAGGGCTAAGTAGGCACCCTCTTGGAAACTCTGGAAAGCCATTGCTAATCAATATCGACAATGCTGCGTAGATGATTTCAGAGCTTGGAATAGTTATTATTTTGCACTAAATCTCCCAGAACTATCCGAAGGATTGTGTATGGACACATGCACAAACACACATGCTGTTACTGTAGTCAATATCAGTAAATTCTGAACCCTGTTCTCAGAGACAACAGTGTGACTTGAGATTGACATGAATTAGCATGGGCTCAGATCATTCAACCACCGATGAAGGTGCCTGCTTTCCCTTCCCAAGGAGCTCTCTTGACATCCTAAGAAGAGGAACAACAACACACACATACAAAGTTGAACTCTAGAGAGAGAGAGACTGCCATTTTTGCTCTTCCACACTCAAAATGTCATCATGGAGTAAGATGGAAACATACTTTTATATTTAATTTTTAAAATTGCCCCATCGGTTAGAACTTTAGGGAATCCTGGCTTGTTTGTTCACAAGACACGATGCATAGCAACAGTCTGGAATCACCATTCTTTCTGTTATTTCTTTGAATGACAACTCCCAGAATCCCCTTTGTTGCTTAGAGCTGTTGGATAATATCATCCAAAGAAGTTTCTTTTCCAAGCTCTGGAAACTTTATATCTGTGGAAGGAACTTGGCCACGTAGTCTACAGCCGAGAGAGTTTAAGAGTAAATTTTCCTTTGTTCCAGAGAACCTTTTATAGCAAGTTAGGTCAACGGGACCTAGAATGATTTGCTGAATAAAGTACTTCTGGTGGAAGCTGTGACATGTTAGTTTACACAGACTGTCATTTGCTTTTGTATGGTTATGAAACAGCTCTCTGGCTTGAGTGCATTCTCTCTTGCTCTTTAATATGGCTAATGATTTGCACTTGGAGGTTACACAAAAAAAACCCCCAAAAAATCCAAAACACCAGCCTCAATTTTGTGCCCTGCAAATATTTCAATTTGTAATTGAAGTAGGCAGATTTTGAATATTGTGGAGCCCTGTATTATAAACAGTGAAAATTAGGGCTGTTGCACACCATGGTTTATTGATGATAGAATAAATAATCGCACTGAGAGTGGAATGATTAAAACTTCTGTTCTTGGAAGATATAATAGCTGTTTTATAGATCTTTATTTTGTATTGTTCTTGGCTGTCTTAACAGTGACTTTCGTTTGCATCTTGATGCAGGTCTGGCTGAGTGTCCTTATGTGCAGAGCTGGGAAAAGTTACTTTGGGTGAAATATAACTCCCTATACTTGCCCAGCCTGTTTGGCCACTCATTGTACTGATGGGATTGTGGGAGTGGAAATTTAATATTTTCAAGCCTGGGAAGAACTGATTAATTACAACAGAATGTGAAAACAACACAGTTCATGTAGGTAATTGCTTCTGACACAATAAATAAATAAAAGTAGGTAATATTTATATTCAGTTACACATATGATTCATGTCCATCAGGCCCGTAGCCAGGATTTTGATTCGGGGGGGGGGGGGGGGGGGTTTGTTGGGAGGGGGGCTGAATCTGAGTGAAACCTTTTGTATC
Organism: Anolis sagrei ordinatus; assembly: GCF_025583915.1. NCBI lineage: Eukaryota > Metazoa > Chordata > Lepidosauria > Squamata > Anolidae > Anolis > Anolis sagrei. Next base: position 103,789,274 of record NW_026847549.1, read on the forward strand.
GTTAGCCCTATACCCCATGCATATGAGATATATTGAGCATGGTGATCAGATCATGATATGAATAAACATAACAGTCTAAATAATGTACCAGTAAGGTCTTTTCGCAGACCACCATGAGAATTTCGGGGGGGGGGGGCTGAAGCCCACACCGGCCCTGGCTACATGCCTGGTGTCCATTGTTCTCAATCCAACAGTTAACAAAAATGTTAATTTGAGTGATACTCTTTCTGGAATATATTAACAAAGCGCAGAGTACATTTTATGCAAGATATTATAATGATTCTATTGCACCCCTCTCCCAAATCCTCATTAACAAGTCCAAATTCAATATCAAGGTAAACATTCTACTCAAGAAGACATAACTATATACTATATACTTCTGCTATATGTTCAGTTTGAATGCAACAATTTGGCTTGTCTGAAATTGTGCACAACTAGTGATGTAGAGCAAACACATTGTTGATTGGATTTGGTTCTGGCCTAACTTACCTGTCTGAACGCATATCTCCTTATGAACCTCTCAGGACTTTAAGATCGTCTGGGGAGGCCTTGCTCTCGGCCCCCCCCCTTCGTCACAAGCACAGTTGGCAGGGACGAGAGACAGGGCCTTCTCAGTGGTGGTGCCTCGACTATGGAATACCCTCCCTATGTACATCAGATCAGCCCCCTCCCTTTTAACATTTCGGAAGAGAGTTAAAACTTGGCTCTTTGAGCAGGCCTTTGCAAATACAGGGTAACAGACATAGGAAAATTGAACGGTTGACAATGTGACTGGATGATGTTTTTAATGAGGAGACCCTAATGATACATGTTTTTATTGATTCTGTTATGGTTTTATTATTTGTTTTATTATATTGAAATTGTATTTTATGGTCTTGGTACCAACTGTAAACCGTCGTTTGTGGGCTGAGAGGGTCGCTATATAAATATAGTAATAATAAATAAATACATACATACATTTGTACTCAGCCTTTCTTTTAATGAATGACGAACAAGGGGGCAAACAATGAGAAAAGCAAATATGATTAAAAGATAACACTAGTTAAAACATGATTATAGTTAGTGGCACTTGGCATAAACCCATCTCCATCTGCATTAATGCATTTAGAAGCCTGTTTACAAAAGTATGTTTTGCTATATGGTGTTGGTCACTTGTACTGAATGGTGGGAGGGGTGTTGAGTTTAGAATGTCTTGCATATGAATAAACAGCCCAGGAAGGTGATAAGGGCAGACAATCTTGCAGGGACAATTCTAACAATTAAAAAACACAGAATTATGAAGCTACCTGAGATTGTAAGTCTATCTAGGCCAGGATGGGAATGGTACAACCTACACCCCCCTCCCGCCAGCAGTTGCTGGGCTGCAAGCCCCTAGCATTACTCACAATTGGCTGTTGGGATATGAAGTAAAACAACAGCTGCATGTGGAAATGATTGAGGTTTGAAAAGCATTGGCCTTAGATCATTTGAGAAGAACATATATTTGTATCTAAGTTTTCTCTTTCCTCACATTTTGTAGGATTCCTTCCATCGATTTTGTAGTTGTAGAACAGAGTATAATGCAACAATTATATCAATAATCCAGAACAGAGTTCCTAAAAGGGGGAGTGACCATAGGAAAGGGAGAATGGCTGGAGGAGAGTCCATGGGTCTAAACTAAGGAGGCTTTCACACAGACACTATAATCCAGTCTGGAAGAGAATTAAAATGAACCAGTTTCACTGTGAAGTCCTTACACAAAGCTCCAGGAACGTCTCTGAGGATGGGATGGTAGCCACAGGCCACAATAATAGCTGATTGCAGATCGGAACTGAATCCAGGAATTTATTTATTTACCGCATTTGTATACCGCCTTTCTCAGCCAGAGGTGACTCAAGGCGGTTTACAGTTGGCAGCGATTTGATGCCATAACAATTATCAAAATAGAGTTTAAACAATTATAAAAACAATTAAAATATTTAAAATGTGATATAAAAGAAACAATACAGCCTGTAAAAACAAAATCCTCAGCATCTTACTGAAATCGTTGTCCAATTGCATTGTCAGTCGTTCCATATATTCGCTTTCATCTAATTATGCTCCAGTAGTAAAAGCTTGCTCTAAGAACCAGGTCTTAACCATTTTGTGAAATGTTAGGAGGGATGGAGCCGATCTTATATCCCTGGGAAGGGTGTTCCATAGCCAAGGGGCCACCACTGAGAAGGCCCTGTCTCGCGTCCCTGCCATTCGTATCTGCGAGGAAGGCAGGATCAAGAGCAGGGCCTCTCCAGATGATCTTAAAGTCCTAGATAGTTCATAAGGAGAGATATTTTTGGATAGGTAAGCTGGACCAGAGCCGTTTAGGGCTTTATAGGCTAAAGCCAACACTTTGAATTGTGCCCGGTAGCAGACTGGCAGCCAGTGGAGCTGGCGCAAAAGAGGAGTCGTGTGCTCCCTAAGTGCCACTCCTGTTAGCAACCTGGCTGCCGCTCGTTGGACCATTGGACCTTCCGGACAGTCTTCAAAGGCAACCCCACGTAGAGAGCGTTGCAGTAGTTGGAATTGCGGTATCCACAGCTAGACACCCATTGGACAATGAAGATTTTTTTTCTTAACCAGACTGCTGAGATGCGCTGATGTTCATCTTATTTAGACTTAGCACTGGACCATGCCAGGGCACAGGAAATAAGAACAAAGGAGTTGAAGGAGAGTGTTCCGATGGGAAAGATGTGGTTTCCACTCCTGGGGCGGGGGGGGGGGGAGTAATTGTTTACCTTAGAGAGCCAGCTATGTTTTTAAAGTGCTTAATTGCTTAGGGGTGTCCTGACAAGCGCTCTGCATTTTCTGCTCCCAGTTTCTAGCCCTGCATGAGATATCCTCTGATTGGTTGAAGCACGTGATCTGGCTTATTCTGGACTCCCTGGTGAGGTTTTTTAAAAGCATGCTGTTTTCGGCTTGATGTGCACTGCCACATGCATTGAACCGCATTATGTGGTCTGTGTAGAAGGGCCCGAAGACACCACGATATCCCAGTGTGGCCCACACAAGTCTGAATGCTTTAGTTTTCATTCAGAATGGAAAGGTGTGCTGTTATCTAAAGTTTGAGATTATTTGGTACATACTAAAAGTCCCTTTGGCAAAAAGAATGTGGTTTTTTCAATTGCCTGATTGCAGGATAGAACTGGGAGTTTTGGGAAGGGGAGAGAAAAAGATATAGCGGAATGGTCTCTTTCGTCATTTCTAGTTACAAATGACCACAGAATTGCTTGTTTTTCAGGAACAGAGCATGGAACTTCAATCATTTGCTCATGGCCACTCCAGTCAGGAGAGAAATATATTGTTTATTCTGTTTGCCTCAAGATCTGTGCTACCATTCTAACCATATCCATTTGTTTTATTTTAATGCAGCTTGATGGCACCACTGTTGAGACCTGCCAATGCACCAAGAGTAAGTGCATTTTCCCTTTATTTCTTCTCCATGCCTGTTGTCTTCGCTTTTTAGCCTTTTAACCTGTAGGCACTGTGACTTAACAGATATTTGGTTTTTGAAGGGGATGTGATAAAACATATATATTTTAAAAACAAGAGCACACACAAACAACAGCCATTGATGTATAGTGTAGCACAGCCCATCAACAATACAAAACCTTGTATCTGAGGACAGATCCATATTTAGATATCTACATGCAGCGCCCTTTAAAATCAAAAGAACATGCAGCTCCTCCCCCAAGAAAGGATTTTGATGGCCTCTCAAAAGATCACTTTCATCTGTGGTTTGATGCACTTAGGATGGAGTTTGCTGTAGGAAGAAAAGTTAGAAGCAGGATGAAAGACTGGTAGGGAGACTGGGAAAGTTCAGAATGTATTACATCATGATGGAAAGTGTCTTTTGATTTGACAATGGAGGCAGAATTGTTTGATTGCTAACAATGGGTTTGATCCTGCCAGAGAAAGGGCAGTTTCTATCAGCTACAGAGTGCTCCCAGTGCCACTGAAGTTCTGAATTGTGACCAGCTGTGTTTGAACACTGACCATGCCATGCTCAGCAGCAATGACTCTGGGGTATTGAATCCTTTTTGAGTAATGACACCTTCAATGTGCTTAATAAAAAATGAAGTAGATGAGGTTGGAAATTGTTCTTTAAACTAACTTATACTGAAAGTATTTGGCAATCCACCTTTATGCCGAAGGAAAATGAGAAAATGATGTTATGGTCATCAATAGGCACATTTGAGATTGGCAATCATCCACAAGAAACTTTGGAAGAAAATCCCAAAGTTTCTTGTGGATGATTGTAGCTGGAGGGATTTTTCAAGGCATTAGTAAGTTGGTTTTGACTGTTTCAAAGTCTTTTGCTTGTGTTGTTAGGCCAAAGTCATCAGCATATATAAAGCTCTTTGTGAGTGTTGGTTGTGGCTGATTGTTAGTAAAGATGTTAAACAAAGTTGGTGTAAGAATGCTGCCTTGGGGTAAACCATTCTTTTGCCTCCATCTACTTTTCCTGCCTTGAAACTCCACATAGAAGCTGTGGTTTTCTAGGAGGGTCTGGACAGCTTTTGTGAAATCACAGTCCTGGGTAATACGGTTGACATTATGCTAATGCATACTTTATACTACATTGCACTATGTCATTGGCTGCCGTAAGGTCTACAAAATCTCTTCCCATCAGCATTACTCTATCTTCTCCTTCCAGAGCACTATCTCCACCTTGTTCCTCCTTTTTCTACCAACGTAAGCAAAGTAGCCCTTTTTATTGTTTTTAATGTCCCTGGCAAGCTGATTTTGAGCTTTAGCCTTGCAAACCTTTTCCCTACAGCAGTTTGTTATTCATTTGAATTCTTCTTTGGTGATTTCTCCCCTTTTCCACTTCTTGTGCATGTCTCTTTTGCATCTTATCCCAGTTAGAAGTTCTTTGGACATCCATTCTGTCTTATTTGCACGTATATTGTTTTTTTCTCTTTGTTGGCACTGTTTGCAATTGCATCTTGAGTATTTCACTCTTGAAAAACTTCCATCCCTTCCACAGAATGCTGCTCAGTATTGCCTTCATTTTTCGGAAGTCAGCTCTCCTAAAGTCTCCTATCCTAGTTAATAAATTTGTGGGTCTACTTTATAACTTTTTCTGGACACATCTGTACATATAAATAGTCTAAGTGAGAAGCTGCCAGAAAATGGATACTTGTGGTCAAGCTATCTCCATCATGGAAAGGTCACAGGTAGTGTATCAGACCAACTTGGTAAGAGGTCACTTGATCTGCTAATGAGCCAAAGAGAAAAATCTGGCTATTCTAGCACTACCAGCTTGTAATATTGTATGTCTATGGTGTAGTGAAGGTCCATTTCAAAAAACATAAAAGTAAGATTCTATACCAATGAATAGCTTGTGGCCTTTGAGATTTTAATTCCCACCAATTCTAACCAGCACAGCTGATGTTGAGGAATAATGGTGGTTACAGTCCAAAATGTCTGATAGATCATAAGTGGTCCATTTTAGTTTCTAAAGTATTCATGCTTAAAAATAAATCTTTTTGCAGTATACCAGCTAAACTATAGATCATCCTCCTTTACTATACTGTAAGCGAACATTACTGTTACCCTTCCACATGTGCAGGTTTGGCTTTGATTATTTACAGGTTTAATTAAAATGTTATCTCTAATATTTTCTAGGCCCTTTAGTGTAACACTGGTCACCTTCCAGTGGAAGTTGGCCTTAAAGTTGTGCTGGAGGACCTAGAGATTTCTAGAGCAGTATTCGCTCAGCTTAAAAAGAGCATTAAAAAGAAATGTTGTTATTCACATTTGCTGGGATCCTGTGCCCTTACACCCAGGTAATACGGAGGGTTGACTATTTATTAAAATATTTATATCCCACCCTGTATCAAAATTTGTATAATTTACGATGTATTTACAAAATCATTTAGACTAATGAAAAATCTTTAGCATTTTTAAACACAGGCATGCCATCATTTTATTTCATTTTATTTAAAGCCTACAACAACAACAACAACAACAACAACAACAACAACAACAATTTTTATTTCTTACCCGCCTCTTCTCAAGGCTTGAGGTGAGGCATAACGTAGTTATAATACATAGGTAAAAACATAAGACCATTAAAAGAAATATATTTAAAGATAAAGATATAAGATCAAAACAAATTAAAATCATCAGCCATACCAGTAAAATGCCAATTTAATAATTAACAATAATTTATTGATAATTTAATAATTAATAATAATTAATTATTGCCATTTGAGAGTGTAGCCTTTCATTGCTTCTTATACTTATATATACTGTGAAGGACACTTGAATTACACTTCTAAAACTTATAAGATTGAAGTGGTTTCTGATACTTTAACTCTTTTAAGCATGGAAAGAAGTGAGACAAATGATAAAGACATGAGAATAACTACCAGGACATTGAGCTCAGAACTGGGTACTTCACCCCCCCCCCCCACACACACACACCTGGATACGACTATAGAGCACACAATAATTATCTCACAAAACACAAGCACTTATTGATTTTTGCATAGAACATGGCGAACCCTAAGAAATGGGGTGGCATCGAATATTGCAGATTAGAGAGCAAGTTAGAGCTGCTTTGGTATCACTTTCCCCTCTTTCTGAGAATATTCAAAGCTAATGCCTATGAATGGCTTGGGGAGCAGGTATGTTTAACTTGGAAAAAATTTCCAGGTGATATGATGGTTATTTTTAAATTTTGAAGAGATGTCATGTAAGGTGGACTGAGGTTATTTTCTCTTACTTTGACCAGGCTTACTAATAGGTGTTGTGTGCCTTCAAATGGTTCCAACTTACGGTGACCATGGAAACCTACTGGGTGATCTTGGGCAAGCCACACATTCTCAGCGAAACCCCCTTTGAGCAAATATTGCCAAGAAAACTCCATTAAAGTTTCACCCGAGGTTTGCTGTAAGTCAAAAACCCAAACTAGTGAAAAGAGCATATTAGAAAAAGAAAATTATTTGAAGCTTAACTATAAAAGTCCTTTGAGTGGACTGACTTGGAGCAGAGTAGATTCCCCTCTTAGGTTTTAAATGTGGATGGTCGGCGCTCACCTTTGCTTTAGGCCCCTTTTACACTGCCATCTAAAATTCAGATTATCTGCTTTGAACTGGATTATATGACAGTGTAGACACATATAATCTAGGATCAGATCCTGGAGATATAGAGCAGTGTAGATCCAGCCATAGTTGTGTATTTCTGCATGGCAAGGGGCTAGACTTTCCCATTCTGTGTTTGTTTGGTATACCTCATTTTGAATTAAGAATAAGAGCATGACTGAAGTAAGAAGGAGAACAAAGAAGTGGAAAGCAAGCAAGAAAATAGGAGGAATAAGACTTAAGAAAGACTTAAGACCAGGCCCATAGCCAGGATTTCGATTCGGGGGGGGGGGGCTGAGTTTGTTTTGGGGGGGGGGCTGAGTCTGAGTAAAAGAGGGTCTACCCTAGCAAACCTTTTGTATCGTTACCCCAATACCCCCATGCATATGGGATATATTGAGTATGGTGATCAGATCATGAAATGAATAAACTTAACAGTTTAAATAATGCACCAGTAAGGCCTTTTCGCGAACCACCATGAGAATTTCGGGCGGGGGGGGCTGAAGCCCCTTGAGCCCCCCCCCCCAGCTACATACCTGCTCAAGACTGCAGACTTAAGAAAGCTCAGAACATTTTTAGGGTTCCACCTCACTTGGCATATTATTATCCTTTTTGTATTATTATCTTCTGGCAGACGGTACAGGGTGACAAAGACAAGGACAAACGGATGGAGAGATAGCTTTGATCCTAGAGTTGTAACTATATTGAACTCCATGGTTTCACATTGATGTGGTGTTGGGAGCTGTGCAGTGGTGGTTGGAGTGTGGAGGGAGGGTGTGTTGTATTTGTGATGTGTGCTGGGGAAGATGTTTAATTTTGTTGTACAATGATAATAAAGTTATTCTATTCACGACATCATATATTCTTACTTAAATAGATATAGATGTATATAGGGCTATTTGTTCATTTTGTATTGTTTTATGGCATTGAATGTTGGCCATTCTTTTTTTGGAAACTGCCCTGAGTCCCCTCGGAGACATAGGGTATGTTATAAATAAAGTTATTATTATTTACTAGCCGCCCCCTTCCACGCGTTGCTGTGGCCCAGTCTGGTGATCTAGAAAATAAAGTAATGAGAAAGTGTTGGTTTCTAATATATGTAATTTCTCTATGCTTGTGCATAAACAGTTCGTGGGGGTCATGATGCTCGTTGATTGTAGGTGAACTGTAAATCCCAGTAACTACAACTCCTAAATGTCAAGGTCTATTTCCCCCAAACTCCACATTGAGTATTCCTGCCAAGTTTGGTCCAGATCCATCATTGTTTGAGTCCACAGTGCTCTCTGGATGTTGGAGAACTACAACTCCCAAACTCAAGGTCAATGCCCACCAAACCCTTCTAGTGTTTTCTGTTGGTCATGGGAGTCCCGTGTGCCAGGTTTAGTTCAATTCCATCATTGGTGGAGTTCAGAATGCTCTTTGATTGTAGTTGAACTATAAATCCCAGCAACTACAACTCCCAAATGACAAAATCAAATTTTTTGAGTGATGGTCACTCATTGGTCTGATAGGTGTCTTGTGGCTAAATTTGGTGACAATTCACCCAGTTGTTTTTGAGTTATGTTAATCCCACAAATGAACATTACATTTTTATTTATGTAGATTATTATTATTAACCACCACCACCCCCTCCTGGGTAAATAAAAGTTAACCATAACTACTGTTCACCACCATAAACCAATTCTATTGATTGATTGCTCCATTTTTCTTCTTTATTCTACTCTTTCCTTCAGAAAATTCAAAGTGGTATACAGCAGTGCTCTCACGATATCTAATGTAGACAGTAGGGATGTGCAAAATTATTGTTAGTCCTTGTAAGTCAGATCAAATTGGTTAAATTCATACTTATGATGCGATACCCGACATGTGGGTGTGGCTTGCATCAAAAACTCAAGATTCTAAACTTACCCAATACTTTTTCATTTGAATTTTATAAACCTCGGAAGCCTCCTACAGTCAGTTTTATTTTCAGAGTAAGCAAGCAAAGCAAAGCCAAAAGGCTGCAATTTCTCTTTAAATTAATGATTTTTTGCAGAGAGGGAAGCTGCAGGGAGAAAGCAGAGTTCACAGGGAAAGAGACTGAGAAAGCACAAGATTCTGGGAAATGTAGCTTGGGAAGGCGAAGAGCCCTATGCTGGAGAATTCAAAAGGCCCTGCCCTAAACTACACTTCCCAGAATTCTGCTCAGCCTCAGAAAGCCTCAATCAAGATAGAGGAGAGATTTGTCACTCCGTAGCAGCAGCCAACCAGAGTTCCAATATATTGTTGAATCTGCAAAGAGAAAGACTGACTGATACTTCTAGTAAGTAAATCTCTGTGCTGGGCTACGAAGAAATCCCTAAATGGAAATGCTATTGGTTAATATGAGATACATTCAATGAGATAGCTGTTGTGACTTAAAAAAATGTTTTGTCAAAACTTTAAAAAAATCACTAAAATTAGTAGATGTATGAATATTTCTGAAAGTTGAGGCAAATGAGCCCCTGTTATCTTGTGTCATTGTACAGACAATTCAAGAAGATCTTGTAGTTTTTTTAAATGTTGTTTATAAAAACTTTGAAAATTTCACCAAAATTTGTGAATAAGTGAAACATTCCAAAACTTGATGGGCTAACAGTGGTAAGTATAGTCTACCATTGTCACAGGTTCCACCCCAATAGCTATAAAAATGAGGGAGATGGGAGCCCCTGAAGTTTCCCCACTTCCTCAATTACTATAACAAAAAAGTAACAAAATTTTGTTACTCTCCATGTTGTCGAAGGCTTTCATGGCCAGAATCACTGGGTTGCCATGAGTTTTTTGGACTGTATTGACATGTTCCAGTACCATTATCTCCTGACGTTTTGCCTGCATCTGTGGCAAGCATCCTCAGAGGTTTGTTCAGAGGTCTATGGGAATGAGGCAAGTGGTGTGTGTGTGTGTATAATCAGTGGGATGTCCAGGGTTGGAGAAAGAACTCTTGTCTGTTTGAAGCAAGTGTGAATGTTGCGATTAGCCAGCTTGAGTGGCAATTGAGTAGCCTTGCATCTGCAGAGTCTGGCTGTTCTATCCTGGGGGCATCCTTTGTTTGGGAGGTATTAACAGGCACTTGATGGCTAGCTGTCTGGAATCTCCCTGTTTTTGAGTGATGTTCTTTATTTACTGTCTTGATTCTGTTGTTTGTTAAAATACTGGTAGCCATATTTTGTTCATTTCCATGGTTTCCTCCTTTCTGTCTAAATTGTCCAGATGCTTATGGATTTCAATGGCTTCTCTGTGTAGGCTGATATGGTGGTTGTTGGTATGGTCCAGCATTTCTGTGTTCTCAAATAATATGCTGTGTCCAGGTTGGTTCATCAGGTGCTCTGCTATGGCTGAATTCTGGTTGAATTAGTCTGCAGTGCCTTTCATGTTCCTGGATTTGTGTTTGGGCACAAATTTAGTAGGTTTACTAGATTTTACCTTGAGAAATCAAGCAAAAAGTGGGTGCTAGAAACAATATCATACGAAAGCTGACTAGCACAACCTGGGGATCACAACGAAGACACAGAGAAGACATCTGCCCTTGCGCTATGCTACTCTGCTACTGAGTATGCATGCCCAGTGTGGAACACATCTCACCACACTAAAACAGTGGATGTGGCTCTTAATGAGACATGTCACATTATCATGGGGTTGTCTGCGCCCTACACCACTGGAGAAATTACACTGCTTAGCTGGTATTGCACCACCTGACATCCGCTGGGAAGTAGCAGCCAATAGTGAAAGGACCAAGGCAGTGATATCTCCAGCTCATCCCTTGTTTGGGTATCGGCCTGCATGCCAATGACTTAAATCAAGAAATAGTTTTCTAAGATCTACAGAGACACTCGCTGGAACACCCCAGCAAGCGAGAGTCCAAAAGTAGCAGGCTCAAACCCAGAACCTCAATCAATGGCTGATACCAAATGAGAGACTCCCCGCTGGGCACACAGAAAACTGGGCGACTTGGAAGGTGCTGTACAGACTGTGCTCTGGCACCACGAGATACAGAGCCAACCTTAAGAAATGGGGCTACAAAGTGGAATCCACGAAATGCGAGTGTGGAGAAGAGCAAACTACAGACCACCTACTGCAATGCAACCTGAGCCCTGCCACATGCACAATGGAGGACCTCTTTGCAGCAATACCAGAAGCACTCCAAGTGGCTAGTTACTGGTTAAAGGACATTTAATCAACTACAAAGCTTGCAAACTTTGTGTTTTGTTTGTTTGTTTGTTAAAAATGCAATGCAACTGTTTTGTCTGCTCTTGACACGATAAATAAATAATCATTCTTGTTTCCATAATCTTGGGTTTTTTTTAAATGTTTAACTGCAACCCAGCCCTTGCGCTTTCTTCTTTCATCTTGGTTAAAAGGCTCCTCAGCTCCTCCTCGCTTTTGGCCATCAAAGTGGTGTCATCTGCATATTTAAGGTTGTTAATGCTTTTGATACGAAATAAAATAAAACCACTTTCAGAACTCTATTCTAAAGAGCAGGGCCATAGCCAGAAAATTGGGGGGGGGGGGTTGAAAATTTCGGGGGGGGGGGGGGGGGTTTGAAACCTGCCTCTTAGCTCACGCTGAAGCAAAGAGCACAGCAGGGGGCAGAGCAGACTTTAATAGCCTGCAGCTCCGCCCCTGTCAACCACCTCCACCAAGTCTGGCCTCCTTAATGAGAGCATTCAACACCCCCCACACCACCAACTTGGTTGCTTCAGTACATCCAAGTAATGACAGTGTGAATAAATTATCAATATTTGCTTGAGATGGTGCTTGCAGTTCTGGTTGTTGTTGACATTCGTTCAGTCGTCTCCGACTCTTTGTGACCTCATGGACCAGCCCATGCCAGAGCTCCCTGTCAGCCGTCACCACCCCCAGCTCCTTCAAGGTCAAGCCAGTCACTTCAAGGATGCCATCCATCCATCTTGCCCTTGGTCGGCCCCTCTTCCTTTTGCCTTCCACTTTCCCCAGCATAATTGTCTTCTCTGGGCTTTGCTGTCTCCTCATGATGTGGCCAAAGTACTTCGACTTTGTCTCTAGCATCCTTCCCTCCAGTGAGCAGCCGGGCTTTATTTCCTGGAGGATGGACTGGTTGGATCTTCTCGCAGTCCAAGGCACTCTCAGAACTTTCCTCCAGCACCACAGCTCAAAAGCATCTATCTTCCTTCGCTCAGCCTTCCCTAAGGTCCAGCTCTCACATCCGTAGGTGACTACAGGGAATACCATGGCTTTGACTAGGGCCAGTGGTTCTCAACCTGGGGTCCCCAGACATTTTTGGCCTACAACTCCCAGAAATCCTAACAGCTGGTAAACTAGCTGGGATTTCCGGGAGTTGTAGGTCAAAAACATCTGGGGACCTCAGGTTGAGAAGCACTGGACTAGGCGGATCTTTGTTGCCAGTGTGATGTCTCTGCTCTTCACTATTTTATCGAGACTGGACATTGCTCTCCTCCCAAGAAGTAAGCGTCTTCTGATTTCCTGGCCACAGTCTGCATCTGCAGTAATCTTTGCACCTAGAAATACAAAGTCTGTCACGGCTTCCACATTTTCTCCCTCTATTTTCCAGTTGTCAATCATTCTTGTTGCCATAATCTTGCAGTTCTGGAGGGACACTTAATTTTTTGCATCTCATAGACTTAGCATGGGGATTTGGTTAACCAGTTAAAATTCATGAGTAAACCAGGTTTTTTTTTTTAACCTGAAAAATTTCGGGGGGGGGGGCTGAACCCCTAACACCCCCCCCCCTTACAGGCCTGCTAAAGAGGCCCACAAGCTTTCCCTAAATACGCTCAGGAACTTTTTGCCCCGTATTTTCCCCTCAGGACTTTCCCCTCCTTCTCCTCGTCGCTGTCCAACTTCCCAGAGTGCTGCAGCAGCAGCTGGAGAGTTCCTTCCTACTTGCCTCCAATCCATCCCTCCGTTGTTCTCGTGGGCCGGAGTGCGCATGCTCCGCCGAGGAGCCTGGCCCCCTTCCCTCTCTCTCTCCTTGTCTTCCCCCCTCCCCCCGCCCGTGCTCCATCCGGGCAACTCCGAATTAGCATTGACAGCCGTGGCACAACTTTTTCCTGAGGCAAAGTGAAATCAAGGCGCGCGCTCTGAGGAAATATAGTCCCTCCCGTTTCGAAGTCGGGGGGGGGGGGGGCACCGTAGGGGCCACGGGGCGGCTCAGTGTCCGCCGGGAGGGGTGTGGGAAGGGGGACTTCAGCAAAGGAGGGGGCCTTCAGCAAGCAGCCTCCCCCCTCCCTTCCCGGAAAGTGAGTGCTTGCTCGGTGTCCCTCGCGAAGAGGCAACGAACTTGCTTCGGCGCCTGAGTAGGAGTTGTTTCTTTTCCTCGAGGCGCGTTGGGCCCACATTCTTTGGGGGGGGGGAGGGCGGGGAGGGGCGGGGCTTGCTCCTCCTTGGGCTCGCCCCCCGCCAAACTCCCTCGGAAGTGGGAGCAAAGTGCCGGGCAAGTTGGGAGGATGGAGCTGCACAGCCTGCAAGAGGCGTTCAAAGTGGAAATCCAATGTCATCAGGTAACAGAAACAAACAAAACAACGCCGGTCGAATGGGTGCAGATGTGTGTGTGTTGCAATCCGTGAGCAAAGCGATTGTGGGGGTGGGGGGGGGGTGTTCATATTTTTTGTGTGGTGGGGGGGACGACCTCTCTCTTCCATCTTCACGTTGCCAAAGTAGTTTTGGAGCTTGTTTTGCTTGAGTTTTCTCCTCCCTTGTTTAGATCCATTGCGGTTGGGGCTTTGAGCTTCTCTCTCTCTCTGAGTGTGTTGGAGAGATTAGGACGAGACTTGAATATTTATGAGCTTTGCTTGAAACTGACTCGCTGTGTTTACTTGCCTCTTTGTTCCCTACCCCCTCCCTCCTTCCCTCCCTCCCTCTCTGCCTTACACACGTACATTTTTAAAAATCCATTACATGCCAGGCACTTTTTTCAGAGTGATTGCCCCCATTTTTTTAATAAAAAAAATAGAAACTAGTTGCACTGATGAAGCAAGATCCACAGGTAAATGCAGATAGATCCCTCTCTGTGTCTTTTTATTCTTTTTAATTGGGAATAACAAAACCAGATCAGCATTTCGTCGGCTGTGCTAAGCGCAGCTCTGCTGGGACAGCAGGAGGAGAAACTTTATCAGGAAGAGATCTCCAAGGAAAGGGTTAGGCTGGCTCCCTCCTTCTTTGGCTTTGATTGTGCCTTGCTAACCGTTGTGGTTTATTCATTCCTGTCTCTCTCTCTCTTCCCCCACCTCTCCCCTCCCCCCACACACACACCTTCATCCAACCATTCCTAGGTTCAAGTTTAGTTCTAAATCTATGTTTTTGTTGCCCCCCCCCCTTTTCCCCTCCAGAACGGCGAGCTTAAGAAACAACTCCACGAGAGGCAATCGCGAATAGCAGCTCTGAATGACAAACAAGTAAGGCTTGGAGTGATTCAGTTGTTGTGTCTTTTTGTTGAAACAAGGGGGGGTTATGCCCCCGAGTTCTCTCCCTTTTTTTCTACTTTGGAAACAGTCATGAAAATGATGCCACACAGCTCTAATGTTTACTAAAGTGCCTTGAAGCAGCTTTGCCTGCTCCTTGATTAAGTCTTACTACCCCAGGACTTGGAGCAGGACTTGGAGCGGGTTTTGAAAACATTCAAACATTACACACACACACACACACGCAGGCAGAGGCGTCCATTTTGAGTTGGTCGACATGTTTTAGGAATTGACTTTGTTTGGGAGTTGGGAAAGAGGAGGGGGCGGAAAGGGGAGGGGGGAGACCAGCTCTTTTGGCTTCGCTTGGAAAACGGATATGTTGGGGTGTTGGGTGTGGATGAGGGGGTCACAAGACTGTTCGCTGCTTTCTCGACACATTTGGTCTTTTCCTCATTTGGTGGCTTTGGGGGGGTCGTTTGGATGGGGTGGGGGTCACAATGCTCCCCGTCTTTGCTGCTTTCTCGACACACTTGGCTTTTTCCTCATTCTTTGGCTTTGGGGGTCGTTTGGATGAGGGGGTCACAAGACTGCTCCCCGCCTTCACTGCTTTCTTGATATATTTGGTCTTTTCCTCATTTGGTGGCTTTGGGGGGGCGTTTGGATGAGAGGGGGGGTCACAGTGCTCCCCGCCTTTGCTGCTTTCTCGACACACTTGGTTTTTTCCTCATTCTGTGGCTTTGGGGGTCGTTTGGATGAGGGGGGGGGGTCACAATGCTCCCCGCCTTCGCTGCTTTCTTGACACACTTGGCTTTTCCCTCATTCTTTGGCTTTGAGGGTCGTTTAGATTGGGGGGGGGGTCACAAGACTGCTCCCCGCCTTTGATGCTTTCTCGACACATTTGGTTCCTCCAGGAAAGCAAACCCGAGTATTTGTGTGTCTTCAGGGGAGGAATCGGGGAGGGATTAGCTCCAAACAAAGTTTCTTTTCCCTCTCCTTCATATTGTGAGTGACGCGACATGGAAAAAGGGGGGGGGGAGTGGGGGCTTCTCCTTGGCCTCATCCCCGATCTCTTCACCAGTGGGGAGAAAGTTGCCTCGCATTGCGGAGTTGGCTCCTTCCTTCCGCCTTCGCTTTCAGCACCACGAACAGATGCCTCTGCCTCCTCCTCCTCCTCCTCCTCCTCCTCCTCCTCCTCCTCTCTCTCTCTTTCTCCTCCTCATTCCCACACAGCTTTCCCCCCCCCCCCCCCCCCACGACGTGGCTCCCTCCCTCCTCCCATTTCCCTCAATTGCCACTATCTGCTGGATCCTCCCTTCACCCCCTCCCTCTCTTGCAGCACCCCCCTTTTCAAGGCTCTCCTCTTTGCCTGCTTCTTTAGTATTACTACCCCTTAGTATTACTATCCCTTACTCCCCCCCCCCCTTATTTATTTTCCTAAAAGCCCCCTTGGTGGAGAGATGGTGCCCATTCCCCCCCCCCCCCAGTCCCTTCTCGCAGCCCTTTCAGCACCCAAACTTGGAACAGCTCCTTGGAGCTTCCAGCCTGAGAGGAGTCTTAGTGAAAAGGGGGGGGGGGATAATGGCCCCTTTCTTAGTGAATGGCCTTTCTTACTGAAAGGGGGATAATGTCCCCTTTCCTTGCACTCTGTGACCCCCCCTCCCGTGGATGTAGTTGGGGTTAAAGTTGTAAAGTAAAGCCTGTGCTGGAGCCACCCCTCCCTCCCTAACTCCTTCCTTCCGTCTTTCCCTCCTCTCCTCCCCATCCCGATTTGATGGCAGCCCAGAATTTGCCAGCGCCCCCCCCCCCTTGGTAGTGGAAGCTTCCATTTTGTGCTGAAAGAGAGGGGGGCTGTGGCTGCCTTTCCCCAACATGGAGAGGGGAAAGTCTGCAGAGTTTGACGGCCTGGGGGGAGGGGCCCCCCATCCATCCATTCATGCTGAACATTACCATTTTGATTGCTTTGATGCCATTTTTTTTTGAGCGAGGGAGTGAAGAGAGAGAGACAGAGGACAGAATACCCGACTCAGCAGGGCACAAAGATGTTTTAATCGCCAGATAAGAATCACATCTCGCATCTATATATTTTTTCAAAGAGGGATGTGTGTGTGTGTGTGTGGGGATACTCATGGAAGCATTCCACAATAGCTGAAGAGTGCTGGCCAGCTTGAGGCTCCAAACAGTGCCTTCCATTGATTCTGCGACTCCCCAAATAGAAGGTTTATTTAAAACAAAGTGACAGCCTCACCCTGCCTGCCCTGCTTTTGAATGTATTTTCTCGCTTTCCTTGGGAAAGTGTTTCACTGAATTAAAGTGGGCACTGAGAGGCGCGTTTGATGACACCTTTCCATACAATATCCGCTCTTTCAAGGCTGTTTCGTTTTTTTTATAATGATAGTCAGTGGGAAGTTATTATGCGCGGCGCTGGAATTTAGATTATGAGAAGAATGCAGGTGCGGGAATCAGACAGTCGCTTTCCACCTCAGGCCACACTTTCTGAACTCATAGTAAACAATGGCCCTGGTGTTATTCAGGAGAAAATAAAGCCCCCTCAAAGAGAATGTGACAAACAACCAGACCTTGGACTCGGCTGCTACTTGTACGGGGAAAAGTGTGCTCTTCTCTTCTGCCTGCTTTATGCAACAAGAGCTCATACAATGGGAAAGGCTGGATGCTGATGCAGTGTCTCCATAGATTTCACGCTGGGGGCTGAAGGGAAAAACAAACCCACAACTGAGGCAGGTTTTCAGGCCTCGGCTTGGATATAGCAAACACAATCTCTGAAGTTAGATTTTTGGTACTGTTACCATTCTCTAAAAGCAGGGGTCCTCAAACTTTTTAAACAGAGGGCCAGGTCACAGTCCCTCAAACTATTGGAGGGCCGGATTATAATTTGAAAAAAACATGAATGAATTCCTATGCACACTGCACATAAATTATTTGTAGTGCAAAAAAACACTTAAAACAATACAATAATTAAAATGAAGAACAATTTTAACAAATATAAACTTATTAGTATTTCAATAGGAAGTGTGGACCTGCTTTTGGCTGATGAGATAGGATTGTTGTTGTTGTTCTTGTGTGCTTTCAAGTCGTTTCGGACTTAGGTTGACCCTGAGCGAGGGCCGGGTAAATGAACGTGGTGGGCCATATCTGGCCCTCGGGCCTTAATAATAATAATAATAAATAATAACACTTTATTTGTACCCCGCTACCATCTCCCCAAGGGACTCGGTGCGGCTTACATGAGGCCGAGCCCAAATACAACAATACAAACAATAGACAACAATACAAGCAATTAAAATAAAAAAAACATAGGCAATAAAATATACAACATTATCAATAAGACAACACACAATTAAAAACAGTGGGAAGGCCAAATGTAAAATTAAAATTGGAAGTAATGCTGGGACATGAACGAAAAGGTGATAGTGGTGTTTGTGGAAGGGCCTTAGTTTGAGGACCCCTGCTCTAAAGCATTCATGGGCAAACTTTGGCCCTCCAGGTGTTTCGGACTTCAACTTTCCACAATTCCTAACAGTTTCAGGCCCCTTTTCCCCCCTTAAGCTTAAGCGGCTGAGGGGGAAAAAAAGAAAGGGCCTGAGGATGTCAAGAAATGTGGGAGTTGAAGTCCAAAACACCCGGAGGGCTGAAATTTGCCCATGCCTGTTCTAAAGTGACAGAAACAACAGAGTGAGATGAAATGCATTTAGAATGTCCATTCCAGCCGCAGTGAAATGTTTGCAGGAGCTTTATTTAGGTGTACTGTAACTTACAAGGAGAAACTTTTAAAACTTCATGTCAAAAGCGTTGCATAATAAATTAGGATAAAATAGAGGGAGGACAAATGGCTCAATATTTTTAGACCAAAAATGGGCAACTGTGACTTCATTGTCTTTAGCTTTAAACAGTTCTTCCTCTGTGGATGAAGCAGGGCATTGTGGACAAGCATACAGCCCTAAACAGTTTTGGTTCAACTTACCTATCGGAACGTATCTCTCCTTATGAACCTTCTAGGATGTTAAGATCTGGGGAGGCCCTGCTCTCGTTCCCGCCTTCTTCGCAGATGCGTTTGGTGGGAACAAGAGACAGGGCCTTCTCAGCGATGGCCCCTCAACTGTGGAACACCCAGTCTAAATATATAAAATTGGCTCCCTCCCTCTTGACTTTTTGAAGAAAGGTAAAAACCTGGCTTTTTGAGCAGGCCTTCTCAAACATGGCATAGTTATATGAAATAATGGAATTGCTTGATGATGCAATTGAACAATGACTTGATATGAGACACTCACAACAGCGTTTTAAGGCTTGCACAGTCTTATATTTTTATATTGTATGTAAAAGTTTTTAATAGTATTTTGTGATTGTTATACTTTTTAATTGTTATGACAGTTGAGACATCAAATTGTTGCCATATGTAAGCCGCTCCAATAGGCCCGTAGCCAGGATTTTGTTTGGGGGGGGGGGGGCTGAGTCTGAATGAAAGAGGGTCTACCCTAGCAAATCTTTTGTATTGTTACCCCAATACCCCCATGCATATGGGATATATTGAGTATAGTGATCAGATCATGATATGAATAAACATAGCAGTTTAAATAATGCACCAGTAAGGCCTTCTCGCGGACCACTATCAAAATTTCAGGGGGGGGGGCTGAAGCCCCCCAAGCCCCCCCCCCCCAGCTATATACCTGCGCTCCAAGTAACCTTTCGGGCTGAGAGGGGCAGTGTATAAATATAGTAAATAAATAAATACAGACGAGAAGTTGTTTGCTCTGCTTCACAGTCACACAGGGTGGAGGATTCTTTTAGGTAGTGCCATTTTGCCAGGTTGTTTTTTGATCTGCCCACTCCACTTCTGAGTCTGTTCAGGGACTTCCAAGTTGTCCATTCTTGGTTTGCCCCTGGAGGAAGATCCTCATGGGGAGTCATCCATTTGGGATTTCCTGGTTTAGTTGCCCCCTTTCTGTTGCTGGGGGAACATTAAGAGGAGTGGGGGTTCTCATGAAGCTTTTCCTTGATTTGAGTCTACTGGGAGGAGGTTGATAGCCATGCAGTGGATGGCTGTCACAGTGTTCAAGCTTATTTCTCTCACATAAATTTATTAATTCTAACTTTAGCTGGCCTACATGACAATGTTTTCAACCACATCTTTAAAATAATTTTCACTTTAGTATCACTCTACCTCTTTGGAAATCATTAACTGGGTGATCTATTTTGGCCTTCCCCTTACAAAGTCTTTAGTAGGAGTCATTTAGTGACAGTGCTCTTGTGAGCTGCACAGTCCAAAAACACTTGTTTCACTCTTGTATACATGTTTTTAAGTTGAAAGTAAATAAGCCCAGGAGAACATTAGTCATGTTTAACATCACTTGAGATAAGTCCAGATTCAGATAGTTGTTTTTAGTAAATAACTTTGTAATACCAGGGCAGACCTTTCTAGCTCAGCATCCTGTTTTGCATAGTGGCAAATCTGATGCCAATAGGCAGTCCATAAACGGCACATGAGCACAAGATGACACCCTTGTTGTGACAGGCATCCCAGGGAAGCTCTAATCCTGGATGTAGCAAACAGCCACCATAAGTAACAGTCACCAAAACCCACCTTATCCTTCATGATTTTTTCTGAATACACCTCTGATACGCTTGTGAAAAAGTACCTCATAAAAAAGTGGTTTATTTCTCTCTGTCATGAGTGTCGTGCTGTTTTGCTGTTTAGCTTAATAGGATAGCCCAGAGTTCTAGAAAAATGAGATGGAGGAAAAAAAAACCCTTTAGCCACTACCTCCACACAAGGCAGGATTTTATATCTTGACCCTTACTTTCTTACTTACCTTTAATCTAAAATAAAACTCCCCGCGCATAGCAACCTTTTCCCATGCAGGAGCGTATTGGTTGCCCACTAAAAGTCCAACTTCATAGTGGCTTTTTGGTTTACTCTGTCTCTGTGATTGTTGACCCTCCTGAAAACTCTTTAAAGCATATGAGAAAAGGTATGTATTTTCAACTCAAAACCTTTCAAGTGAATAACATATGGCCACTGGGTGATTTATCAGCACTTTTTTAATTTGTCAGTTGTGCCTCTAATGCCACTTCTAATCAGTTTTTGCTCCCATACGTCAAACTTGTGCACTGCAAAAGCTCTACATCTTTATCAGTGAAGACGGGCTTGAAGAGTGAATTCAACTTTTCTAACATCTCTTCAGCCTCTTGTAACATGATGTTTGATTCGCTTCTTGTGTTACATGTCACCTATTTCTTTAGACACTTTCCTTTTTCTGGTGTTAATCTTAATGTTATTTTCTCTTTATGCTGTGATTTGCACTTCAAAACTTTCATTTTGTACCCCCTATTGTGTCCTAACATAAGTGTTGCCAATACTTATGTCCCTTTTGTTTTTTGTTTTGCATTGGCCAGGTCTTCCATGCTGTTTATTATGCTGGTATTTTGTTGTCTTTCCTGTTGTGCAGTACACATTCTGACTTCACTTCTATTATTGTTTTCAATGACTCTCAAGTGTTACAGAGAGATTTGACCCCTTTAGCCTCTACTTTCAATTCCTTTTTTCCACTGCCCATGTTTTGAGAAGTCTTCTCTTTTGGAATCAAATGTGACTATAATAAGTTTCCTTGGCAATAGAATTTGATCGCATACTTATCTGTTTCCATTCAGTTCCTAGGCATTATTTAGGAAAGAATTCAGTATCCCCACTTCTACCCTATTTACTTGCAAAATCAATTGTTTTAGGAAACACTTGTGTAACCGTTTTAGGAATTTAACCTCTTTTTAAAACTGGTACACACAGTAAACATCATTTATTACAATGGCATCCCATCAGTCCATTTCAAGACTATCCTGAGCATTTTGGCCAGGTGGATGGGGTATGATGACATGGTGGATGCACCCTACTAACTATAATCATTCTGGAGTAAACCTTGCCTCTTTTGATCATGCCCTCTTTGGTATATAGAATAATATCGCTCCAGAATATTGTAATAATAATAATAATAATAATAACAATGGATGATTGCCTGTACTTGTCGTACACACTTCATTCTTACATCTGTTTGGCCTTCTATCAAGTTTTGTCATTTGCTTTTCTGCCG
Source organism: Anolis sagrei ordinatus (assembly GCF_025583915.1). Taxonomy (NCBI): domain Eukaryota; kingdom Metazoa; phylum Chordata; class Lepidosauria; order Squamata; family Anolidae; genus Anolis; species Anolis sagrei. The sequence continues at coordinate 103,810,892 of NW_026847549.1, forward strand.
AGTTCTACTGTGTCCATCTAAATAGTCAGAATAATTTTTACCCATTTCTCTTAAGGATAGTTAGTTTAAAATCAACCCCACTGCTGTCTGGTTTTGGTCAGGGCACCTGTACTGCATTTGATATTGTTTTTCAGTAGAGCTGGTCCTCTTTTGTATGTTGCTCATTTGTACTAAAACATTCTCTAGTAAGCCCAGGTATTTCCATCTGATGCCACATCTCAGCCTCACCATGAAGCCCCTTCGGTTCTGCCTATCTGGGAAAGCATATTGTCCATATTTGGATTTCAGCTTCTGAACTTACTTTTGGTTCCATGAACATGTAACTAAATTAGTCCATGTCATTGTCATCAGTAGTCATGAAGATTACCGATTCTTCCCTTGCATTATACATCAGCCTTCATATGATTTAATTCTGAGTAGATACTTATAGAATTACAATTTTAATTCATTGCATTTGGTCCCCACCTAGCAATTTTTGAAATTAACTAGGGATAGCCAGAGTGCTGTTTTTCCAATTCCCCAGGACAGTATTTTATTTCCATGTTAAAAAGAATGACCTGCCTGTTATTTGGGCCTCCAAGGATAGTGACTCATAATTTAGATAGGAACATTGCTTAGCGTTTTTAAATATATATATTTTATTTTGTGGTTTTGGATTTCTTTGGGTAGGTCTTGCAGACGGGGAGAGTACCAGGGAAGAAGACTGGACCCCTTCCTGTTTAAGTTAATCACTGTTGGGGTCAACAAACCAGGGGAATAATGTCCATTTGAAAGATAGAGTTACAAAATAAATCTGATTGGTGTGTGCACTATTAAATTTAAGAGATCTTCTGCTTTTTACAATATATTTTCAAGAATGGATAACAGAGATCATGCTTTCATATGCCCCTTCAATCACTACTTCATTTTGGTCCAAAAGGCAAAGCCAGAGAGTTCATGAAAATATTGATATACCTTCATATTCTTACTTCTAGAGTGCTGATGAATTGTAATGTCTTTTGAGAATGGGGTTGTTTCCTTTTTAACAAGATATGATGTGTGAAGACTCCATTAGTTGGTCCAGTAGTTTTACACCTTGAATCTACATCACCTACACAGCAGCGGCAACATTTTTATCTATGCTGTCAAGAAACAAGTATGTATATGTAAATAAAAGGCCTTTCTTGAAAAAGCAGGCTTGTTCTGTATCAAAGTGTGTGATTTGCTCTGCTGCATTTTTTCCTTTTGGCTTGTACTTTTTCAGCATTTCTGAATTCTTTTTGCTGACTTTTTACTTAATAATTGGTCAGTTACATTCTAATTTGAAATTGGTATTGGTTGATAATCAGATCTTTAAAAAATCAACAGCAGTCATGTGGAAAGTTTACTTTGTTTTCACTGCTGATGAACTCTAGATTCAGAGAAGATCTGATCTCTAGATCCAGGTACAAGACAATCTCTAGATCCAGGTACAAAGCAATAAAATATGTCTTCCTTATATATCATTCACCTCTACACGGCTTCATTTCTTAGCTATAGTTTATTATGTACTTAGAAATCCTTGTTAGTCTCTAAAATATTCTTTGAAGATGGTGTTATTGCTGATTTTGTTTTTTGGGTTGCATGCTTCGAATTAATGTGTGGACTGTCATTTTAATGTTGATGATCTCTCTGAAAGAAGGCTGTTGGACTGCACTGAACTTATTCGGACTGAGGTGTTCATCCTAAACCTTGACAATATGTTGGCAAGTTATATCCAGTAAAACTTTCATTTCAAGGCAATGCCTTGAATTAGTTGTATTGTTTATAAACGTGAAAAGGGAAATTAGTAGAATTTATTAAAGTTTGGTATTTGACTTGAAATATGGTTTGACTTGAAATAAAGTATGATGTCTTAAGAGTCAGTGCAACTCCGAAAGGGGGGCCTGTGTGAGCAGGAGCTTCCTGTTATCTTCTGCAAAGAAAGTAATCTACCATATATGAAGGTGAAGATCCAGGAATATGGGTATAATACACAAAGGCTGTTACCATGAGGTTTGGTCATGGCATGTTCTCCAAATGGCCCTCTTGCACTTAAGGGAAATCGAAAGTATCTGTAAAGCTCGTGAGACTTTACTGCCAAGATTTTAATGGCTAAAACACCCACTTTGGCATTCCAGTTTCTTTTTATCAGGTCCTGTATCATTGAAAGCAATGTAGTATAGGGACTTAACTGCGAAGCAGGAAATTCTTGGCCAAAACCTTGCTTTCTGCCATGAGCATGCTATTTCATGTGTTCTGTACTACCTAAACATGCCAACAAATATATAAATAAATATGTTTAATTTAGGCCATAAAGAAACCTTCAAATTCAGCAAACATGTTAATGGATGTGCTGATTTATTGATATTCCACTGGAGACTCACATCTGTAGTCTTTTTAGAGACTGTACTTGAATATCCCATTGCCACTAACCAGAAAGATCAAAATGCCTTTACTGTATAATATACTGTAGTGTTTCTCTTTCATACTTCTTAGTATACTTGTTTTAAAATTGCTATGATATTACCAATAGCTTAACTGTACTTTACATTAATTTAAAAAAATTTCATAAGTCACTATGAATCCTAGAGCTGGAAAAAAGTGGAAGGGGCTGATGATTGTGACAATTTGTCAAATTCATGTCCAGTTGTTTTTGTTTTTTTACAATGCTGTCTTCTGTCATTTTCTTTTTAGTTGCGTTATTCTTTAGAAATGACTCTTGGCATGAATGTTTGCATTAATACTCCCCACATTCTTTTTATTTATGTGGTTGTGTCAGATGTTTGGGATCCCATTGGGAGAAACAGGTTGTGTAAAATCTATGTTAAAACCGAATGCAGATCATTAAACTTAGAATTCAACTAAAGATAAAATTTGCCCTTCTACGAACCCTTGAAGTAGTCAGTCTGCAGGCCAGCAATTGCAGTGAATGATATTTTGATCACTTTGTGTTCTACAGACTCCTAAATAGTGGGAGAGAAAAAAACCCCACTTGCTATTGTAATACTTCACTTGGAAATGCCAGAGGTTGAAAAAGTGAATGTAACATTTGTTGTAACTGTTTTAAAGCGTTCACTTTGATATTTTGCCGCTTAAAACACCTGCTGTCAGAACAGTACAATTGATTTCAATTAACTTTGAATTTCTTGAATAAGATGACTCTTATAATAACTCCCGTAATCCCATGATGCCTCATTAGAGAAGCTGCCTATGATGATTCTCCTTGTGATTTAGTGATTTTTTTCTTGCAATGCCTTTGTCTATTCAAGAAAAGGAGTTCTTGCAACAATGCCGCTTAAAATATTACTGGTTCAATGCTGAAAGATATTTGCTACCTGTTATGTGTTGTGAGGATGCCTTATCTGCAGTGAGCAGAAATTGATTCTTAGATATCTGATGCTTTGATAGTACAGGCTCTGAAGAAACTTTTGTTGTGTGTACTGCATTGTAGAGGCACTAATCTTTAATCACTTGTAATTTTATAATAATGATTTTTCTACATTTCTAGGCCTTTCTGCTTTACTACAGACCAAATTTAAATTTGATGATAAATTCTTTGCATAGAACACTTGTTAAATCAATCTGTTTTAAACACATCTATAAGAGCAATTGTGGCATTCATGAACAGTAATTGCAGCATTCATATACCTTCATTTTGAAGACTTGTCAGAACACAGTCTCACAAAATACTATATTTGGTTTTTATTTCAGGACTATGTATGGTCTAATTTGCTGCTGTGCAGGCTTCACACTTGTCAGATTTACTTTGTTGTTTCCTTTTGTTTTTTTTTAATTAATAAAATAGGAACCTGACTCTTGCATATTATTTAACAGAATTAGGCTCAATGCAATAGTGTTCTACATTGAAAGAAAGCTCCATTTTGTTCCAACTTTCATGACAGCAATATTAATTTGCTAACCGTCTATGCCCAGGGAAGTGGAGTGAGCACAAGGACCCGCCTTCTCCACATCAGTTTTATGGCCTTTTTTGTGTAGATGATTGTCTATATCAGGGGTCCCCAAATTAAGGCCTGGTGGTCAGATACGGCCCTCCAAGGTCACTTGGCCCTTGCTCATGGTCTGAAACAAGCTGAAATCACACAACAACAACAACAACAACAATCCTATCTCATCAGCCAAAAGCAGGCCCACATTTCCCATTGAAATACTCAAAAGTTTATATTTGTTAAAAATCTTCTTCATTTTAATTATTGTATTGTTTTAAAGTGTTTTTTTGCACTACAAATAAGATATGTGCAGTGTGCATATCATTCATGCTTTTTCAAATTATAATCCGGCCCTCCAACAGTTTGAGGGACTGTGACCTGGCCCTCTGTTTGAAAAGTTTGAGGACCCCTGGTCTATATGGAGCAGAAGATGGAAAACTGGCTGCACTGGCTTTGGGGATTTGGGGAGTTGTTGTCTAGAAAAGTAGTGTCCCCCAAAGTCTGTGGATAGTTTCCTGTATTTATGGAGGCTCATTAGCTATACAATGTGACTCCTTAATTTTCTAAAGTTCAAAAGTATGTGCAGAGTTTCTGAGGATATTAAAGATGGTTGCCCATTATATATGAAGGGCAACAAAAACATGAGATGGGGACAGCTCTGCTCTACTCACTTGTGGAGATTATGTGATTTAAAATGGATAAATAGAGCCTCAAATGCTATTATAGATCTATGCATGTTGCCATGTCTTTCTTTTCTGTAATGATGAGAGTGGAAGGCAGGCTTTGAATGATTTTCTGATATAAAATACCTACCGTGACACTCACTATATATACATTTTGGTAATGGTTGGTAGCAAGTTAAAAGAAACCTAGGGTGATCTACATTGTAGAATCATTGCAGTTTAGCACCACTTTAACTGCTCTAGTTTAATATTATGGAATCTGGGGATTTGTAGTTTGGTGAGGCAGCAGCACTCTTTGACATAGGAGGTTAAAAACCTTAGAAAACTATGACTCCCATGACTCCATAGTATTGAGCTGTGGCAGTTCAACATTGTGTCAAACAGCATTGATTCTACAGTGTAGATACACTGGGGTGTTAAGTGTTTTAAAAAGCAGTTTCCCTTTGGAACTGGTGACCTTTGAAAGTCCCATGCCTTGACTAGAGTGTGTGCACAATTTTTAACTGAGCAGAAATTTGCAAAGGATCCTGAGTAAATAAATGCCAAATGAGAATTTCCTGCCTAAGCATCATAAAGTGAGGCTGAAAACATATGCACATTTACCTGGGAATATGTCCCAAGAACTTAGCAAGAGATGCTCTTAAGTAAATATCCATGTATTTCGGCTTGGATAGCCAAGGAAATATGTAAAATATGCTTCAAATTTTAAATATGAAGAAATGATTTGACTGAAGTATAAAGTGGTGTGTTTTAAATTGTATCAGTTATTTTAACTTGTGGGTATGCAGTTGTTTCTTAGCATGTAAATGGTGTATTTGTTAAAATGCTCTGGATATAATTCCCATATACATCTAATGTGTGTGTGTGCGTGTGTGTGTGTGTGTGTGTATGTGTGAAGCAGCATAAAAGTATGATCAGAAATTGATATGTTATATAATAATCTTCTACTTAGCCATCACCAAGCCTTCCTTCCTTCCTTCCTTCCTTCCTTCCTTCCTTCCTTCCTTCCTTCCTTCCTTCCTTCCTTCCTTCCTTCCTTCCTTCCTTCTTTCCTTCTGAATCAGCTACTTATTGTAGTAGCAATTTCCAGAGTGTCATATGAAATTGCTGATGTGGCTGAGTTCTAGCTACAACCTCCATCTGCCAGTAGTAAGCATCTATTGAAATCTAATATATGCTATGCTTTTGCACAGTGCATGCAGCCCCTTATGGCTCATAACAAAGGAAACCCTGTATGAAATAACAGGTTTTAACCCGTAGAAGAGTTAAACTTGCAACTCAAGGTTAGGACTGAAAAGAAAATGGGTTTTTCTTGACAGAAAGTAAAACTAAGATGAAGCTATGAGTAAGATGAGTTACTGTAAGAATAAGCAAACAACTCTCTAGTGGAAGCATTGTGCCTGTGCAGGAATTATCCACTGTGATGATATGAGTATTTGAGAAATTGTGTGTTAGGGTTTTTTTTTTCCACAGGAGCTGAGATGTACTTGGATGATGTTAAATATAGCTGCCAATGTTCTTTTTAAAATTCGTCTGATTACTTACATCTAATCAACAGGAGGATATAATTGGGATTGAAAGGGAATATTTGAATCCTTACACTAGCATTTGCCTTCCAAATCGACTTAAGTTAGCAGTGGGTGATAAAGATACAACGCTTTTTATTTGTGATGTAGCTGATCTTGCATGATCTGAGTGTGGGACAGGATTTGCTTTTACATTCAATGCATCTGTTGATAATGGGCTCTTAAAAGAAGGCTACTAATTTTTTTCTTTTAAAAAAGAGTTGCATTGTATTTTGGGAACAAACTCAGCATAAGAACATTGACATCTTTGGCGTGTTGTGGTGTTTACACTGCATTCCCAATAACTTTTCCTTTATGTAGCTCTCGAATGAACAGAGATTACTAAGATTTATTGGTGAATTTAAGCTTTTATTCATTGAAAAAAGATGAGAAGAAATGCATAACTGATTTAGAAATGCCACAATTTTCTATCTGTACTTACTTACTTAGGTGATCCCTCGTTGGCCGAGTAGGATAGTCTTCTAGGACCAGTATCCTGATGGGTCCGTAGGTGACTGTGGAGCCCTATTCTTGATCTGCATGTTCTCTCGCAGTGAGGGCATTGGTTTCCAGGTGGAAGGCGGTCCCGATCGGGGTTGGCTTGATGCGCTGTCCTCTTGGCACGTTTCTCTCTTTCACCCTCCATTCGTGCCTCTTCAAATTCTGCAGCACTGCTGGTCACAGTTGACCTCCAGCTGGAGCGCTCAAGGGCCAGGGCTTCCCAGTTTTCAGTGTCTATGCCACAGTTTTTAAGGTTGGTTTTGAGCCCATCTTTAAATCTCTTTTCCTGTCCTCCAACATTCTGTTTTCCATTCTTGACTTCGGAGTAGAGCACTTGCTTTGGGAGATGGTGGTCGGGCATCCAGACAACGTGGCCGGTCCAGCGGAGTTGATGGCGGAGGACCATCGCTTCAGTGCTGGTGGTCTTTGTTTCTTGCAGCACGCTGATGTTTGTCTGCCTGTCTTCCCAAGAGTTGCATGTGGTGTCTGTAGGCAGTCCATGTTTGGCAGGCATGTAGCAGGGTTGGGAGGACAATAGCTTTATAAACAAGCACCTTGGTATCCCTATGGATGTCCCAGTCCTCAAACACTCTCTGCTTCATTTGGAAAAATGCTACACTCGCAGAGCTCAGGCAGTGTTGTATTTCGGTGTCGATGTTGACTTTGGTGGAGAGGTGGCTATCTCTCTCTCTGTCATTCACTCTCTGTATGTAAGCAATTCTTTTGATACTATTTGGACAGAAAAGGAATATGTTCATTCACATGATCCTGGAATCATACGTAATGTATGTGTGTAGACAGTTTGTGTGTGAGTGTGTGATTTATTGGTAACTGCAGTACAAAAGAAGATGGTTTTAGTATGGCAGATGATGGTGTTTACTATGAGGTGTGGTGCTTCTTCAAGACATACAAAGTTCTATGTATAATAATAGTTCTTCCTCTGAGGAATCCAAACTCATCTTTTGGAAATGTTGAATTCTGTGACCTATAATAATCCAAAATGATTCCTCTTACGCTGTATGGTGTGTTATATAATTGGCTCTGTATTGCATACTATATTCTGGTTTTGTTAATCATGAAAATGGAGAAAACTCCATCTTCTCACCTTCCTTGCTCACCTACTTCCAAGCATTTTTCTGGAAAAAAAATCCCCCCTCTGTTAAACAGTTCAGATCTCTAAAGACTGTATTGCCTTTGCCATAAGCATCGTTGATAACTCTTCTTTGATTAAAAGTGAATGTTGTCAAGCAGACAATAGGCTCAATTAGGATTAACTGACCACGGATGAAGACATTCTGAACATTGATCAAATATATACAGACCCTCATTCCAATGCTTATGGCGTGATATTGTTTCAAACTTTAGCGAGTTTAGAATTGCGTTCTTCCTTCTTCCCTGCTCAGCCCCCTGGCACCCCCCCTCCCCGCATTACCAAAGCCCCCACTCTATCAGCAGAAGGGCTAATTGGATCAACCCTGATGCTACCCAGACCCTAACTTGCCCATTAAATTCTTATTTACCACATCCAAGATGTTCCTAAAGTGAAGTTTATTAAACCTTAAGTAGCATTAAAACTGTGAAGAAGACTAATTTGCAGAATTATTTTTAAGTTCTTTTAAGAAGAATGGAAGCCAAATGCTTTTACCTGCCACTTGCCAACCCCCTTTGTCCCACTCCATCTCCTGGCTTTCTCTCTCATGTGTGTGTGTCTCCTCTCCTCTCCTTTACACACACACACAATCTCCGATGCCTTATTTACATGGGTTTATTAACATTCTTTGCTGAGTAGGCTTGAATGGAGTACAATCCTCATATAGATGATCTAATTATAATCATAAGGGACAGAACAAAATAAGCAGTCTTTAAAGGGAAAAGAGTCTGGCAGCTTTGTTTAAAGTATCCTTTAATGAACTTCTTTAGTAGCTTGTATCTTAGCAACACATTTTATTACATACCAGTGCGGGAGAAGCAGTTTGCAGATGGAGTTGCACACAGTAATTTATTTTCTCTCCCTCCCCTCCCTCCCCCCTCTTTCTGCTCTGTGGTGACTCAACTGGAATATGCAGACTAGCTTCCTAACACTGATAGCTCACTCGAAATCCCTGATTGGTTCATTTGTATGTGCACGGCCTTGTTAGTTGATGAAAACTGCATTTACTATCTTAAAGACGTGGTGCTTTTTTGCTGCGTTAGGAGGAAGAGAGACAAGCCTGAAGAGCAAGCTTTACAATGAACACATTTGCTTGCATTCAGCCGGTATCTCTCTCAACACCCTCCCCCAACCCGCCTTTCCAGCATCCACTTGTATTCATGGGGCACATCAGTTTCTGGGCTCCTTGATTATTTATTACCAACTCCTCATGGGTTTATTTTAATCTGATTTGAATACAACATCTGGGACATTTATAATCCCTTTCTCCTTTTGCAAGTGCTCTATGATGTAAAATGTGATCTTCCAGTTGTCGATTCTCTTTTGTGTGTGGATATGTACATTTATAAAACTGACAGTCTTCAGCACTTTTGGAACAGTTAATTTGGATCCATTTATGGATCAGAGGCCTAGCTTTAGCCTCAAATCAAACAGCCAACATAGTGATTTCTGCGGGACTAATCAAATAGCAAAGTGTTACTCAGCATGACTAACGTTGGTGAAACCTTGTCTTGCAAGAGCCGTTTTTGTTCCCAAATGAAAAGAAGAGACATTTAGTGGAGGAGGCTGAAAAAAAATAATGAAAGTTATTCCCCATAGGTTAGAAAACAAGACATCTACCACAACTTTTACTGTGTGTGAGAGATACAGCATTAATGATAGGAAAAGATGTATTGAGTGTGTCTCAGGTCTTTGTTTACAGATGAGTAGCTTTCAGTGTCCATGAGAATGTTTGTACATGTTGGAGACTCTGATTTAACCATAGAGCTTTGCAGTAAGACAAAGCCCTAAATCAGTGGTTCTCAACCTTCCTAATGCCATGACCCCTTAATACACTTCCTCGTGTTATGGTGACCCCCCAACCATAAAATTATTTTTGTTGCTACTTCATAACTGTCATTTTGCTGCTGTTGTGAATCGTAATGTAAATATCTGGTATGCAGGATGTACGTTCATTCACTGGACCAAATTTGGCACAAATACCCAATACGTCCAAATTTGAATACTGGTGGGGTTGGCGGGGGTGGTGGTGGTGATTTTATCCCGTGGGAGTTGTAGTTGCTGGGATTTATAGTTCACCTACAATCAAAGAGCATTCTGAACTCCACTAATGATGGAATTGAACCAAACTTGGCACACAGAACTCCCATGACCAACAGAAAATACTGGAAGGGTTTGGTGGGCATTGACCTTGAGTTTGGGAGTTGTAGTTCACCTACATCCAGAGAGCACTGTGGACTCAAACAATGATAGATCTGGACCAAACTTGGCATGAATTCCCAGTATGCCCAAATGAGAACACTGGTGGAGTTTGGGGAAACATACATTTGGGAGTTGTAGTTGCTGGGATTTATAGTTCACCTACCATCAAAGAGCATTCTGAACCCTATCAATGATGGAATTGGGCCAAACTTCCCAGACAGACCTCCCATGATCAACAGAAAACACTGTTTTCTAATGGTCTTTGGCAACCCCTCTGACACCCCTTCGCGACCCATCCAGGGGTCCCGACCCCCAGTTTGAGAAACACTGCCCTAAATGGTCAAGTTGCTTCCACTTCGTGCTCTACATGACTACTACCATCACAGAGTCTGCTTATGGAAGAGAGTCTGTTTATTTGATACAGAGTAACAAAAAAATACACATATTTTAGCTGTGGAATATAAGGATCTAACTAAACACAGGTCCTTTTCTTTTCTTGCCCTGGAAAGCTTCGATATTTCAACATCAGTAGTGAGATCCCCTTTGAAACTCAAAGCAATTAAGTTGCCATGTGATTCACTTATTCTGCTTTTCTGCAATTCATTCCACTGTTTTATTAACTTACAATTGGATTGCAAAAATAATTTAAGCAGTTGAATGTATCGAGATCTTGCCCAAATGCCAGGATTAGTAGTGACAGCCTGGGTTGCTGAAAAGCAAAACTGTCATGAAATTCAGTCTGACTAGACAAAAGCAGTTACCCGAGCCTATTGGGCCCTCACAGAGTTATGCTGGAAAGTAGAAGTGGTACAGGCCACAGCTTGCAGGATAGATTTAAAGGTGTACCACAGACAAGGACTTTAGTGAATCAAGACACTTCTTGCAGAAATATATACAATATTTTTGTATTTGTATTGCAGTTTTAAAAATTCCCCAGCCAAAATCTCTGGGGAGTGTACAGTCTATTAAAATAGAGAAACAAAACAGTGCAGTAATAATATAGTAAAAAACAACAACAGTAACAACTAAAAACAATAAAAACAAGATAAAAGCAGTGGCAGGACAACAGTGCAAGGATGCAGAAGTACTTAAACCAGTTTTTAATATGCCTGGGGGAATAAATATTTCTCCAGCTGCTGCAAGAAAACACTAATGTCTGCACGGGTGAGCTTTTCTAGGAGGGCATTTTCCATGGTGAGTGCTTTACAGACAAGTTTACAGACAGTGGCAGATGATGGGTCCCAAGTCTGGGGTAGTGCATCTGTTCTGAGTTTTGGTCCCAACTTCAAAGAAACTATCCAGAGCAGTGGATAGTTTCTTGACCCTTGCTTTTTTAGTTTATAAAGGCAGCCAGAGGAGGACAATCGGAGTGTGCAGCAGGAGTAGTGAGTGCCCAACTACAGCAAAGCAGAGTTCCAACCTTCCTTGGTAAGGCTTCTACTAAAAGCAAACAAAAAACCAACATGTGCCTGAACTCTATTGTATATCTTAATTAAGACCCCCCTCTCCCCCTGTATGTATGTATGTGTGTGTGTGTACTAACTTGGGTACCCAGTGATGCCCGGGTTATTTGAAAAAGGCATTGTTTGTTTTTGGATGTTTTGAATGGAGCCATTAGAAAATGGTGCAGATCCATGGTCGATGGGGTTTCCAGTCATCTCTGGATGTGGTTGAAGGTACTGCAAATCCCATCATCCTTGGTCCATCCTCCCCCAAACCTCTCTAGAATGTAAAGTGCACCATGAGGGGTCTGTGTCCCAAGTTTGGTCAATGTCCATGGCTGATGAGGTGTGCAAACAGTCTCTGGATGTGAGTAAAGGTACTCCAAATCCCATCATCCATGATACATCCCCCCCCCCAAAAAAAAACCTCAATGTAAAGTGCATCATGGGGGTGGTCTTTGTCACAAGTTTTGTTCAGGTCCGTCATTCTTGAGGTTTGCAATGATCTGTGGAAGTGAGTAAAGGTACTTCAAATACTTTGTGGCCCATCCTCCCCTAAATATATAGTGGGTATAAAGTGGGTCATGCAGAATCTGTGTGCCAAGTTTGGTTCAGGTCCATCATTTGTGGGGGTTGCAGTGGTTTGTGGAAATGGAAGCTGAAGCAGTTGAAGGTACTGCAAATCCTATCATCTGCGGTCCATACTCCTCCAAATCCCCACCAGGCCATAATGTGGCTCATGGAGGGGGTCTGTATGCCAAGTTTAGTCCATGTCAGTGGTTGTGGAAGTGGGAGACCCAGCCAGAAAAATGCCCACATACATACACTGCCATATATATACAAACTTTGCCTTTCATAACTATATATAGATATTACTTGAGTTGAACTTTAATATTGAAGTTTAATGATAGTAAGTATTGTTTTATTTGAAGTTTAATATTGTTGGAAAGATTTTTCTTCTGGAATGCATCATATCCTACAGATTAGATTCATACACATCTTTAGATTTATTTCTTTATCTGAGAAGTCAGATTACAAAGACATTATGGAAAATAAAATCAGGCACCATATTTCCCCTCTCTTGGGCTAGTGATCCAGTAGATGGTGGTGTATCTTGCTAAATCATTCAGTTTTGTGTAGATTGGTGTGCAGAGAGTACTACGTTTCAACCTGCTCAATACAAATACTTATGAATATTGTTTTGTATTTCTAAGAGCAAGTTGCAATGATTGGTTTTTTATATTGATTCAAGTGTATTTGTTACTTATTAATCATTGTGAGGCATATCCTTAATTCTATATTATTGGTGTTCCTTAATATTAGGAGTCAATATTGACATATTGTGCAACAAACAAGCAATTGCTTGGTAGCAATAATTTTGCCAAATTGAAATGAATGGTTTCTGAATGTTGCAATAATGGCAAAATAATTTACTCACGTCAGGGGACTTTTCTCTCCTATGTGGTTAGACAACTTTTAAGACCAGCGGTATTGCATCTGCCAAGTTTAGCAAGGTGCTGCTCAATCCCTACACTGAATTTTTGTTCCTGTATTCTCTAATTTCATCAGCTTGTCACAAGATGTCCAAAGGTGTCCTGCTTTCAGGCCTGGCCCTATCATTAGCCAGTGTGAGATGGTTGTTTCAGACAGCAGGCACTGGGGATGTGTGTGTTCACTAGAGCTTCTATTTTCTACATCCCCAGCCTTCCTCCTCTGTTGAAGGGCTGAACTGTACATGCAATCTGACTTGACTCCTGATTCACCTAAACTAGATTGCTATTTCAAATGCAGTCCAGGATATGACACCATCATCAATACTGAAATAAGATCCAGCTTGCAGGACAATTTGTGTCTGTCCATAGATAGGAAGGGGATGCTATTTTCTCCTTTGCTGCTGGCAGCAAAATGCTGGTGCTGTTTATTTATACCCCGCTTTCTCTCCCTACAAAAGAGACTTAAAGCAGCTCCAATTAGCTTTCTTATGTGCCTCTGCCATTTCTCTCTTGCTCACCTATGTGCCCAGATGCCCTCCAATGACATTTGATGCTCCTTCTCTATCTTTATTTCTCTTACCACACATCTCCCTTTTTATAAAGCCTTCACTACAGCATATATTTTTACTTAAAAACACACACCCTGCCATCTGCATTCTTTACTATGCCAGCTTTCTTGTTACATTTTGGATGGTGACTTCTTAGGGCTGACCCCCATCTTTTGTTGATATTTGAGAATATGCCATACACATACACAGAGTCGAGTAAATACAAGTTAACCATAATCCTGTCTTTCATTCTACTGTTATTGTAATCACTGTAACCTTGTTCCTTAAACATGTCAATATGTTGGGTTGATTCTGACGCTGAAGCATGGTGTCGACATGTTTGTTGTGGCTCTAACCTAAGTAGGATATCAATCTGAGAAGTAAGTCTGTTTATGAAGTTTATTTATTTATTTCCTATATTTATACTCTGCCCCTCTCCCCCCGAAGGGAGAAGTTAGAGCTTCAAGGGTTAATTACAGCCAGAACTCACTCAAGCTTAGTCTAGCTTTGTTTCTATATTATGGATTTTCCCTAGAAAGCATGAATCAGTAAGTGGTTTGCAGTCCAGAAAAGGTTATGGCAGTTAAAATGTGTTTGTCTTGCTGCAATGAACTAATATCACTCATAGACTCTTGTGGTTGGTAGAGACCACAAGGGCCATCTACTCTAATCCTCTGCCATGAAGAAAAACACTGTCAAAGCCCCCCTGACAGATGACCAGCCTGTCTGTGTTTCAGAACCTTCAAAGAAGGAGACTCTACCACTCTCCAAGGCAGCATATTCCACTGTCAGAAAGTTTCTTCCCAATGTTTAGGAGGAATCTCTTTTCTTGTAGGATTCAACTTTGGCCATTTTAAGTAAAAGGTTTCCCCTGACATTAAGTCTAGTCATATCTGGGGGTGGTGCTCATCTTCATTTCTAAGCCAAAGAGCCAACGTCGTACGAAGATACCTCCAAGGTCATGTGGCCAGCTTGACTGCATGGAGCACCATTACCTTTCCGCCAAAGTGGTACCTATTGATCTACTCACATTTGCATGTTTTCAAACTGCTAGGTTGGCAGAAGCTGGGCCTAACAGCAGGAGCTCACCCTGTTCCCCAGATTCGAACCGCCAACCTTTCAATCAGCAAGTTCAGCAGCTCAGTGGTTTAGTAGCTAATAAATTAATTGCATCTCAAGAAATTATGTTAAAAAGCACTAATACCTCTTTGATTATTTTTTTAAGAGAGAAAAATCAGGGCATAAATAATTTAATAAATAAAAATAATATGTATAATTCTTGGTTTAAGACCACTCTTAAACATGTGCAGATTATATTTCTCCCAACACAGGCTTTCCATTCTAGAATTACCAAAATGATTTTATGAGTCAACATACATTGCTAACAAATACTAAAATTGTATAGACAGCATTTCAGAGGCAGAAACTGGTAAAATCACTTCTGAGTATTCCTTACCTAAGAAAATCCTATGAAATTCATGAGGTTTCCATAAGCCAACAGGTCATGTAAAAGCAAATAGCGCACATTGCAAACATGAGGCGCCACTAATGCCTAATGGAGAGCAAACCCCTATGCCTGCTTAGACGTATGTTCCCCTGCATTTCTTGGGTTGCACTCCCAGAGAAATGACTTATTAATCAGAGCAGAAATGGGCTTCAGGTACCCTCAAACCCCTGGTCCTCATCACCCATTAATAACCTCCATCTTGGCGCTTTGCCAGCTGGTACATAACCAGAATTGGTGCTTTCCTTTCTAGAACAAGAAGAGGTGAATTCCAAGTAGGCACCTTTCTCATTTTAAAAAATTAAACCCCATGGAGCTTCACAGTGAGTTGTCACACTGTATCAAAGCAGAGATTGATAGTCTTTGCTCCAGGATTCACTCTTTTCATTTATTCTTAAATGAAAAGTCAACTCCAACCACAACAGAGATTAAAAAATTACTTGAAGTGAAGTTTTTAAGCAGTTCAGATGAGTAGCTTGTTTGCAGCAAAAATACAATTCACTTTTAACTTTTAAATTATTAGCAGTGACACTTTGGCATAATTGACTTCCTTCATCAAAAGGTCATTTTGTGGCTTTTCTATTATCAAGAAGTCTTCAATAAGCCAACTTTGTTTCAGAGATGTTTCCTTTGTTTTCTTTCTGAAAGATCTGCTGAGCCAAGTGCATGGATTGTGAAGTAATCTTTAAAAAAAAATAATACAATTTATTTCTTTAAAAAGTTAACTAAGCTGAAGAGCTTTATCCAGCTTTCCAATAGCTGGAATAAATAATAGTTCTGCTGGTTCATTTTGAAGGAGGAAGAGGAGGAGGAAGATTCCTAATAAATTTGAAAGACGTGATCTAAAGCAAAGATTCCCAAATGTTAATCCTCCAGGTGTTTTTGACATCAATTCACAGAAGTCTCAGCTGCCCTGATCAGGAATTCTGGGAACTAAAGTCTCCTGTGCTATGCTAATAATGTAATGTAATGTAATGCAATATACTACTACTAATAATATGATATTATAATTATATATTCCTATTACATGTAATATTACTAATAATATTACAATATAATGGTATAGTACAATATAAGGTTAAAGGTAGGTAAAGGTTTTCCCCTGACATTAAATCCAGTCATGTCCGACTCTGGGGTGTGGTGCTCATCTCCATTTCTAAGCTGAAGAGCCGGCGTTGTCCGTAGACACTTCCAGGTCATGTGGCTAGCAAGACTGCATGGAGCGCCGTTACCTTCCCGGCAGAGCAGTACCTATTGATCTACTCACATTTGCATGTTTTCGAACTGCTAGCTTGGCAGCATCTGGGACTGACAGCAGAAGCTCACGCCGCTCCCCGGATAGTAAAATATAGTACAATGTAATAATATTTAATGAGTCTCCTTCGGGGTGAGAAGGGTGGCGAATAAATAAATAAATAAAGCCCAAAACAACTATACTTTGCCTATCCCTGGATCAGAAACATACTGTAGAATAGCACTGGAGATTTAGAGAGGCTCACAGAGACTTCCAGGGAGGATGGGTATATTTTGGAACATGGATATGTGGGGGTTATACTGTTTATCATAGATCCCATGTATTTATGTAATTATCCTAGATTCTGGACTCCTGGCCTTACTTGTTGTGCAATGGCCACATAGCTTCCCATTTCTACTAAGTCATAGAATCATAGAGTTGGAAGAGGCCACGAGGACCATCCAGTCCAACTCCCTGCTATTCAAGAATACACAATCATAGCACTTCCAACAGATGTTTATCCAACTTCTGCTTAAAAACTTCCATAGAAGGAGACTCCACCCCACTCTGAGGCAGCAAATTCCACAGCTAAACAGCTCTTAGCATTAGGATGTTTTTTCCTAATGTTTAGGTAGATTCCCCCCCCCCCCTGCAATTTGAATCCATTGCTCTGTGTCCTGGTCTCCAGAGCAGCAGAAAGCAAGCTTGCCCCCTCCTCAATGTGACATCCTTTCAAATATTTAAGCATAGCTAACATGTCCCCTTTCAGCCTTCTTGTCTCCAAGTTAAACATACTCGGTTCCCTAGGACTTGATTTGAAAAGTTTTGATCACTCTGGATACGTTCTAGTTTGTCCTTTGTGAACTGTGAGACTAAGAACTGGATAAAGAATTCCAGGTGAAGTCTGACCAAAGAGTGTGGACTATGACTTCTCTCTATCTTGACATTATACTCCTATTGATGCAGCCAAGAATTGCATTGGCTTTTATAGCTTCTGCATCACTTTGCTCATCTTGTGATCTATAAAGACTCATACATCCCTTTGACATGTACTGTTTTTATCCAGCTGTCACCCATCCTGTATCGGTGCATTTCATTTTTATGGTCTGAGTTTTGTTAGACCATACATTTCTCCCTGTTGAAATTTGACCTTGGAATGGCCTTAGACCTTGAACTCTGGATGGTGTGTTTTTAACTTTAAATGTATTTTAATCATGTCTAATATGTTGTGATTTTAAACTATAGATGAATTTGTTGTTTTGAGGCACTGTGTATGTAAGCCGCCTCCACCTGCTGGGGTAGAGAAAGGCGGGGTATAAATATGGCAAATAGAATCATAGAATCAAAGAGTTGGAAGAGACCTCATGGGCCATCCAGTCCAACCCCCTGCCAAGAAGCAGGAAAATTGCATTCAAAGCACCCCCGACAGGTGGCTATCCAGCCTCTGTTTAAAAGCTTCCAAAGAAGGAGCCTCCACCACACTCCGGGGCAAAGAGTTTCACTGCTGAACGGCTCTCACAGTGAGGAAGTTCTTCCTAATGTTCAGATAGAATCTCCTTTCTTGTAGTTTGAAGCCATTGTTCCGCGTCCTAGTCTCCAGGGCAGCAGAAAACAAGTTCGCTCCCTCCTCCCTATGACTTCCTTTCACATATTTATTCATGGCTATCATGTCTCCTCTCAGCCTTCTCTTCTTCAGACTAAACATGCCCACCTCTTTAAGCTGCTCCTAATAGGGCTTGTTCTCCAGACCATTGATCATTTTAATCACCCTCATCTGGACAAATAAATAAATAAATGCTGTTAGTCAGAAGTGTGTGAGAGAGAAACATGTATTTCCTTGCAAAATGATTGGCTACACCATGGCCACACTTCTGCAACTATTGTTTACTCTTGCAGAGTAACCTGACAAGTCTTTTCCCTATTTTCATCTGTTGTCAAATGAAATTGTGGGATGGGACTGGCTATTGTTTTTCCCATGACAGGAAGGGGCTCTTATGTTTCCAACCAGAAAGGGAAAACTTCACCATTTCTGGGCAGCTTTCAAAGCAGGCCAGATTATAATTTTTAGAAACATGACAGATGTCTTTTTAATTCTAAGCAATGGGGAGCACATATTGAGTGCTCCAAGCAAAGCAAAGCAAATTAGTTATATGCCTGTTGAGAAGCAACATGGAATACTATTTTTACAGTAAAAAAATTAGTCGTGCATTAATTGTCCCATGGTCCTGCAGTTGCTGTTGCACAGTTTTTGATATAGGGTGCTGAGATTTGGATCACTGTTAAATTGTGAAGTCATTTTTTTGCAATGGAACAAATTGTATCTCCAAACAAATTCTGAAAACACCAACCAACTTGGAAATACATAATGAACCTATCTGGAAGGCAGACTCTTGTTTGGTTATTTTATGGTCACATAATTTTAGCAGGGATGATAGATACTAGGCTGTAGTAGATGGACATGTTATGTATAATCTGTGATGTCACATGTGTTACATTAAGTCGTAGTAGGATCAAGTGTGTGTTAAAGAAAAACCTTATTTTAATTATTATGTACAGCTGGTAATGTAGGTCAGCCAGCATGTTTGGGCCACACCTGGTGGGGTATAACTGTATGGATTTTAGAATACAGTTTGGAGAAGCAATATGCTGTAATGCTGCTATGCTCTAACAGCGATGCTCTTATGGCAGTACTGTATGTTGTAAGAGAATTATTCATTTTTGTGAGAAATAAATTCAGTTATTAAAGCAAGATTCTCTGGTTTTAACTCTGAAAAGGCAAAAGAAAGGTTGACTGGTGCAGTGGAAAAATAAGATGATATAATTCTGTATCATCTTCCTTTGCTACTATAGCCCAGCCTGGAGCATATTTACCACTGAGTTTACTGGGCTTACTTTTAAGCAAAACATTTAATAAGTGAAGCATACCTGTCACTAGTAATGATGGCAGGTAGAAACATGCTAAATAAATATTTAATATTTACTCTCAGTTCTAACTAAAACTAGTCATTTTTAAAGAGGGAAATGGAGTTATAAAAGGTAAAGAGGTCCATTCTGCTCTTCACAATATCATTTGAACACCTTTTTTGCTTCTCTGGATTCTGGAGATGTGGATTGACATTCTTGAGCTGGATCTACACTACCATGTCATTTCAGAATGCAGATTAACTTCATTGACCTGGATTATATGAATCTATGCTGCTATATGATCCAGTTCAATGTCGTTCATTTACATTCTGAAACTACATGATATGGCAGTGAAGATACAGCTGGAGTTTTAAAGCCTACATTTTGAAGTTGGACTGGGCACATGTCTGAGTCTAAAGCATTTTCACAAGCTTGCTGTGACAAACTTATCATTATGAGTACTACTAGTAGTATTTCTATGATTACTACTAGTAGTACCACCATCACAGCCACTACCACATTATTAGCCTTTTTTTCCTTTTGGGTCATTTAATTGTAGCTATGAAGTTTTAACATTTCCCGTGCCGCAAACTTGTCTCTAAAGAAAGAAATGGGAGTCTATAAGAATCAAGGAAAATTATTATAAAACGGTATGGAGGTGGTATCTACCATTAGATTAAATCAGATTGATAAAAAATACTCAAATCAGTGCTGGGGAGGTTGTCAGGAAATAGGGACGTACCTTCACATGTGGTGGTCATGTGAAATTATACAAAAAATTTGGGAAAGCATATTCAAAGAAATAAGAGCAATAATAAAATAGAGATTTCGATTACACCAAAATTAGCATTATTACTTATACATGACAATACAATTCCATCACAAGAGGAGAAAGAATTGGTTTCTAATTTGATAACAGCAGCTAAATTGCTAATAGCAAAATACTGGAAAGAAAAAAAAAGAAATTCAATTAGAAGAATGATATAGGGAAATTTGGAATATAGCTATTAATGATAAGCTAATTTGCAATATTAAAATTAAAAGGGGAATATGGAAAGAAACAGATTTCAGGAAAATATGGGGGAAATTTATTGAGTATATTTTTAATGAGGGAAAGGGGTATAAGCCAGTAACAGAAACAATGATATTTTGGAATTGTGAAATAACATGAGTAGGTTGGTCCTGGTGAAGTGGGCACAAACTAAGGGGAAGGGGAAGAGGGGGGGAATGGTATAATACTAATTGTAAAGAAATAAAGCATGTATAAGTAGATAAAGGGTGTGTGGTAGAGATATACGTAGTATAAGTTGTAATGAAAAGTTTAAAAAATGATAAGAAATATGCTTAAAGATGTTTTTGATTTTTTTTACTGTTAGATTGTATATAATATGACGTACTCTTCTAAGATGTTGTAAAAAGAGGGAAGAATGTATGCTTATACATTTTGTTTGATAAATTTATAAATAAAAAAATTACACAGTAAAGAAAGAAATGGCAGTCTGAAAAATAAGAATGTCAGGAAAAGCTGCAGAGAAACAGCTGTATGCAGCACCACAGCCCCAACGCGATGTCTCAGGCAACTCTGAACAGTTATTTTTGGTTAAACAGAATCTCACCGCTGCAATAGTCTCTGTATAAGCTTGGGAAGGGGAGATTGATTTTGACATTATCTTGTGATTGAGATCTTTTTTTTTCCACATGTCAATTAGGTTCCCTTCCTGCCTAGGAGCAGGGATATTTCCAAAAAGCTTGTCCATACTTCTAAAGATAGATTTAGGTTTTCAGTGTAGTCTGCTGAGATTTCCTTGTTTCTGGCTACCTCCTGTGCATTGTAATTGCTGTCGTGGTGCTGAAAAAGCCCGGGGCTTTCTCCACATCCACCTGGAGTTGTGAGCTGCATTCACAGAAATAACAAACTATGCATGTCGAGAGAACAGCAACAGTTTCAGTTCTGTCTGACACTTGTATTTCTTTTCCCGCTGCCAGGAAACACCAGAAGATGGCATGGTTTATACAGATGCATGCTTGATCAAGAGCGGGGGACATAAAGAGCTTGTGAAGATGCTATTAATAATGCTGAGACGGATGTTTAAACACTTTGCCATAAAGAACAGACGAGACAAGCAATATTTTACATCTTATCTCTTCTTTATATTGGCAAAACATAGCAGCACATTCTGTATTTTTGTGTTTCCCCACCTTTACACTGTGGACTTGGATATCATGGAGAAAAAAGAGAGGGAGAAAGAAAGGTCTGATGTAATCAAGTCCAACATGAATGTAAAGGTCAGCTTGACAGAAAGGGTACGAAAAGGTAACTAGTGGAGATGGCCCTTTGTCTCAAGAATTTTGACACAAAACCACTGTATTGCTTTAGAAAATTTCTTAAAGATCCAGATATTTGATTTCACTATCTTCAAACAAACAAGTTGCCAAAAGTGAAGTGAAAGCTTCTATTTTTGATATTTTTTGAAGTGATGAGTACAGCTTCACTGCAAGTATCTTAGGTTAAGGAGCTAAGGTTTCAGGCTGAGACATAGGACTTTACAGCATAAAGTCATTATTCCACAGAAGCTGTGTGAGTACTGATAGCAGCTAGGAATTAGTACCTTCCATATCGCACATCTCTCCCATTGACACAACTGCTGATCTGTGGTCCTGCACTTGTGCCTCTTCATGGGCTCATCACTCCACCCACTTGTACTTTGGCTGCTTCATAAAAAAATAGAAATAACAATTTTGCAATTCCAGGTATAGTGACATGACAGCACAGAAGCAGAACAGCCCCATTGTTGGAAATAGCAACCTTCTCAAGCCTCTACTAGTTATTTTTTATGTAAATGATTGCTTACTGTATTATATGTATGTATTGGTTTGCAATCTATATATATATAAATGCTCTGTGCATAATGAGTGCCTTGAAAACAAAAGAATGAAATCACACCAAATTTGGCAACAAAACATCTCACAACACAAGGAGTGACCATCACTCAAAAAATTATGATTTTGTCATTTGGGAGTTGTAGTTGCTGGGATTTATAGTTCACCTACAATCAAAGAGCATTCTGAACTCCACCAACAATGGAATTGAACCAAACTTGGCACACAGGACTCCCATGACCAACAGAAAACACTGGAAGGGTTTGGTGGGCATTGACCTTGAGTTTGGGAGTTGTAGTTCACCTACATCCAGAGAGCACTGTGGACTCAAACAGTGATGGATTTGGACCAAACTTAGCACAAGCACTCAATACGCCCAAATATAAACACAGATGGAGTTTGGGGGAAATAGACCTTGACATTTGGGAGTTGTAGTTACTGGGATTCACAGTTCACCTACAATCAAAGAGCATTTTGAACCCCACGAACGACAGAATTGGGGCAAACTTCCCACACAGAACCCTCCTGACCAACACAAAATACTCAAGGCCATCTAGTCCAACTCCCTTCACCAGGGCAAGAAAACGTAATCAAAGCCCTCCTGACAAAGATATACCCAGCCATAGATATAGATAGATATGTTTCACACGCACAAATATAGTATCATAGATTTGAAAAGGACCCCTAAAGAAGGACAATGATATGTTGCATGTTCCAGAGTAGGCAAACCAGACGCTCTCCACATCAACACTGACAAAGAAACAGCAAGAAATACTGTTTACCCACAAGTATAAAGAAATTACATATATTAGAAACCAACACTTTCTCATTACTTTATTTTCCATATCAACAGACTGGGCCACAGCAACATGTGGCAGGGGACAGCTAGTTATACCTAACCTCTTTGTTGTGGGAGGGGCTGTAGACCATGTGATCAGAACTGAGCATGTTCAGGACCCTGACTCCATTTTAGAAAGGGTTATGCTTTAGACTTTAGTGGCGGTGTTTGCCTGTAGAGAAGTTTGCTTTCAGATGCCAGCAGTAAGATCTTTGCTTAGAGACTTATTAGACCAGGGGTCTTCAAACTTTTTAAACAGAGGGCCAGTCACAGTCCTTCAAACTGATGGAGGGCCAGATTATAATTTGAAAAAAAAAGAATGAATTCCTATTAACACTGCACATATTTTATTTGTAGTGCAAAAAAACACACTTAAAAACAATACAATAATTACAATGAAAAATGATTTTAAATATAAACTTATTAGTATTTCAGTGGGAAGTGTGGGCCAGCTTTTGGCTGATGAGATAAGATTATTGTTGTTGTGTGCTTTCAAGTCATTTCAGACTCAGGTTGACCCTGAGTAAATGACCTTGGAGGGCCGTGTCCGGCCTCCAGGCCTTAGTTTGAGGACCCCTGTATTAGACTCTCAGAGAGATGCTTTGGACTATGGACTATTGTTTCTAAGGAAGATGCCCTGTGTTACCTACACAGAGAAACTACTTAAGTCCTATTGTAACTGGATTCATAAGCAAAGTGCCTGTATGCTGTATACAAGAAGTCTGAGTAAACCAACTCTGTTACTTTTAAGGAAGACCATTTACTTTGTCTCTTGAGTGCATGATTTAAAGGTAAATATATTTTAAGGGAGAGTAGATGTTTTGGGCAACTAAAGGAACACTTTTGAAATTCTGCTGTATATATTTCCAATAGGTCATAGCCTCCAAAAAAGGCTATGAATCCCATTTCCCAAATTGTTTTGGAAATTAACATTTTCCAAAACCTATCACATCAGGTAGGTGATTGGGGATTATTGGATATTGAGGAGTGTTGCCCAAGGAATGGATTCATTGTGTGGAGAAGACAGATCAGCAGCACAGAGTCATACAATAGGGACCAAAGATGTCAGTTCTGCTTCATTGCTGATTTGTCTGGGTGCTTCCAGACAGCACTTAATCACAGGTTTTAGTGAGGGGCACTAAATGTCCACGGGTCTATATGTGGAGAGGTCCACATATAGACCTGTTGGTCCGCAGATTGCTGACTCCGCTGTCCAGATCTTCATGCTTTGTTCTGAGATTTAGAGGCTCCCGAGATGGCCATCACAGGACTTCTGCCAGAAAATGGCAGTTTAAAAAAAAACCCTCACAGGATGTGGAGATTTGGATATATAGATTATCACAAAAGTTCTGTTCTTTGTTCTGGCCAGAAAAATTGTTCCCTCCAGATGTTTTATGAAGTATCCCCCACACAAACAAACCTTGTGGGGTAGAACCACTACTGCCCAAGTCAGCATTACACAAACAGGAACACACACTTTTAAGCCAGGAACAGAACTTTGTCATTATCTACTATTTTTACAGTCTGGCCATCTGTCTGGACAGATTTGCTTGTGTACTTGTGTCATCCAACAACAGGGTACTGTTTCTGAGTTATACATGGCTTTTCCTATTAGCCACCTGCATGACCTTGGCTCTCAGTATTTACATTCCCCTCTAGAACTTCAATGTCCCTCCTTCAGCCTGTAGTGGGTGATAAAAACCTTGGAAGTTTGGATGTGCGGATATGCAGAGATTCTGATATCCGCATATCTGCAAAAGTACCATTTTATGTGCAGGCCAGAAAAACTGTGCCCTCCACATGTTTCATAAAGTATCTGCCACACAAAGTTTTCAGGGTAGCACTACTTCCATCCAAGTCAGAACTGCACAATGGAACGGGAACACACACTTTCAAGATAGGAACGGAACTTTGTAATTATTGTCACTTTTTACAGGCTACCTGGCCATCTGTCCAGATGGCTTCAGTAGTGTACTAGTGGCATAGAACAACAGGGTGATGTTCTTGGGTTATATATGGCTGTCCCTGATTGCTCTTCTTGTGAAAAAATGTATGCGTACAACACTGACTAAGGGGCCACAACTTGTCCTGACCAGAGAAAATGTGCCCTGCACATGTTTCATGAAGTTTCTGGCACACAAACAAAGTTTTTGCCTTCTACTCAAGTGTCACCTTCTTTTTAGGAACTGACCAATCAGGAACAAGCATCTAAAACCAGGAACAAACCCAGATAAAAAAATCCCATTATTTCCAATCGCAGGGACATACAAACATGCGAAGATCCACATATTCGGCTCAAAACCACGATATTCTCGTATCTGGAAATCTCACGATTTTTGCCTTTTGTAGCGATTGCTTCTGGGTTTACAGGGAAAGGCATCTGGCCACCCTCCTGATTGCTGCGGGAGCTCTTGGGATAAAGGTACTGTCTGGATGGTCCTTTGCCTTAGGCTATCCTTAGGCTAGCCTCTCCCTATATAACTTGTGCTGGCAGTTTCTGTGCCCCTTCACTGCACGCATAACTGGTGTTAGCTTTGTAGACCATGGTCTGAGGCTCAATTAAGTTGGTCTTCTTGCATGGAATTGCTTGCACCTCTCAGAGAAAAGGCAGAACTACTCAACACCTTCTTTGTCTCGGTCTTCTAGTGTTCAACTTAAAAGTAATGGAGCAGATGATGAAGTACTGGAAATGCAACACAGAATAGATAAGGAGGCAGAACAACAATATCTAGCTAATTTAAATGAATTCAAGCCTCCAGGACCAAATGAATTACATCCAAGGATATAAAAAAAACTGGCAGAAGTAATTTCACAACTAGTGGTATTCATCTTTGAGAGATCCTGGAGAACATGAGAAATTCCAATGTGTGCACTAACATCTTTAGGCCTTCCAATTCTGAGAAAGCAATCTGCTGGGAGTGCTTTGATTGTATGTTTCTGCATGGCAGAAAGTTGTACTGAATGACCTTTGTGATCTCTTCCAGTTCCATGATTCTGTAACAGAACAGTTGCTATTGATGTGTATCGAAAATATATTTTTAACATAGCTTCTGTTGTTATTTTCTGACATTTTAATATGTTTTAAAGATTATAGGCCTAAATATTATAGCTTGTCTCAAATACAGTAAATTAATCAAATCAATGAAATTCAAATAATTGTTGACTTAATAAGAAAGGACTAACAATTGTATTTAAAGTTTACTGTTATTAAAACAATTTTGAGATTATTTTGAGATTATTTTGAGATCATTTTGAGATCATTTTGAGTTCAAAAGACAATTAAAATGTGGTAGAAATAAATATGTTACTAAGCAAATAAAATGCTGCCACTGCATCATTGTGAGGCAGGTAAGGGATCCCAGCTGCCCAGTTGTGTGACAACATACATTGTTATGTGTCAAGCAATGTTGCGTGTCTGAAAAATACAGCTGAAAAATAGGTGCAGCATGGCTTCTGCTTCACTGACATGCTTGTAGTATGCTGTGTGCTGCTTCCCAATGGTCCCCTTAATGTTTTACATAAGGTATTTCCATTTGATTGCATTCTTTCACACTTGATGTTCTTGTAACACTTCACTGGAGTAAAAGGCATTTGCAATCTGTAATGATAACTGAGCGTTCAATAGTACTGTGGATTATTGCATGAAGAATGTTAAGAAATATTGAAGCCAGAATTGTAACCCTCTGCTTCTTTTTCATAAATAAAAATAACCATGCATGTATGGGATGGGATAAGTCACCAACACATTAAATTGCAATATCAGATTTGCACTGGTCGTTAGTATTTCTAGGTGTAAAATTTTTCATTTGACAGGTATCCAGTGAAAAAAATAACATAGAAATGCATGTTTTCTTACATGCAGGAGCCAAAGTAGCAGGGAAGTTAGTTGTGGCTTAATGGTCTTGAGAGTAAGAGGAAGTGGTGAAACAGTTCCTGGATTCTACTACTTGAGATGTTTGTTGGAAAATGGGGGGTTGGTTTTCTACCCAGGGAAGAGGGCAGCAGCGGCGGGGGGGGGGGGGGGTCCCTTCATGTGTAAATTACCACATCTTCATAATAAAAAAAACTCTTAATCAACACCATGTTAATATAACAATCTCATTGCTGTGCCATATCTTCCATTTTTTCAAATCAGTTTTGACATATAGGAACATGGATCACAATGCAATTGGCAACACGATATTTGCTACATGGTTCTAATGCAGTGGTTCTCAATCTTCCTAATACCATGACCCCTTAACACAGTTCCTCATGTTGTGGTGACTCCCAACCATAAAATTATTTTCATTGTTACATCATACATCATGATGACGATGTTGTATTGTAATATGTTTTTAACATGTAATGTTAATGCATTGTGTGGTTTGTATTTTGTATATGAACACATGTTGTGAACCGGATCTGAGTCCCTCCTGGAGGTGAGAAGATCGGTATAGAAAACTTTTAAATACATATTTTTTAAAAAATAAATAACTGTAATTTTGCTACTGTCATGAATTGTAAGGTAAATATCCCATATGCATTATGTTTTTTCATTCACTGGAACAAATTTGACACAAATACCTGATACACCCAAATTTGAATACTGGTGGGTTTGGGGTTGGGGTGTTGATTTTGTCATTTGGAAGTTGTAGTTGCTGGGATTTATAGTTAATCTACATCAAAGAGCACTCTGAACTCCACCAATGATGGAATTGAACACAGAACTCCCATGACCAACAGAAAATACTGGGTAGGTTTCATGGGCATTGACCTTGAGTTTTGGAGTTGTAGTTCACCTACATCCAGAGAGCACTGTGGACTCTAACAAAGATGAATCTGAACCAAACTTGGCACGAATAATCCACATGCCCAAATGTGAACACAGATGGAGTTTGGGGGAAATAGACCTTGACATTTGGGAGTTGTAGTTTCTGGGATTTATAGTTCATCTACAACCAAAAAGCATTCTGAACCCCACCAACAATAGAATTGGGCCAAACTTCCCACACAGAACCCTCATGACCAACAGAAAATACTGTGATTTCTGATGGCCTTTGGCAACCCCTCTGACACCCCCTGACTACATCCCCAAGGATCCCGACCCCCAGATTGAGAAACGTTGTTCTAATGGCTTAAATTGTTGGCAAAACACTATCTTTTAAAAATAAAATGAGAACCAAACCCTCCTCATTTGAACAGAGATCCCAGAAATGAAGACTCCAAGGCTGACCATGGTAGCTTACTTACTTTTAATGGATAGGTCCAAAATTAATGCAAGATAATGGATATGGCTAATGCATGTAAAAAGATCTGAAAGGCCAGGCTCCCTGTTTGATTGGAATTTGCATCTTTTTCATTCTGTGAGGAGGGGAACCCCTCAAAAATCTTCAAAACCCTTAAAAATATTTGCAAGGTAGAAGTAGAAGTATTCCATGAATAACAACAATTTGAGATATAGTATTCATTTCAGCCGTGTTTATTTTGCTCCACGAACTTGTTTTTAAGCTTGTCTGTCACTCTAAATTTTGTGCAATATTTTTATCAGCTTAGTTATATTAAGATTAATTATCTGAGATACATCCCTGGGGATAATTATGCCCAAAGAAATAATAGAATTTGGGTAATATCAAAACTGGCATGCTTTAAATATGCTATGTGGTGTCCCACTGGCAGCAGTCTGACTTGAAGCAGTTAATTGAATACCCAGATATTTTCCCAAAATTATTAATCAACTGTATCAAAATAGGCTTCTGAGGCTTTGAAATTAACAACTAAAGATGGTTTGCAAAAAGAAGATTTTAAAATTTGAAAGCAACACAAATCAATTGATCCTGGAATTTTGTCCCAAAGCACAAGTTGAGGGTTCTAAACACAAATTGAATATTAAAGGACACCATGGACATCCCTGCCATGTACTTTGGGTAATTTTTTAAAAGATGAGGAAAAAAAACATTGGTCATAACCCATTCTTTTGATTCAGAATATGGCATCTTTATTCATTTCAAATATATATTATGAAACTCAAAATTAGTCAGCTCTGTGAACATAAACAGCCAGTAAATTTTTCAAAGGCCTTCCCAGCATCTAATGAAATAATGGCTGTCTGACGCCCCTTCTACATAACTGAATAAAATCCCACATTATCTGCTTTGAACTGGGATATATGGCAGTGTGGACTCAGATATTCCAGTTTAAAGCAGATATTGTGGGTTATTCTGCCTTGATATTCTGGGTTATATGGCTGTGTAGAAGGGCCCTTATATTCAAGTTTAAAGCGATCAGGTACACATACAATTGAATATTATTGATTCCCTGTCCGTTTCTGATACATCCCGGATTTACCAAAGATAAAATGACCCTTTGTAATCTATAAGCTAAAATAACTGTCAAATATTTTGATATCAACATTACAGCTATAGGACAGTAAGTAGATAGCACAGCAAATATGATCTGTACCAGGTTTGGAGATAACATGGTAATATAGGCACTTAATGATGAAGGGAGGGAGCCAGATTCTAAGATATGTTTGTAAAGATGGAGCATCCTCGGTGCAAACAGACTGGAAAAATGTTGTACTGTTCTATTGGAAACTCACTAGAGCCAGAAGTTTTTCTATTTCTCAGATTTGTAATAATAATAATAATAATAATAATAATAATAATAATAATAATAATAATAACAACAACTTTATTTTTATACCGCTCTATCTCCCAAGGGGGACTCAAGGCGGTTTCCATGCAACAATATCAAAACACACAGTCACAACATGAACAGAAAATAACAGTCAATAGCAACATAAGCATGGAATTACCCAACAACACATAAATATTAAAAGAAAAAAATCCTGCCTGCTCTTCATGTTTATTTGTTGGGGCATGGAAAAGGAATGGGTCAGGACAATTAAAAAGGCCGGGTCAAGACTGATACAAATTGAAATAAGATGGGACTGGTATTTAGCTACACTACTGTAATAGGTAAGTGACAAAAGCGGGGACGGGCTATTTCCAGGGGCCTGTTAGGAGAATGACCAGGGTGATATACAGGGGGCTAGGTTGTGTCTGGACAGTGTCTGGACTGAGCTAGCACTGGTCACTCAAAGATTTGTTGAAAACACCAAGTCTTCAAACTCTTACGAAAAGAGGGGAGGGATGGGGTTTGCCTTATTTCCCTTGGAAGGGCATTCCAGAGGCGGGGGGCCACCACCAAAAAGGCCCTCTCTCTCATCCCCACTAACCGTGCTTGTGATAGAGGTGTAAGCAAGAGGAGGGCCTCCCCGGAGGATCT
Organism: Anolis sagrei ordinatus; assembly: GCF_025583915.1. Taxonomy (NCBI): domain Eukaryota; kingdom Metazoa; phylum Chordata; class Lepidosauria; order Squamata; family Anolidae; genus Anolis; species Anolis sagrei. The sequence goes on from NW_026847549.1 coordinate 103,841,049, forward strand.
TAGAGTTTGTGTCGGTTCATAGATGGAGATGTGATTGTGAAGATAGATAGGGCCCATACCGTTTAGGGCTTTATAGGTCACTACCTGCATAGGTCACTACCTGTGTAAAGGTTTCAAAAGAAATTGTTGCACTGATATGCTAATAAGAGAAAAGTCTCCATAGCCTGTTGATGAATTTCATTACTGAAAATCAAGATTTACGTCTGAGTATTATGTATATAAATTACTATCTTCATCTTTGATACCTGGAATAACGTAGTATTGCTGCTGATACTTAAGGTGATTCACCAGAATCCTGTTGGGGCATTTCCCAAATATTCTTGTCATAAATATGTCAGTGTTATTTCTGTTTGTTGTGAGGGAATATTATTCAATTCATATTTAATGTCGTGCAATTCTCAGTAAAGTTGTTTGGATAGAGAAACAGCTAATTAAAGTACCAGAGCTTTCAGCTGCTTGTTCAAAAATTACTTGTGTCGGTTTTAATGCTTCCCATTCTACATATAGCTTATGAACTCTCATAGCATTCATTTCTTTAAAAATAATTCATCAGAACCCCAAATACTGAGGATTTTAAATATTAAAATGCCAGAAACTAAAAGTTTTAGAAGAATTAGAAAAGTGCAATTCTAGAAAAACTGGAGTATGGTCTGATATTAGCAAGGATTCAATTTTATGTGTTTATATTACTAAACCAAGATGCTGAAATTAATAAATAGGCTAATCTGAAGCAATAGGGTGGACTGGAAATATAAAGGTATACTTCCTATCTTCTGGGTGTAGAGTTTTCCATGCATCAATTAAACAATATTCATTCATATACAGTGTGTCCCAAGAACAGTTTTTTTTGCAATTGTATATATACCCTTAACAATATTAAAGAAGTGTTGAAACATTACAAGATAAACTTTCAGTGAAGTTTGCAATTCTATTCTAGCAGCTCATTGCTGCGCAGGAACAACAATTTGACCATCTTACATATTATTGCAATTTAAGATGAAATTTGTAACTCTGATTAAATCATTATTATAACATTTAGCCCTCAGATAATCACAGTTTAAAAAACACATCCACATATATCTGTTACTGCCCACTGTACTAAAACAGGAAGATGTTTGTGAATTAGAATCATAGAATCATAGAGTTGGAAGAGACCTTGTGGGCCATCCAGTCCCACCCCCTGCCAGCAGGAAAATTGTATTCAAAGCACCCCCAATAGATAGCCATCCACCCTCTGTTTAAAAGATTCCAAAGAAGGAGCCTCTACCACCCTCCGGGGAAGAGAGTTCCACTTCTGAACAGCTCTCACAGTCAGGAAGTTCTTCCTAATGTTCAGATAGAATCTCCTTTCTTGTCGTTCGAAGCCATTGTTCTGCATCCTAGTCTCCAGGGCATCAGAAAACAAGTTTGTTCCCTCCCTATGACTTCCTCTCACATACTTATACATGTCTCCTCTCAGCCTTCTCTTCTTCAGGCTAAACATCCCCAGATCTTTAAGCTTCTCCTCACAGGGCTTGTTCTCCAGACCTTTGATCATTTTAGTTGTCCTCCTCTGGACACATTCCAGCTTATCAACATCTCCCTTCAATTGTGGTGCCCAGAATTGGGCAAAGTATTACAGGTGTTGTCTAACCAAGGCAGAATAGAGGGGTAGCACGACTTCCCTGGATCTAGACACTATAGTTCTATTGATGCAGGCCAACATCCCATTGGCTTTTTTTGCCACCACATCACATTGTTAGCTCATGTGTAATTTGTTATCCCCAAGATCTTTTTCACACATACTGCTAAAGGAGTGGCACACCTTTAAAAACATTCAAAACATAGATCTAATCAACCCAATTTTCTGTATGCTGTTTGTATTTTCTGTTATCAGTTTTTTAAATATAAAAAATGCAATATCAGCCTTTTTTTATTTAATTTAGAAAGCTCCGAAAATTTTGTTTGCATCTCATGGCCTTTTGATATTCCATGGAATTGGTTTAAGTGATAAGCCACAATTTTAGCATTTACATCACATCTATGATTCCTAATATTACATAACTTGTTAAAAAAATCTTGTATCTTTCTCTCACACACTATATGTGTGTGTGTATGCGCGTGCGCGTGTGTGTCCAAAGTTGCAATTTGCAGTTATATATTCCATAATTCACCACTTCACTGCAGATACTACTTACCATTGCTTACTCTGAGAAACTTTATAAAGTCACATACATGTGAATAAAATAATACAGAAAACGAACCTCATAGGTGACTGAAAAGAAAAAAAAGAAGCACCCAAATTTATTCTCCACAAAACATTTAAACAAACGAAAAAACTGACAATTAAACAACAAGAATAATGTGAAGATGGGATGGGGAGAGAAGCCTCATGGATGTCCAATTGGATAAAGTATTGTGATCGACTTCTCTGCTCTTTCCCTTTCACTTAACTAATTAATCTCACAGAACATCTTCAAAAGGAAGAGGTGGAAAAGAAACAAAAATAAGAATAGACAAAACAAATAGAACTCTAATAAATTTTGAAATAATAGGATATGATAAAGCGAATAAAGCAGGCAAAGAATGAATGAAAATGCTTAAAAGACAATACAATAGAGTGGAGGAAAGCAGAAGGAAAGCAGAAGGAAGGAAGGAAGGAAGGAAGGAAGGAAGGAAGGAAGGAAGGAAGGAAGGAAGGAAGGAAGGAAGGAAGGAGAAAAGATCAATCCATACTTTGTTGCCGATACATATCAGGCTGATGTTTTAGGCTGGAATAGCTATTAGTTGTTGAGACTGGCTTAATAAATATCTCATTGTGAATAGGCTTTATCAAACAGCTGGAGGAAAACACTGAGGTTAAACTGGGACTGAGTTTTGGACCTGGTTTTAAGGGCAGTTAAAAAAAAGGTTCTATTGCTTCAGCCGGTTGAAATGTCTTTAATTCTTCATCCATAAAGACATAGAATATAGCCAGATACCTGATGTAGCACTTCAGATTTAATTGCCCAGCACACATTCTTGCTTTGAAAAATGTCTCCTCTGATCACTTATCTTCTTTCTACAGTCAGGAAAAATAATCACTTTAACTGATTTCCAGTGTAGTTTCCTCACAGCTGAACAATTCGAAGCAGAGAATCTCTAGTAATCACATAGAGAAGCTAAAAAATAACTGGAGTAGATACAAGCCATTGTTAAGCATGGGAAACTCAATAAACTCTCTCAATTTCTAAGTGTGAAATAGAAGACAAAGTCAAGAATTCAGGCAATTATTCAAAAATTCAGTTACATGAATGCCAGCTTCCAAGTCTTTCAGACCAAGGATCCATAGATTAGCCAATTGGGTAAGAAGGTCTAGCTGAGAAATCTGGGTATGGGAAGTCTTCATAAAGGTTTCATGAAGTACAGTCCTATCTTTTAGGGCCATACTCTTCAATCCAATGCTTTGTATTATTTTTCTTAGCAAGAGCAATAAAACTGGAATAGATAGCATAAATTGCCTCTGTTGTAACATAGCAAACATCTGGTCCATATCACCTACACTTTTTGGACAAAGTGTTGGTAGAATGGACACATTTCCCCCTCCACTTTTCCCAATATGTCAAAGCACTAAATAAAATGCCCCTGAAAACTGAGTAAAAAAGTCTGGAATTGAAACCCATCTTCCAGATAAAATAAAAGAGGTTAAATAATATGCAGTTAGGTTGATAATCTTAGTTTAATGCAAAACTCCAAGAAGACAGAGAACTAAGAGTCAAAGCAAAACAGTTAAGTCCATATAATAAATATCTACGAGGATAGTTCATAAATAATGCCCCACATTTTTCTCTCTCTCAGCCATTAACAAAGATAGAAAAGTACATTTTGGAAAAGTCCTTTGTCTCACCCTGGTCATTCCACAGATATATAAACCCATTTTTCCTACTTCCAACAGACCTCACTACCTCTGAGGATGCTTGCCATAGATGCAGGCGAAACGTCAGGAGAAAAATTGCCTCCAGAACATGGCCATATAGCCCAGAAAAACCTACAACAACGCACTTTGGAATGCTTGAAATCTGATGTTTCTTCCACATGTGTACTGAGCTTCAAGTCATTCTGGAATATGTTAAAATGGCATCCTGTAACAAATAGAGAACTGTAATTGGGTTCTTGGTTCATGAAAACAAAAGTGTGGTTAACATCCATAAATATTTGTATGCAGTGTACAGGAGCTATGTAGTTGATGGGAGAGTTGATGTAACCGAACTCCGTGAATTGCTGCATGCCAGAAGTCCTGTCATAGCCAAGACTCCAGACATGTTGAATCACATGGATGACATTATTCATGCGGATTGGTGCATTACAGCACAGCAATAATAATAATAATAATAATAATAATAATAATAATAATAATAATAATAATAATATATCCCACCATCATCTCCCCAAAGGGGACTCGGGGCGGCTTACATGAGGCCTAGCCCAGTAGTGCATTACATCAGAATAAAACCAAAGCACAGGAAAAAAAAATCACAATAAAATAAATAAAACATGAGAATACAATAAAACAGTGCAAAATACAGTGATAAATAAATCACAGTCACAATGCACAGGCCACATGTACAAGATAAAATGATAAAAACTCGGGATGAGATAGAAATGAAACAGAGATATTTGTGAGGGACAAGCTCATTGGAAAACGGAGTAGTGGCATCAGGCCTTCAAACAGGCAGGAGGAAATACAGTATGGGGACAAACATTTTGGGGGAGGCAAAACAAAAATAGATGTGTGATCACTCTCCAAAAGTGCAACGGAAAAGCCAGGTTTTGAGATCCTTCTTGAAGGCTGCTAAAGTGGGGGCTTGCCTAATCTCACTAGGCAATGAATTCCAGAGTCGTGGGGCCACAGAGGAGAAGGCTCTCTCCCTCATTCCCACAAGTAGGGCTTGTGATAAAGGAAGGGGTGAACGGAGGTCGATTTGTGGAAGGAGATGCGGTCACGAAGGTAGGCGGGTTCCAAACCATTTAGGGCTTTGTAGGTGATGACCTGTACCTTGAATTGGGACCAGAAAATAAATGGCAGCCAATGGAGCTCCATAAACAGGGGGTTTGACTGCTCCCTGTAATTCACCCCAGTTATTAATCTGGCTGCTGAGTGCTGAACCAGTTGGAGTTTCCGGGATGTCTTCAAGGGTAGCCCCACGTAGAGTGCAATTGCCCCTATAGCTGTCAGTTGTCATTGAAAATGTGTGTTCAATTATTGAGGCTGTCAGATATTCAAAGTCTGCACAAAATGGGTTCATAGCAGACCACAACAATGTCTTCTGAATTGTTGGATTGTTTTGATGCTGAGGGGAAGGCCTTTTGCCCCAAATCGTTGCAGGTGATGAAGCATCATTTTGATCCAGAGACGACAAAAAGATAGTTAATTAATTGTCATCATCCTCAATCACCCAGAAAGAAGACATTCAAGACAACTCCCTCTGCAGGAAAAGTCATGGTTACTGCCTTTTGGGATTGTGATGCCAAGAGGTGTGGCCTTCACTCAGAGGTGTATTTCTACACCCTGAACAAGCTCAAGCAACATGTTGGGCAAGTTCAGCCTGGCAAATTGAGCAGTGATGTTGCTCCAGCATGACAATGCATGTTTCAACACAAGTTCAAGAACCTGGGAACACATCTCCAAAATGGCTTGGACCCCACCGACCCTATAGCCCAGATTTGGCACCATCAGACTTCCACCTCTTTGGATCTCTTAAAGATGTTTTGTGTGGAACTCACTTTGAAGTTGACAACAGTGTAATTGATGCAGTGAGGAAGTGGTTACATGTGCAAGATGAGAACTGATACCAGCAAGGAAAAAGAGCACTTGTTTCATGTAGAAAAATAGTACATGTAAAAGAAATATTAATTGATATTGTCACTGAATTTCAACCATTTTTGAATGACCCTTGTAATTAAAATCTACTTAAAGTATCCGAGAAGTTTGTTATTTAAAAGTTTCTCAAATTAAGCTTATAAATAGTTTAGAATTCAAAATGCTGCCTGAATCTCAACTCAAATCAAGTGAAAACTGAAACTAGTCTCTTGAACAAAGAAGGAATAAAATAAAATAAAATAATTTGAATCAGGGAGAAACACTAAAGGAGACACATACAAAAAAAAACAACCCAAAACAAAATGCAATCCAAATAACAAACAATTATGATAGCAATTTCTGAGGAATTTGTAGTTTTAAAGCAGAAAATGGAAATGAAACAAGCTAATCTGTTTCACACTGTCACCCCAACTGGAAATGTACTGAGTAACTTAAGAATTTTCTGCTAGAGAGCACAGCATCCAAGAAAATGAAGGCATAAGAGTTGAAAGTATCAAAATGGTGCAACCTTTTAAATGTAGAAACACTCTTGTTACTTATGTTATGTATGGGATTCCAAAAATAATAGTCCAAAAAGAAATTTCCTCAGCATTGTGAACAGATGTAGAAAACTTTATCCAGCACCATTGCACCATTTGCAAAGTTTTAAAAAAGGTTTGTGCAAGTCTGGCATGAATCGCATTTGGTTCTTAAATTGAAACATTCCATAACCAAAGAGGACCTTCAGGATCATTTTTAAAATAATCCCATCATTGTGTGAAATAAACAGAGACTGATTTTGTTGGATGACAGTAAGAAAAAAACAGATGTGTGTAAGGGAGGAGTAGTGTGGGATCTTGCAGTTATGTGTGTCTGAAGCCTGGTTGAAAAGTGTATTTGAAAGCCGTATGGCAAGGTGAGATGGTTTTATTTGATTAGCAAGTCTAAATGTATTAGTAGCAAGACAGAAACTGTATTACAATTAGTGGCAATTAGCTGCACTGATTACTTCAGACCATAATATCATTTGACAGATGTTTTTCACAGGCATGGTATTAAAATAACAGGCTGATTTACCCTTGTAATACATCTTACTTTCAGTCTAGTGATGCTTTTTTTTCTATCATTACTTACAAAGTCTCAGTGACAACAGCTATGGGGCAAAATCCTGTGCTCGACGGAGTTACACTCCCCCTGAATGCGCAGGTTCGCAGCTTGGGTGTGATCCTGGACTCATCACTGAGTCTGGAACCTCAAGTTTTGGTGGTAACCAAGGGAGCATTTGCACAGTTAAAACTTGTGCACCAGCTGCACCTATATCTTGGGAAGTCTGACTTGGCCATGGTAGTCCATGCTCTAGTTACATCCCATATAGACTACTGCAATGCACTCTACGTGGGGTTGCCTTTGAAGGCTGTCCAGAAGCTCAAATGGTTCAACGGACGGCAGCCAGATTACTAACAGGAGCGGCGCTTAGGGAGCATACAACTGTTGCGCCAGCTCCACTGGCTGCCAGTTTGCTACCGGACACAATTCAAAGTGCTGGCTTTATGCTATAAAGCCCTAAACGGTTCTGGCCCATCTTACCTGTCCAAACGCATCTCCCCTTATGAACCTTCCAGGACTTTAAGATCGTTGGGGAGGCCCTGCTCTCGATCCCACCCTCGCCACAAGTATGGCTGACAGGGACGAGAGACCGGGCCTTCTCAGTGGTGGCCCCTCGGCTATGGAACGTCCTCCCTAGGGATATTAGGTCACCCCCTCCCTTTTAACATTCCAGAGAAAAGTCAAGACTTGGCTTTTTGAGCAAGCATTTGCAAGTACAGTATAACTGACATAGGAAAATGGAACGAATAGACAATGTGATTTGGTCAATGTTTTCAGCAAGGAGACGCTAATGATATATGTTTGTTATTGACTTTGCTATGGTTTTATATTATTTCAATGTTTTTAATTGTATTTTATGGTCTTTGTACCGACTGTGAACCGTCCTGAGTTGCCTGCGGGCTGAGAGGGACGGTATATAAATATAGCAAATAAATAAATAAATAAATAAATAAATAAAATCCTGAGCAGATTATGGAAAAGTTACTTTTGAGGGCTGTCATTCATAGAATACTCCATCCTGTGTGGCCAAAGACTATGTGGGTTGGAGGTTTGTGAAATGGTGGTCTAAAAAGGTAACATTTCTATGCTCTTCTCAAGAGAAGCCCAGCAATACACCATTTTAGAAGGAACAGCAGTGTTTGATGAGAGGGGATTTCGACAAAAGAAAATGTCCTTGAATGTTGTATGGCTATTGCTCTTTCACTCCTACAAAACTTTCAATAATTTGAAAAACATATGGAACAGGAAGTTATAGAACAGGAGGAGGGATTAAATGCCACCCACTGTTGCTATAATTTGCAAGTGTAAATGGAAGATGTCTCTTCTTCAATAGCAGCTGCGGAGACAGAATGAATGCAAGGTTTGGTCCTTAATTGTGACTGAGGTTCATGTCTGTCAGTTTCTTGTTCAGGAGGAGCTCCTACCCCAATCTTTCTGTACATCCAGGTTGTTCTGGTGCTGATAAACCGGACGGCCCTATTGCTTTGGTGTGAATCTCATTGAATAGAAAATCAGCTGGAGCCTTTCTATTAATGTCAGTCATGGGGGGGGGGGGGTAGATTCCTGGAGTTGGTGGGGGAAGGAATCATTTTCTTATGTCTGTTCAGCACTTGACCCCAGTGAAACACTTTAGGGATACTTTGAAACACCTGGATTAGTAGCAGGAAAATACCCAGAGGGTAGGATTAACTGAAGTAAGACCATTGAGTGAAAGGTCTGGGACATAATTACCCACAGTGAAAAATTACTGTCACGTTGCCAGAGCCAATATTTAGGCAGAGATGAACCAAACAAAAACCCAGTTTGTATAAAATGTTTTAATTAAAACAGCACTTACTTTCTGGCTGTTTTAATAGTCCAAAATATAAAACATAAAGATTGCACTCAGTCACAGAATATAAAACAGAAAGAGCAAACACTGTTGCAGGTTCAAGATAACTCCATAGTTAAAAGGTCCAGTCCAATGGTCAAACGCTGATAGTTCAATAAATAAAGTCCAGGGATCAAGAGTTTATACCATAGTCAAAAGCCAGTCCAAGATTCAAGGTTCCAGGATTTCAAAGGTCTAGGAGACAGGTCAGGACACCAAAAATCCACAAACCTGGGGGAAAACCAGCAGCATCTACCACCAAGATAAGACAAATACTTTTCTCCTGAAAATCAGTCCCAAGGCTAGCTTCTTATATCCAGAAACACCCAGCTGCAACCCATTTCTTTCATCCCTCCACCTTTAATTGTTTTCACCTATGAACTCTTACTTACAGATTACTCAACCCTTCCATCACAAACTGCTAGGCCTGCCAGCACCAACCACCCTCAACTACAGAACACAATACATGACATTGACCCATCAGAACATTCTGTCTGCATCGTGCCTAGCAATGCAAAGAAATACTTGGAATTCAATGGAAGAAAAGACCATTTTAGGACACAATATTTTTTAAAAGCATGTGAAAATGAGAAAAAGGGCCATCATTTATAGTTATGACTTTCCAAACACCACCTCCAATGTTTCTCAGGTGAATAAATAGGATGTGTAAACATTTCTGCAAACTGTAGGAACCAGCATGATTTTCTAGTAACCGTACCAGAAGAAGACGGTGACATGAAACTATCACTGAGAGGCAGGACCCTTTGGCAATGGTGGGCCAATTCTGGTATTTTTAAGCATTGCTCAATTGCAGCATTATCATCATCACATGGGACTACCCAGATACCAGGTTTGTTGTTTTATGTGCTAGTGGCTTCTAGCGCTTGTTTTTTTTTTCCACTCCTAACAACCACATTCTTCCATACATTATTTTGCTACATTTAACAAATTGCTGAAGGTTTGTTTTTTTCATGTGTGGTGTACTAGGCTGTATGCAACATTTGTCATGGAAAACCTGTCATATAGTGAAGCACATCTGCTGGTGGCATGGGGGAGGAAGATGGTTTTTTGAATCCTTTCCCTTCCCTTTCAGCTCCATAAATATCTTTTGTGGTAGGTGAAGGGAATCTTTGAAATGTTCAAGGAGCCCCAGTGGGCTGAAGGAAATTGGCAGGCCTCCAACCCTGTTATTGTACCAATTGCAGGATTGTGGATCCTCCCCCCCCCCCCCAAAATAATACAGAGTAATGCACAAAATCTCAATTTTATTGGCATTTCCCCCTAAAATATGAATTTAATTATAAACTTCATATTTATATTTTACTATTCTAAATTTATAATAATTTATAATAATTTATATTATTATAAATTCTGTTATTTTCTTAAAAGCCAGACACTATTTTTAAAAAACCATCTGAACCTTCAGCTGAAATATACTGGTATTTTCAGTATTGACCTTTTACTCAAAGTGGCGCAATGGGTTAAACCCTTGTGCCAGCAGGACTGGTCAGCAGGACTGGTCAGCGGTTCAAATCCAGACAGCAGGGTGAGCTCCCATCTGTCAGCTCCAGCTTCTCATGCAGGGATATAAGAGATGCCTCCCACAGGATATTAAAACATCCGGGCATTCCCTGGGCAACGTCCTTGCAGACGGCCAATTCTCTCACACCTGAAGCGACTTGCAGTTTCTCAAGTTGCTGCTGACAAACACACACACACACACAAAATCTCAAAGTCATGCGGCCCATAAGAATTTCTGTAAAAATGAATTGCCCTGTAATTAAAAAATTAAAGTAACCAGTGGCCAAAAGTGAAGCTGTTAGGTTTCTATGAAATTTTCACACTCAGTCATGTACAGATATGGTCCATCCCTTAATGTGACATTTAACTTCTAGAAATATGAGGGCTGGAAACTGAATCACAGAAACTCACTTTAGCACTTTTTTTTAAAGCATCAATTAAATATCCTCAAAGCACAGCAGAGATACTAAACTAATGGACTACTGACATGGGCAAAAGTCAAGAAAGGGTAACTATGTTGAATGGGAGGGAGCCCCACACTCTGATCCTTGGCCAGTGCTAGGAGTGCAGCAAGTGTGAATTTATTTATTCTGTTCCTGAACATCATGCCTGAATGGTGCAACCATTATTGCCAACTGCTTTCTCACAATGGATGCTAACCATAACAGAAGGCTCCTTTGGCCTTGGTCAGTGCTGAAAGGTAGCAGTTATTCACGCAGCCTGCCATCCTCCCTGGGCACTGCTAGTAACACAGTTCCAGTCATTTTTAGGCAGAGTACAAGACGTCACCCTCAAATAGTACATAAAGTGTTCATTTTGGTGTCAAACCTTCAAAAGTCAAAGATTCTATGGGGAACTACAACACTGAATGTTCTCCCCTTATAACAGTGCATTCCTCTGGAAAGAAATTAGGCTACCAAAGAGTTCTGAAATATTTTTTTTTCAGACTACAGTTTCTAAACTAACAAGGGGCTGTGAAAACCGTTATCCCCAAAAAGTCATTTTTCCCAAGGTCTGCACTCATGTGTAGAACATGTTTTGTTTTTTACTACTAAATTAAATGCTGGAAACATTTCTCATGCCACCTTCATAGCTTCATATTTCAAAATGGCTGAATCCCTTCAAAATTATAACCATATTAGGGGCGGGTGAGGGAAAAGATATATTTGGTAGCCATGCTGTCCTTGAAGAGTAAAATTATTTTGTCTATTTGGGGCTTATGAAAAATCATGTCATTTGAAACCAACTGAATTGATGTGTATTAATATAGATCTATCTCCTGTTTGAACTGTCTAAGGCACAACTTTCCAAATGTTTGATGTTGATGACACATCATTTTTAGATACACATCATTTCACAACATGACAATTCAGTTTTACTAGCAAACCAGAAGTTACACTAATCCCATATAAAAGATTTAGACACATACATAAAATTGTAATAATAAAATGTATGAGAACACAAGATCATAGGGAAGGCTGAGCGAAGGAAGATAGATGCTTTTGAAGTTCTGAGAGTGCCTTGGACCACGAGAAGATCCAACCAGTCCATACTTCAGGAAATAAAGCCCAACTGCTCATTGGAGGGAAGGATATTAGAGACAAAGTTGAAGTACTTTGGCCACATTATGAGGAGACAGGAAAGCTTAGGGAAGACAATGATGCTGGGGAAAATGGAAGGAAAAAGGAAGAGGGGCCGACCAAGGGCAAGATGGATGGATGGCATCCTTGAAGTGACTGGCTTGACCCTGAAGGAGCTGGGGGAGGTGACGGCCGACAGGGAGCTCTGGTGTGGGCTGGTCCATGAGGTCACGAAGAGTCGGAAACGACTGAACGAATGAACAACAACAACATGAGAACACAACGTATCTCATGAAAACATTTTCTTTATAGTTTAAATATATATGATTTGCTACTTATTCACACAGACTCAGAGGTTTTGATTATGTTCTTGCGACATGCCTACATATTGCAGTTGACACAGTCTGTCACGACACACAATTTGGAAAACTTTGGTCTAGGGCAGTGGTTCTCAACCTGGGGTCCCCAAATGTTTTTGGCCTTCAACTCCCAGAAATCCTAACAGCTGGTTAACTGGCTGGGATATCTGGGAGTTGTAGGCCAAAAACATCTGGGGGGCCCGGGTTTGAGACCCATTGGTTTGAGACCCACAGCTTATAGGGGCACATATGCTGAACATCTGTATAACCATAGTCAGGGACATTTGGAACATCCTTCAGCTAGCACAGTATAATTTGATTCATCATCATTTATATATTTACTAGCTGTCCCCTGCCACGCGTTGCTGTTGCCCAGTCTGTTGATCTAGAAAAGAAAGTAATGAGAAATGTTGGTTTCTAATATATGTAATTTCTTTATGCTTGTGGGTAAACAGTATTTCTTGCTGTTTCTTTGTCAGTGTTGATGTGGAAAGTGTCTGGTTTGCCTACTCTGGAACATGCAACATATAATTGTCCTTCTTCAGGGGTCCCTTTCAAATCTATGATACTATATCTGTGTCTTTGTGATTCATATCTATCTATATCTATGGCTGGATGGCTCTTTGTCAGGAGGGCTTTGATTACGTTTTCTTGGTCTGGTGAAGGGAGTTGGACTGGGTGGCCTTGAGTATTTTCTGTTGGTCATGGGAGTTCTGTGTGGGAAGTTTGGCCCAATTCTGTTGTTTGTGGGGTTCAGAACGCTCTTTGATTGTAGGTGTACTATAAATCCCAGCAACCACAACTCCCAAATGTCAAGGTCTATTACCCCCAAACTCCATCTGTGTTCATATTTGGATGTATTGAGTGCTTGTGCTAAGTTTGGTCCAGATCCATCATTGTTTGAGTCCACAGTGCTTTCTGGATGTAGGTGAACTACAACTCCCAAACTCAAGGTCAATGCCCACCAAACCCTTCCAGTATGTTCTGTTGGTCATGGGAGTTCTGTGTGCCAAGTTTGGTTCAATTCCATCGTTGATGGAGTTTGGAACGCTCTTTGATTGTAGGTGTACTATAAATCCCAGCAACTACAACTCCCAAATGACAAAATCATAATTTTTTGAGTGATGGTCACTCCTTGTGTTGTGAGACGTTTTGTTGCCAAATTTGGTGTGATTTCGTTCATTGGTTCTTTTGTTTTTAAGGTACTCATTATGCACAGAGCAGTTTTATATAGAGAGATTTACACATGTTTCTGGGGATCCAAATTTATAATGCTTGACAACAAAAATTAAAAGACTCACAGTTTCCCAAAATAGTTGAACATGGATCCCATTTAAATCTGAATAGACATATTGAAGGTTGGGAAAATACTTTTAGTAGAGAAAGACTCCTAAAGAGAATGTCTCTCTGTTTTCATAGATTTCTTCATATCTCTAGGAGATGAAAGGGTGCGGCTTCATTTGCATCCTTATGTTACTGAAATGAGGTTGGTTGTGGGTTTCATGTGCTTCAACTTCTCTTACTTTGTTTCTGAACTTCGTGAGTGGGCTTTGAAGATACCTTTAAGTATCACAGGCAAGGAAGCTGAGCTGGTGTCCATCACTGGGTCCAGTAGCAGAGAGCTCCGCTTTTCACCTTGGCTGGTATATCAAGTGTTTCCATTCTTTGACATGAGTAGCTTAACTGATCCACACATTGGTGATCTTGAGGTACGCCACTTGGAATTGGGCTTTCCATGAAGGTTGCTTGGAGGCTGCACTATTTAAGGGAATGCTTTGGCATGCAATGGCAGTATTGGAAGAGCTGCATAGGCTGCCATCTTCCTCACAAGCCAGATTCAAGGAATTATCATTGATATTCAAGATTTCTAAATATCTTGGGCCCAGGACACCAGAACAATCCCCCCCCCCCATCTTTGAGACTAGGTAGACTTCTATAAACCTCAGAGATGCTTTGCTGTATGTGTTATAACCTGAAGAGTTCTATTTGACGATAGCACAGCAAAACTCTATCTCCACAATGGCTGTATATTTCAGAACTGGGTTGGGAGTCATGCAGCTCTCCAGGTCAGCCCTCGCCGTCATAGCCAGTGGCTTGGCAAGGCTTATGTCTCCCACTTTGGAATGCCCCCCCCCCCCCACTATAGTTAGATGCTAGCAATCATTTGCTTTTGAGATTTGCATTTGACATTTATTAAAAATGTATTTGTTTCCATTTCCTAAAAAAAGGATTAGGTTGTTTTTAAGCCTTGCTTTATGGAACTATCTAATTCTCTGATTTTGTTGTAGGTTCCTTTTAAGTGTTTATTATTTCTTAATTAATTGTAAATTATTTAAAAATTTCTAAATGAGACGCATGTCATTATTCCAATGGGAAGTATGTCACTGTTTTAAAATATAAGCTAATAATAGCGATAGCTGTAGTGTGTGTGTGTGTGTGTGTGTGTTAGCAAAGTATCCTTTTTGCTTTCATGTCAAGTCAGTGCCTAGTTTTCAAAAAATTAGTCATGTAATAGGAAGGGGGTGGTAGAAGGAAGCAATCCAGCAGCACCCTTTGAAACTAAACTAGCTTATTTCAGCACAAGCTTTCATGAATATCAAATCATTTCTTCAGATGTGTTGAACCAGCGCATGCTGAAATAAAGAATTTCATTTAAAAGGTGCTGCTCTCCTCTGTTTTTTGGATGACAGCTACCAGAATCCTATAGCCAGCATGGCCAGAGGTCTGCAAGTGAAAGTATTTTCTACATTAAGAGGCCATCTCATAGTACTAATTGAACATACTGAACTATTAAGAGCAATTTTGCTGCTGTAAAGGTCTTTTAGAACGTATAATAATAATAATAATAATAATAATAATAATAATAATAATAATACACTGAGTGCAGTGCCTAAAGACCCTGGCCTGCACTTAAACACAATTGGTGCTGACAAAATTACCATTTGCCAGTTGCAGAAGGCCCTCTTACTGGGATCTGCACACATTATTTGCCAATACATCACACTGTCCTAGACACTTGGGAAGTGTCCGACGTGTGATCCAATACAACAGTCAACAGAGTGTCTACTGTAGACTCATCTTGTTGTGCTTCAAATAATAATAATAATAATAATAATAATAATAATAATAATAATGGTAATAACTTTATTTTTATACCTCATTACCATCTCACTGAAGGGACTCTGTATGACTTACAAGTGGGACCAAGCCCAGGACATACAACAAAATTCACCAAACAAACAAGGTTAGAGACATAACATATAATGGTCCAATTATAGCACAATTAAAAACAACAAAGTATTTCTTTTTCCATCTCAGGAGTGACTTGAGAAACTGCAAGTTGCTTCTGGCGTGAGATAATTGGCTGTCTTCAAGGACGTTGCCGAGGAGATGCCTGGATGTTTTGATGTTTTACCATCCTTGTGGGAGGCTTCTCTCATGTCCCCGCATGGGGAGCTGGAGCTGACAGAGGGAACTCATCCACACTCTCCTTGGATTCGAACTTGTGACCTGTCAGTCTTCAGTCTTGCTGGCACAAGGGTTTAACCCATTATGCTACCGGGGGCTCCATAACAAAGTATTAAAAACCATATCAAACCAACTCAACAACCAGTAACGAGGAATATGATGGACATGATCAGACTAGAGAGGGCTGGGTGTGGACTTTTTCAACAAGCATATTGTAGGGTGAGGGGTAAAGTGCTGAGTACAATTTACCAGCAGGTTCCTTGCTGTTGTGGATCTTCAAGTCATTTCTGGTCTATGGCTATCCTAAAGCTAAACTATCAAAGAGGGGTTTTTTTGGCGAAATTTGTTCGGAGGAGGTTTGCTACTCATCACTTGAATTGGCATCCCAACTTTATTCAACTAAGAATTGCTCTCCCTGTTGGTAACGCAGCAGGTGTGTTGTGGGAGAGCTGTTTAGTCCAAGATCAAATGGAGTCTGCAGTGCATCCCTTTACACTCCATTAACACTTTGGATGACTAGTCTTGTCTCCCGGCTTCAGCAGCTGTAATAGTGTTCTCAAGAGCCACACTATTTTCCCCCACAGGAGTGGTGAGCAGCCACTCATAAGTGAAAAAGTGTTGAAGAGCATCATTTCCATAATGATGGTTAGACGTGATTCTTGCCCCGGCCAATGTAATCTAGTAAGGATCAGGGAGTGAGTAGGCCCACCTCTTCATCTGATTGGTTCCCTCCTAAATTATGACTCATTCACACCAGAGCTTAGCATAATGCTGAGAACTGGCTTTCGTATACATTTCTTTAAATAGATGTTCACTGTTAAAAGATGTCTGCCTTTTCACATGCAAATTGTATTCCCATTTGCAGGCTTATGACTCAGTGAAGTTGTACCTCATATACATATCTCTCCTTTTGTACTGATCTCTGATAGTGTTTTACCTAGACCATGATGTGTTGAGCTCAGAGCTTTGCCAGTTCTTTTTTTTTTCCTTTTTTCTTTTGGATGATGATCCTCCCCCAACTCCTCACACACACCACCTGGGAAATTCTTGGAGTTGTACTCAAAGATCTGTATTTTCCAAGCTTTCATTGGGCCAGGATGAGTGATGCTCTTTTGGAAAGGAAAGGAAGGAAAGGAATCAGGTACGATCGCATGTGTGAATACACAGTAAGGCAGTGGTTCTCAACCTTCCTAATGCTGCGACCCCTTAACACAGTTCCTCATGTTGTGGTGACCCCCAACCAGCAAATTATTTTCATGACAACTTCACAACTGTAATTTTGCTACTGTTATGAAGCATAATGTAAATATCTGAAATGCAGGATGTATTTTCATTCACTGGACCAAATTTGGCAAAAATGCCCGATACACCCAAATTTGAACACTGGTGGCATTGGGTGGGGGATTGATTTTGTCATTTGGGAATTGTAGTTGATGGGATTTATAGTTCACCTATTGAAGGCTGCTCTGCCCCCTGCTGTGCTCTTTGCTTCAGCGTGTGCTAGGAGGCAGGTTTCAAACCCCCCCTCCCCCCGAAATTTTCAACTCTCCCCAAAATTTTTAACCCTCCCTGATATTTTCAAACCCCCCCCCCCCAAATTGTCAACCCTCCCCGAAATTTTTTTCTGGCTACGGCCCTGTTTACCAATATCTGTGCTCACTGAGCCATGCAGTCTTTTACCTGTTCTTCTTCCATCTCATATTTCAACAATAGTTTATACATTTTAGCAATCAAATACATAGTCTTCTCCAGAGTGTAATAAGGTTTCAAATTCTAATTTATTAGTTTCAAATCCAAAGTTTTTTTCTCATCACAAGCCTTTCTGTAATTTGTCAGTGGGCAAACCACTGTATTGAAAGCCCCTCTGTTGTAAATTCTTCTCTTTAGCCTGTATCCACTTCCTATGCAACTTGTCAAGTTGAGTCAATCTGTCCTTCATCGCCTTTGTTAATTATTCAACCTCTGACATTTCTTCCTCCTGTGTTTGGTCTGCCTTATCTTCTCTTTCGTTCTGGTCTGAACCAAATCTATCTCCATATTTCCTCAAAAATTAGGTCATGTTTTGCGCAGTATTTAATCTGAATCTCTTTTGGTTAAAACCTAGTGAGATGCCATCTAGCTTCTCCCATCTGAATGGAATTTTTTTTGGTCTTCAACCTCTGGGTCAGAAAAGTGTAATGTTTTCTTCTCTTCAGAATTCTTGGTGAATAGTATCACCGTTTGGTTATTAGTTATCAGGTTGTTCAGGTAGTGCTGTTTTAAAGTCATATCTCATATCTCTGTCTAACTACAAAATAATCTTTCGAACTCCCAGCTAAAATCTTTATGTCCAAAAAGCAAGACTTCCAATCATTTTGGACTGAATATCCTCACTCTGATGCAGCCAAATTCTGAGTGAGCCTGTTCATCCAGATCTAGCTCAATATTGTCTGTACAGAGTGAGCAACTACAGAAGATCCTGGAACCAATTCCCACAGTCTTGGGCAATTAGTGAGCCCACCTAGCTGGAAAATCAAGCAATACTGAGAAAATTGAAACTGGAAGTAGCTTCTAGTTTGGACCTGGTTCCTAATCTTTTTTTGCATTCTGGATGCTTGGGATAGACCAATCCTTCAAATGTAGAAACTACCACTCTTGGAAGCTTCTAAGTACAGTATAACACAGTTTTGGAAAGTTTTTATGGGGAGTTTTGCAGGTAGATGTGGGCCTTCCTGACAAAGGCAACCTTGTCTGCCTTGTAATTGCTGCCATTCGGCCTGGTACAACCACTCATATAATGAGGTGAGTGACACATGCCACATGGACTCTCTGTTTTGGCACTTCTTAGGGTCTCTCTCACTGCATCTGCTGCTGAAATTCAATAATAATAATAATAATAATAATAATAATAATAATAATAATAATTTATTTATACCCCGCTGTGCTGGTACGGCTGTACCAGGAGCTCCAACTTTATTTTCTTTCTGTTTTCTGTTTTGCAGTCATAGGACAGGCCTCCTGTCCATCATAATTAAGCTTTGGTTCTGCCCCTTGTTCTGGGCTCTGGGAAGGAAAGGAGCCATTTTTTGGGCAGTCTCACACAAGGTAGCTAAGCTATAGGACGTAGACCAGCTCGTCCTGTAGAAAAGCTTCCTTTCTCAATAATCATCCAGGGAAAAAGGAACATCCAGGGAAAAATAACATCCAGGGATGCAGAAACAGAAATTCCAGGAGAAAGGTCCCAAAAGCTCTGGCTGAGAGCCCACAGGCTCTCAGCCTCACAGCAATCAGAGGGAAAACAGCCCTGAAGTTTCTAAGAATTCTTGAAGGGAGAACAGCATTGCAGATCCACGGAACTCCAGCTGAAATATCTACAAGCCTCGGCTGGTAGGTCTACTCGATACCCAGAGGCATTTGGAATCTGTAGTAGGTCCCACACCGATGAGGCATAGATAGTAAACAGCCTGGGAGAGGTTAAAAAGGGTTTTTCCTACAGAGAAAGTACAGTTAACCAAAATCAGGTACCAGCCCATTGAGGACTAGACTAAGAAAGCCTTGAAGTGTTGTTTGAACCATTGAAGATTTGTTGTTTGTTCCATAATAAAGACTTTTTTGTATCATTAAAGACTCTAAAGACCACCTCTTCAGAAAAACCCCTGAGAACCTCTCTTTGAGGTGCCCCTGGCTTCCCGCTGGACTTAAAGTATACGTCCTATAGAAAAGTACAGCTGTTACAGGCCCAGCACGCGACAAAACACCCGCCACCATCTCCCCAAGGGGACTCAGGGCGACTTACATGAGGCCAAGTCCAGCAATACAGTAAAAGAATATAACACAAGAACACAACAGAAAATAAAGAAAATAAAAATAAAATAAAATACAAAAACCAATATAAATAAACAGAACAAACAATATAAAATCAGAACATTGAAACACAGAAAATTGATCACAGTGGGCAGGGCCAATTGCGAAAGATTAAAATGAAAACACTTGGTAAGAAAGCAATGTATTGTATCAAGGACAGGGGATCCGTCAGATAAGGTAGGGTTTATCTGACGGATCCCCTGTCCTTGATACAATGCTTCCGAGGGCATTTTATGCAAGGGTTGGTCAGGGATTATTGTACATGAAACACAATTTGCAGTTTAAAAAAATATCTTGGTTACAGACAAGGGAAACCAGTTTCAGAAACACAAAATACAGTTTTTACTTTATTTATTTATTTACAGCATTTTTATCCTGCTCTTTTCAGCCTGAAGGTGACTCAAGGCAGCACACAGATTGACAACAATTAGATGCCATAAACATACATACATACATATTAATTAAAATATTTAATATCACATAATAAAAATCCATATAAAAACCAATTAAAACTATAATAATCAATGTCTACCAGTTTGAGTCCTTATCCATTTGCATTGCCTACCCTTTCAAACAAAGACACAGATTTCATGTGTCATTGTTTTAACTGGAAACCTGGGGTAGGCAGATAGGTAGAGATTTCAGTCCCCTATGGCATGTTCCAGAGCAGGGAACCTGTCAAAACTGGTCTCCCCATTCTAAAATATAAAGTGAAATGTTTACACTCACCTACTGCATACTAAGGCGTTTCTATGTAGATGAAACCACTTCCACCAGACTTAGAAGGTGTACCTGTCATTAGTCAATGTAGAAGTTGACATCTGAAGAAATACTTCTGAAGCTGGTCAAACCTTTGTTCCCTGATGCCAAGAGAAACTACTTGCATCTTGTCCACTAAAGCAACACAGCAGTCTTTCTTCCTTGTTAGCATTATGCAAATCCTCAGCATTGATGTTAATGCCAGTTTGTTTTTTTATAGCTTGGTGACAGCAACAGCCTGCAATATAAAATACAAATATATGTACGCAGTTACAGTAGTGATTACTGTAGATGTTCAGCTAGTCATAATATTTGCATTTGGAGTGATAAGGCAGTCTGAATGATAATAGCACTGTAGTGGAAGCTTGTTAAAGAGGCAGTAACCCCAAGTGTCATTACTGAGTTGTGCTCTCCTGGTTGTCATCCTATTTCTCCATTTTCTGTTTGCGTGAGGTTTTTTTTTTAATGTGTAACATTTTGCAAGGCATGCTCTCAGAATTGAAGGTGATATTTTTTTTTAGGTAATAACTTGATTACTGCTATTGTGTAACCGTCTTATTAAACTTGACATATTTTAGGAAATCTTATTGACATTTTGACACAAAGCAGAAAACTCATTGCGCTCCTCAACATATGCCAAATGAGAACACCTATTTTATGAGACATGAAAAGCTGAGAATCTGGATTAGTATGTTTGTGCCATTTGTAGTTGTTCATTCATTCAGTCGTTTCCAACTCTTCGTGACCTCATGGACCAGCCCACGCCAGAGCTCTCTTTCGGCCATCACCTCCCCCAGCTCCTTCAGAGTCAAGCCAGTCACTTCAAGGATGACATCCATCCATCCATCTTGCCCTTAGTCGGCCCCTCTTCCTTTTTCCTTCCATTTTCCCCAGCATCATTGTCTTCTCTAAGCTTTCCTGTCTCCTCATAATGTGGCCAAAGTACTTCAACTATGTCTCTAATATCCTTCCCTCCAATGAGCAGTCGGGCTTTGTTTCCTGAAGTATGGACTGGTTGGATCTTCTTGCAGTCCAAGGCACTCTCAGAACTTTGTACCATAGTGGGTTTTTTGTGTGTGTCAGGAGTGGCTTGAGAAACTGTAAGTCACTCCTGATGTGAGAGAATTGGCTGTCTGCAAGGACACCCAAATGTTTTACCATCCTGTGGGAGGCATCTCTCATGTCCCTGCATGAGAAGCTGGAGATGACAGGCAGGAGCTCACCCCACTCCTCAGATTTGAAGCGCTGACCTTTTGGTCAGCAGTCCTGCCAGCACAAGGGTTTAACCCATTGCACCATCGGGGTGGTGGTGTTAAAGCTGCTGTAGCATGACTTGTATTTCAAGGATGGACAAACCAGTCCAGTTCTCATCCATGTCACTTCCGAATTGTAAGTCCATACTGTCAAATTTCTGTATCAATGTGTCTGATTTTTTAATGCACATAGATATGCTTACACTTCAGTTGATATTTAATGCTGAAAGCTATATTACAAATTTTCAGAGAAACATGAAGTCTTAAGCAGAATCTAGGGAAGTTACTTTTTTGCATTACAGTTGTCTAACTCTACTCTGAAAGAAAATGTGGTTGAAAGCTTCAACTATATTTTCCAGGAATATTTAATATCCCTGGAAAAAGTGAAATTAAAATTCAATGAAGAGCTCAGACCTCACTGAATTGTTGTCATTCCCTACATCTATTCCACCTTATGATAATATTTGAAGGTCGGTTTGATAAAATGAATATTTCTACTGGTATTGCCATATCACTAAATTTGCACCCTCACCCATTTTAGCCAAGTTATGTCAAATGTTTACAAGATGACATGAGAAAAGGCACATCAAAACAGTACCCTTACTGCTGTGTAATATAGGTTAACTGTCTCAAAACGGTCAGAAATCTGAAATCGTTTATGTGGGTGGCTGAGGTCATGACAATTTTGCTTTTTGGGGGTTCAATGATTTCATGCACAAACTATTAAAATATTGTGTATAAAATCATGTTAATAAGAAAACTGATATTGAAGCAGCCAGGCAAAAAGTACAATTGCCTTAGCTCATCTATAGGGAAGATCAGTTTGATTCACATCAGGAACCTGAACACATGGTGAGAAAATATGTGCTGTAGCTTTTAAACATGGCCACAGTTCGAGGATCTGAAAGCTGGATTCCTTTAACCTTGTGAATTGATTTTCATTCGGGTTTTGCTTTTAAAAATGATTTGCCTCTCATGATTTCAGAATAACTTTTCTTTTTTGTTGTCTGGCAGCAGTGTGGCTGGACACCTCTTTTAGCAAATGTTGTCATCACAGTCCCTCCTGAAAAGAGAACAGCAAGATCTGGCTCACTGATGATACAAGTTCACCGTGTACTTTGTCCTTTGGTTCTTATTTGAATTCCAAAAGGACGGTCACACAAACCAAAAAGCAAAGGCAGCAGCATCTCACCTCCTCCCTCCTCACTTTCCAAGCGCAGCCAGCTCTGAAATACAATTCATATGATCACTTTAGGATCATTGTACTGAGTCCCTAAGGAGCAACTGCACCATAATGCAGAACTGGTCAGCAAAAGACATGGAGTTATTTTTTCCCCTCTTGTTTGGGAACAAGATGCAAGCATTTGATTTGATGAATAAATATCACAAGAACGTCCTTTGGAAAAAAAGTTCATTAATCAGTATTATATGTGGCCCAAAGTATTTTCAAAATACTTTCCCATCTCTTTTTAAAATCTAACCCACCCACCTCAGATGCATAGGCATTTACGGTTACTAGTATCCAATTATAACATTGTTAGTGATTTAATTACTGCCACTTTTGTTTAAAAAATCAGCAATTTAATGAATCAAGGCTGTAACTGGTAAATTGGAAATTCGAAATTAGATAAATTCATTGGGTTTGAGAAAGGTAATGTTCACAGTTGCTTTGCTATTCCGTCTTTTAGCTTTCTTTTTGCTTTCAGTGCAAGGTAACTCTCATGGTAAGGCAGTATTCGCTTGAAGTTGTTGCACATACAGGGGACAGGAGGTGGCACTAGATAGATTTTTCAAATTCTGTAACCTTATGAAATATAGCCAAAACATATTCTTATATAAGACAAAACTTCTGAGACAAGGGTAAATAACATTTTTTTCCTCATTGGACAAGCAGTTCTCAATATGCTCAGTTTTATGACAGTTCCAATCAAAAACATAGAATTATGCTAGATATTCTTCACTGAAACTGGAGAAATTTAACTATGATCATTCATCCCATCCCTGTCTTAGAAATACAAGCAGTCCCCAGGTTACAAACAAGATAGGTTCTGTAGGATTGTTCTTAGGTTGAATTTGTATGTAAGTCAAAACAAATTCATTTTTATCTGTAAATACAGTGCCCTCCCCCCATAAGCTTTGGATAGAATAGGGCAGGGGTCCTCAAACTAAGGCCCAAGGGCCGGATACGGCCCCCCCAGGTCATTTACCCGGCCTTCGCTCAGTGAAATGACTTGAAAGCACACAACAACAACAACGATCCTATCTCATCAGCCAAAAGCAGGCCCACACTTCTCATTGAAATACTAATAAGTTTATATTTGTTAAAATTGTTCTTCATTTTAATTATTGTATTGTTTATAAGTGTTTTTTTGCACTACAAATAAGATAAGTGCAGTGTGCATAAGAATTCATTCATGTTTTTTTCGAATTATAATCCGGTCTTCCAACAGTTTGAGGGACTGTGACCAGGCTCTCTGTTTAAAAAGTTTGAGGACTCCTGGAATAGGGAATGGTTCACATCCCTGTGGTGTTTGTTTCCTTTTCTTCCGTTGGAAAATCTACAAATACTGTGGTCTCATCTGCTTTGCACTCCTAAGCTATATTTTGAATCTTTTGACATTTTAGTACGCTTTTAACTTTCTTGTTCTTGCCTTGATTAACTAAATATTTATTTTGGATTGTTTCTTGGACATCATATCAGAACATGGCTTCCCTATGTGGCAGGATACATTTGCCTGTACTAATTTCTCGAACTGAAAAAATGGGAACATCCTAAAAATGACTAGTAGCAAGGAATATTAATTTTAGATCCCTGTTTGGTTTACAGACTTCCCATTTCTTCAATTCTAAGTACACTTTCCCCCATATAGAAACATCCCTAAAAATGGGGTGTGTCTTAAAATTGCAGGTGCTTATATATGGATAAAGTTGTTGGCGGTACTGGAATTGGTGTGCATCTTACAATCATTGGCATCTTTGAATAGAAGAAATGTGATACATATTCTAAGCTAGACTTTCATTCTTATGACAATAAAACATTTTTATTGTTCCCCTTTCCTACTATGTACATGACATATTTCTTGCATTATGAAAATTCCTTCATAATCTATTGTTTTGTAACTGAAGTTGTAAGAAGTAAGATAGTTTTTCAGTACTTACGGCTAACCTAGATATTGTGTTAAATATTGAATCGCAATGTAGTATAAGCAACTATTTGTCTTGCTCTCCGATGCATAATATCCAACAAAACTCACACTAAGCCTTCTGTTACTCATGATTCTACCCGTCTCATCACATTATTTTCTGCAGATGAATCATAGAACATCATGAACAAGAGAATCATGGAAAACCATGATAACCAGAGGACCGTGTTCTATGACTCAGTAGGGAGGCAAAAGCTAAAAATGGTGCCATATTGAGGCATTTTTAAAAAGTGCCCATGCCTTTTAACCTTCAGGACATTTATTGCCTTTAGTTCAGCAGTATTCATGTTTTGCTGCTGGGGATTTTTCTAATTTATTGACTCCATGGATTCCATAATTAATGCTATCATTGGGTTCTAATGTCCTCCTATCACTTTCCAGTGCAATTCTGTGAATGTCAATTCAGGTGTAAACATTATTCAGTTTAGTGGGATTTATGCTTATAGATCCCCCCCCCCCTTGCACTTAGAGATACGAATTTTTTAAAATACTGCATGATTAATGCCTAAGGTTGTTATGTATTCTAGTCAATTAGCCAGTCATCAGTTGCAAATAAATTAATCAATGGTTTATCCTGGTGTCTCAGACACATTCTTCAGAAAAATCAGGTAATTTTTAGATGTATTCAAAAGAAGCATTCCCTGTTATTGGAGGAGATAAAAGAAGGAAGAATACCTTGACTATTAGGGTACATCCCATTCATAGATTTGTGTGCATTCACTTAAGTAATAATTTAAAAACTCTGCTTCCTGATCAATCACAACCATATTTTAACTGATCAATTTGTCATAAATTAATCTGAGCAACTGAATTCACCTAGCAGCTCTGTTAATTTGCCTTAATTACAGAACTGATATAAAATACCAGTTTATTTTAGCACTATATACCGTCTTTGTTGCTTTGACTGAACGTTGTTTTCAATTTTTGCCCTTTCACTTAAACTGGAGTTGAACTAACTCAGTGGTACGTTAATGAAATTTTTGCATTATTTCAACATATACACGAAAAAGAAACAAGAATTAATTGTCTGGATATATGATAATAGGGCATAGAGGGACACAGATTAGGAGAAGGATTTATATATGTTTAGTGCAGTGGTTCTCAACCTGGGGGTCGCGACCCCCCGGGGGGTCACCTGGCCATTTTCGAGGGGTCGCGAGGCAGTCTCCGTTGGCCCCGCCCCCTCATCAAAATGGCTCCCCACAGGGTGGATGGCTCACGTTTCCCGCGCCTCCCCCCGAGCCCGGCGGGAAGCGCGAGGAGGCCAAAATGCTCCCCGCAGGGCCCAGGGCCTGCCTGGGAGCACGGCTTGGCCTCCTCGCGCTTCCGCCGGGCTCGGGGGGAAGCGCCAGCTGGCCAAAATGCTCCCGGCAGGGCCCAAGCCCTGCCTGGGAGCGGGATTTGGCCTCCCCGCGCTTCCCGCCGGGCTTGGGGGGAAGCGCCAGCTGGCCAAAATGCTCCCGGCAGGGCCCAAGCCCTGCCTGGGAGCAGGATTTGGCCTCCTCGTGCTTCCCGCCGGGCTCGGGGGAGGGACCAGTAGGCCAAAACGTTCCCTGCAGGGCCCAAGCCCTGCCTGGGAGCACGGCTGGCTGTGAGGCCGGAGGCAGCCATGTGGGCTGAAGCAGCTTTGCCAGAAGCAGGCTCCTTCCTCACTCTGCTTCTGTCCTTCCTGGGCCCAGCTGGACCCCAATGGAGCGCAGTGAAGGAGGACCTCAGCTCAGCGACCTGCCTGCCTGCCTTCCTGTCTGCCTGACTTCCTGGGCCAAGAGGTGAAAACTCTCATTATTATTGTTGTTGTTGTTGTTGTTGTATTATTAAGGCTGGATGGCCATCTGTCAAGGGTGCTTTGATTGTGCTTTCCCTCCATGAAAGTAGAATGAAGGAGGTTGGACTATATGGCCTTTAGAGGTCCCTTCCAAATCTGTTGTTTTTGTTATTATTATCTATGGGTGGTCATCTGTCGTGGGTGCTTTGATTGTGCTTTTCATGCATGAAGGCAGAAGGGAGTTGGACTAGATGGCCCAAGGGGTCTCTCCCAGCTCGTTGTTGTTGTTGTTGTTGTTGTTGTTGTTGTTGTTGAGGCTGAATGCCAAGTTTGGTTTAATTCCATTTCTGTTTGAGTTCAGAATGCTCTTTAATGGCAGGGAAACTATATATCCCCAGAACTCCCAAAAGCCAAGGTCTATTTTCCCCAAACCTCTTTGGTATTTTCTGTTAGGCATGGGATTTCTGTATGCCAAGTTTGGTTTAATTCCATTTCTGTTTGAGTTCAGAATGCTCTTTGATGGCAGGGAAACTATATATCCCCAGAACTCCCAAAAGCCAAGGTCTATTTTCCCCAAACCTCTTTGGTATTTTCTGTTAGGCATGGGATTTCTGTATGCCAAGTTTGGTTTAATTCCATTTCTGTTTGAGTTCAGAATGCTCTTTGATGGCAGGGAAACTATATATCCCCAGAACTCCCAAAAGCCAAGGTCTATTTTCCCCAAACCTCTTTGGTATTTTCTGTTAGGCATGGGATTTCTGTATGCCAAGTTTGGTTTAATTCCATTTCTGTTTGAGTTCAGAATGCTCTTTAATGGCAGGGAAACTATATATCCCCAGAACTCCCAAAAGCCAAGGTCTATTTTCCCCAAACCTCTTTGGTATTTTCTGTTAGGCATGGGATTTCTGTATGCCAAGTTTGGTTTAATTCCATTTCTGTTTGAGTTCAGAATGCTCTTTAATGGCAGGGAAACTATATATCCCCAGAACTCCCAAAAGCCAAGGTCTATTTTCCCCAAACCTCTTTGGTATTTTCTGTTAGGCATGGGATTTCTGTATGCCAAGTTTGGTTTAATTCCATTTCTGTTTGAGTTCAGAATGCTCTTTAATGGCAGGGAAACCATATATCCCCAGAACTCCCAAAAGCCAAGGTCTATTTTCCCCAAACCTCTTTGGTATTTTCTGTTAGGCATGGGATTTCTGTATGCCAAGTTTGGTTTAATTCCATTTCTGTTTGAGTTCAGAATGCTCTTTAATGGCAGGGAAACTATATATCCCCAGAACTCCCAAAAGCCAAGGTCTATTTTCCCCAAACCTCTTTGGTATTTTCTGTTAGGCATGGGATTTCTGTATGCCAAGTTTGGTTTAATTCCATTTCTGTTTGAGTTCAGAATGCTCTTTGATGGCAGGGAAACTATACATTCCAGCAACCCCCAAATGCCAAGGTCTATTTTCCTCATGCCTCTCCAGTGTTTTCTGTTTGTCCTGGGTGTTCTGTATGCCATGTTTGGTTCAATTTCATTGTTGGAGTTCAGAATGCTCTTCGATGGCAGGGGATCTATACACCCCAGTAACTGCAACTCCCAAATGTCTTGATCTATTTTTCCCAAACTCCACCAGTGTTCAATTTTGGGCATACTGAATATTTGTGCCAAGTTTGGTCCAGATCCATAGTCATTTGGGTTCACAGTGCTCTCCGGATGTACATCTTCCATAAATCACTGTCAATTCCTCCCAATCCCCTCCTGTGTGCCAAGTTTGGTCCAGGTCTGTAATTCGTGGGAGTCACAGTGGACTGTGGATGTCAGAGGTAAACCAACTGAAGGTACTGCAGATCCCACCATCCCTTGTCCATACTCCCACAAACATATTGTTTTTGTGATTAATCACTATGCTTTAATTATGTTCTATTTCTACCAATGAAAATACATCCAGAATATCAGATATTTACATTACAATTCATAACAGTAGCAAAATTACAGTTATGAGTAGCAACGAAAATATGGTTGGGGGTCACCACAGCATGAGGAATTTTATTTAGGGGTCACGGCATTAGAAAGGTTGAGAACCACTGGTTTAGTGCATCTTTCAGGTCATAAGCAAGAAAGAAATAGAATTTTATTTCATTGACATTTGACTGCACACTTATGCAGTTCACACATCTTGATCCAGTATATTAATTCCTTGATACGCACATAGATTTGAATTTTCCAATGGTGTTTTCCTCTGTGTGTGTGTTTTCCTGTGTGTGTGTGTGATATGTGTGTATATATATGTATGTGTGTGTGTGTGTATGTGTGTGTGTATATATATATATATATATATACATATATATATATAGCATGCCTCTCCCCAATGGTAGTGAATTGTTAATGGAAAATAACATACAAATGTGTTATACTGGGGAAAATTGCTTGCAAATATTAGACACATTTGGGTAACATGTTTACATTAGAAGATATGTGCAATAAACTGTAGAGATGCCTATGCATTTTTTTACTAGCACAAAAATGGCACAAAGCAAATTTAAAATTTAAGATTTGAAACATGAGGAAATTGGATTGAGTGGATCTGTTCATCTTGAGAAACAAGCAAATGACACAAATCCTCAACTTTTCTCGAGGTTTAGCCACTGAATTTGCAACATTTAATCTGAACTTTGTTTCTGGCTGAAAAGAGACTCAATCTGTGTGCTTCTTTTCTCCTCCTCCCCCATCCAACACATACATACTCTCTCTCTCTCTCTCTCTCTCTCTCTCTCTCTCTCTCTGACTGGTTGGCTGTTTTCCTTTCAAAAGCTTGGGGATTAATGAGACCTGATTGCTGACTGAAGAAAGTTCATGCTTGAAAAGAAAAGGAAATCAAGCTCCCTGATTTAGTAAAGCTGTTTTGGGGCTCTGCAACTGGAGTAGGGGTTTGAATGTTCCTCTATTCACAAAAAATCCTTGAAAGTTTTTGAAGTGTAATTTTGGGGAGAAGAGTTCTAGCTGAGAGTTTTATATAGAGAAAAGTGTGCTCCTGTGAACTGCGGTCAGTTTATTTCTTGCTTTATTTACTACTAGTATTAACTTAAAGCAGACTCCAAATATTGGACCCATTATTCCATCAGAAAGTATTTTGGAACAAACTTTTATTCTCCTGACTTTAACCTTCATAAATGTAAATGTTTCAAGAGACTGAGATGAAATCATAACGGGCTATTTTCTTGAAGTTTGGCCAAAGTTTGTTTTCCTTATTATGGAAATACTATTGGTTCTTAGACACTGCTTGAAGGTTTCCTTCCACTTGCTCCTTAGTCAACTTCTTCTCTATCTTGCAACTCTTTTGTGCCTTTTCCCCTATTTTAGTCTAAAGCTTGGCATTCTACAATGGGTTTTCATTGTACTTTTGTGGAAAAGAACAAAGACCTTCTTTGACCTGGATTTGGATGCATCTGTGATGGCCCACTTCACTGACGCCAGCTGAGCATTGTGCATTTAATTGATGAAATAATCATGATGAACCATGCCTGAACTCGCTCTGACGACCACTTGAAGCAGAAGCTGTGGTAAATCATGCTGCGTCTGCTTCCCGGTGTTAAATAGCTTCTCCTTTGCTTGGTGTATTCAGGCGTTGCCTGAGCTATGGATTCCTGGAAAATGTGAGTGCCTGCATTTCCATAGGGAAGCCCCCCAGCCCTGTTACTTTCCTTAGGAACATGTGTGAAAAATGATCCCTATCATCACTTTTTGGGAAAGCCTTTTCGTTGTTTTAATGCAACCATAACTTTATGAGCAATATCACAAATCTTTCTTAAATGGAAAACTGCATCTTCCTGTATACTCAGGAAAAGTAAAATGATCCAACAGCAAAGCGGCATATCTTGCTCTAAAATTGTTATTTTGCTTGTTCAGTAGTTCTGCAGCAATTTGCCAATTTGCTACAGTAGCTGTTCAGTTCTGTATAATCCTTGAGATTATTCTGAGAAGTTACACTTGAAGACAGCAATAAATGGCCCACAGTTTTCCTGATAGGCTTAGGCAATTTCCTGGTTTTTGTTTCACATTGACAGGCTTGTGGTTAATTCAACAAACCTTTCATTCCACATCAACATTTATATACTTGAAAAGGATCGAGGATTTACTGGTAACTAAAATGGATAGAAAAACTCTAGTTGTTCATGGTTGGTGCCTTAATATTGCTTCTAACTAATGGAAATTCTAAAGTGCATCTTTGGGCCCTTCCAGACAAGGCTCAATCCTGGGAGGAACTGGGATATTTTATCCCAGTTTCTCCTAGGTTTGAGGCCTCACATCCACCCCAAATCTCAGATTTGTATGGTGCCACAGGGTTCTGTCCTCAGCCCGGTGTTATTCAACATCTTTATCAATGACTTGGACAATGAAATATATCACATTTGGAGAGGACACCAAATTTTGGGGGATAACTAATGGTGCTTTCGTCAAATCTCACTTGAAATATTGTACCCAGTTCTGGTTACTACCATTCAAGAAGAATAATGCCAAGCTGGAAAATGTCCAGAGAAGAGCAACCAAAATTATCAAAGGTTTGCAGACCATGCCCTATGAGGAACAGCTGATGGATCTGGGTATGTTTAGCTTAGAGGGGGTTGAACAGGAGTTGGACTAGATAGCCCATGTGGTCTCTTCCAACTCAGTTATTCTATGATTCTAGAGAAGAGAAAGTTGAGAAGAGATATGATAGTATTGTCAAAATATTTTAAAAGATGTCACATTAAGAAGGGGGCAAGCTTATTTTCTGCTGCTCTGGAGATTAGAACACAGAGCAATGGATTCAAATTGCGGGGAATGAGATTTCACCTGAACATTAGGAATATCTTCCTGATGGTAAGAGCTGTTCATCATTGAAATGTGTTGCCTCAGAGAGTGAAGAAGAAGACAAAGAAGACGAAGAAGAAGAACTTTATTTTTCTACCCTGCCTCCATCTCTTCGAAGGGACTCGGGGCCAAGCCCAAAACAAAATACAATTAAAAGCAAGCAATAACAAATTAAAACAGCATAAAACAGCATAAAACAATGTAACAATAATAACCATCAAAAGCAACAGCAGACTAGTTTTGGGGGGGGGGGGAGAGGACCACTATGCAAGCTTATTGAAAGATAAGGTGGTTCGATAAGGTGGATAGCAACATATAATAGCACAGAAAATAACTGGAAACAGAGCAATTAACAGGATCAATCCAACTTAAACTTAAGGACATTTATAGTAATGTAATATAGGAATTCAAAATCAGGCCATAATTCAGGTCCTTATATAAGTCATTTATCATAGAAGTAGTCAATCGAACACACAACAAAACATCCATGTCTTTAATTCCTTACAGAATGTGGATAAGGAGGGTGCCAGCCTAATCTCCCTGGGGAGGGAGTTCCAGAGACGAGGGGCCACCACCAAGAATGCCCTTTCCCTCATCCCCACCAACCGCGCCTGAGATGGGGGTGGGAGTGAAAGAAGAGCATCACCGGAAGATCTTAAGGACCATGTGGGCTTGTAGGGGAGGATGTGGTCTCGAAGATAGGCAGGCCCTGAACCGTTTAGAGCTTTAGGAATACTTGCGCCTTGAATTGGTGGAGTGGTTGAGTCTCCTTCTCTGAATGTTTTGAAGAAAGGGCTGGATGGCCATCTGTTGGGAGTTCTTTGATAGGATGTTCCTGTATGGCAGGAGGATGTACTGGATAGCCCTCGTATTCTCTTCTGACTCTATAATACCATGAATTTTGGAACAGATGCTCAGGTGCATGTGACTCTGAGGAGGACTCTCTCAACACATATAACACAAAGCATTAACCGCTGCCAGGTCAAAGGATGGGTCGATCCCACATAGCACTCTTGCTCTCTTAATAGGATAGGTCACACAAATCTGTACTCTACAGAAAGTTGTTGCTTCTTGCTGGTCCCATTAAATAATTGATAAAGTTGTGACCCAGTTTTGCCCCCAAAAGCTTGGGTTTTGGTAAGGAATGCTGCTCCTCTGGACTGTTAGCTGTTTTGCATAGTGAGTGTCTCTGTTCTCTAAACTTCTGGCATTTGTATTGAGACAGCAAACACCATCATGGTCTATTGCTCACTTAAAGTGAGTCCTCTTCATATTTACATAATACATAGTGCCAATGAAATGTCCTTCCTAGTCAGCCACAGTTTTATGAGACCCAGATTCCAGTACATTTTGCTGCCTGAGGGTCATAAGTTCTTGTGTTATTTTTAGAAGGTAGAGGTAATATATGCTGAAACCTTTATTTCATCTTGTTTGGACTATGATAATGTGCTGCATGTGGGAACTGCTTCTGAAAAAATTCATCTAGTCCAGATGATTGATGTCCCATAGGAAACATGAGGTGCCATGTTAAAATAACGTCATTGGCTACCATTCTGTTCCATTTCTGGGAACCAGTCCAAGTATATTATGGACCAAGCTATTTGGAAGGCTACATTTTCCAAAACTGCCTAGGTTTTAAGACCCTCTGGAGAAAACTCTCTGTTCCATGGTTATTACAGACACATTTGATAGGAATGTGTAGCATTTCCTCAGCTCTGGAACTTCCTGATAAAGAAGACTAGGCTGTCTTATTTCTATTAACTGTCTGCTAGTAGGTAAATACATGTCTATTTAGTAAGCTTTTGCTATCAAAGCTGATTTACTGCTGAACTGAGTTTTTAATCTATCCAATGGATGCTGTTATATCCTATTAATTTAATTGTATCTTTTTATCTGATCTGTTTTGATTGATGAATATTAATATCTTCCTTGTACTCACTACCTAGGGAGAACAGGTAAGCCCCTACCCTAGCTGCTTTTAAGAAAGATCTAAAAAACTTGGCTCTTCCGATGTGCCTTCGGAGAGTGACCACTCAACCCATCTGGTTGTTTTCACCTACAGTTGCCCTCAGAATGAAGCTCCTTCCCTGTCCCTTATAAAGGCCAAATCCCATTGCGCCTCCCTGTTGGGCTCCTCTCTTATAAATGCACTTTTATCCCTATCTCGCCCAGGGTTTTAACTTTTTAACATTTTACCTCATACATTTGGCACACCCTCTGTGTCCGATTTTATTATGCCATTTTATATTGTTTATTTTATTTGTTATTTTATATTTTTGTTATGATGTGTTTTTTTTTGTTATTTTGTGTTTAATCATGTTGTATTACTTTGGGCTTGGCCCCATGTTAGCCGCCCCGAGTCCACTTTGGGGAGATGGTGGCAGGTGATAAATGTTGTTGTTGTTGTTGTTGTTGTTGTTAGTGGTCCCCTGCCATGCATTGCTGTGGCCCAGTCTGGTAATATGGAAAATAAAGTAATGAGAAAGTGTTGGTTTCTAATATATGTAATTTCTTTATGCTTGTGGGTAAACAGTATTTCTTGCTATTTCTTTGTTAGTGTTGATGTGGAGATTGTCTGGGTTGTCTACTCTGGAACATGCAACATATAATTGTCCTTCTTTAGGGGTCCCTTTCAAATCTATCATACTATATCTCTCTGTGTGTGAATCATATTTATCTATCTATATCTATGGCTGGATGGCTCTTTGTCAGGAGGGCTTTGATTATGTTTTCTTGCCCTGGTAAAAGGACTTGGACTGGATGGCCTTAAGTATGGGGGTTCTATGTGGGAAGTTTGCCCCAGTTTTGTCGTTGGTGGGGTTCAGCATTCTCTTTGATGAACTATAAATCCCAGTAACTACAACTCTCAAATGTCAAGGTCTATTT
Organism: Anolis sagrei ordinatus; assembly: GCF_025583915.1. NCBI lineage: Eukaryota > Metazoa > Chordata > Lepidosauria > Squamata > Anolidae > Anolis > Anolis sagrei. The sequence goes on from NW_026847549.1 coordinate 103,875,318, forward strand.
CCCCAAAACTCCATCTGCGTTCATATTTGGACATATGGAATATTTGTGCCAAGTTTTGTTCAGATCCATCATTGTTTGAGTTCACAGTGCTCTCTGGATGTAGGCAAACTACAACTCCCAAATTCAAGGTCAATGCCCACCAAACCCTTCTAGTGTTTTCTTTTGGTCATGGGAGTCTTGTGTGCCACGTTTGGTTCAATTCCATCACTGGTGGATTTCAGAATGCTCTTTGATTGTAAGTGAACTATAAATCCCAGCAACTACAACTCCCAAATGACAAAATCATTTTTTTAGTGATGCTCACTCCTTGGGTTAGTAGGTGTCTTGTGTCCAAATTTGGTGTAAATTCATCCAGTGGTTTTTGAGTTATGTTAATCCCACAAACAAACATTACATTTTTATTTATATAGATTGTTGTTGTTGTTGTTGTTGTTGTTGTTGTTGTTGTTATTATATCTATTTAGTGTCTCGTTTGCTGTCTTGAATTATAGTCTTAGTATACTTGTTGGGTATACATTGACAAAATAAATAAACCAAAATGGCCTCTCCTTAAATCTTCTCCAGCCTCTGTTGCTTTTGTCATGTTGTCCATTGTAATGAGGATAGGACTGAGGAGGACCCTTTCACCCTGTATAATTATAACTTTGTGATAATACTTCCATTGCTATGTCTGCATTTTATGGAATCCCGGGTTTTGCAATTTTGTCAGGATTAGAGCTTTTTGGCCTAAGGATCCTAAGTATCCCTTGCTAAACTGAAAATCCCAGGATGCCACGTGATGGAACTATGGAAGTTAAAGTAGAATTACAGTTCTATTACTGTGTGGAAAAATTATCTGGTGAAGTATGGAATGTGGGAGGCATCAGTACTTTTCATCCATGTCTTCTGTTGACATTTGCATACACCCACCCATCCTACATTTTAAATATATAGATATGTAAAAATACCAGTCAAGCTTTACCCACTCAGAACCTAATTCTCACTGAGCTGTAATACTTCAGACTGCAGTTAAGTGCAGACTTTTATGGTTTCATTTATCTACAGGTAATGAATGATCTATGAAGTTAATTACTGAAAATTGTGAAATATTAACATATCCTTCTTCTTCACATGCCATGTTCTATATGCAGGGATGTTTCCTCCAAATGAGCAACACTTGGCACAAAGAACTATTAAGTTATTTTTATATTTCTGGGTTTTAAATGCAGTGCAAACCTTATTAACAGCAAAAGGAAAATACATATTATAGGACCACCATTAACTTTCCATGCTATGATAACATAAGGCATTGAAATTTCGGAAAGTATATGCAAACATATGGTTAAGTAAGCAGACTGTTACTTAGATTCATCCTTAAGCAGATTGCTAACTGGGTTACTTAACAGAAACACAAAGGTATTTACTGAAACCAGTTGGCCTAGCAGTTGGTTGCTGTGGCAATGTGATATTTTTATGTGGATTGGATCTATTCCGTTGTTTTCAAGCAGAAGGAAGAGAATTCTCATTTCTGTGGAATAAGTGAAATGATTGTTTCTTTACTGTAATAGCTTTTGCTGTTCAGGGAATTGAGATTTGGGTTCAGAACTATTAGACAAAGAAACAGTTCTCACTGCACCCTGGTAGTATGATCTATACACAGAGACGCTGTTAGGATTTGTTTATATTGTGCGGTGAAGGTGCATAACAAGAGGAAAGGCAGGTCCATGCTCCTAGGACAAGGGTGGGAAATCTGTGGCCCTCCAGATTTGATGAAGTATAACTTATTATGTTTATGTTTACCCCACTTTTTCTCATAACTGAGACCCAAAACGACTCACACATGAAAAGCAATACAAGGCAGCTTAGCCAATGTTGAAGTACGATGGAAATTACAGAGGGACATATGTTTCTTCCTAATTAAGGAGTTTCCATCTCCAAAAAAATATCTTTGTGTATGCTTGCATCTCAGAAATATTAATGGCAGTCACTGTGCTATGCCCATGTAAGGTTTCACAGGCAGTGGCAAGTGTTAGCTTCCATGTCCATAGGTTGGTGGAAAAATCCTCAGTCACCATCTAAACTTGAGAGCAGCTATCCAAGGTGCTGAAACCATTACAGCACCGTTACAGATTGGAGATCTCCTTTAAAGTTTAAAGGTTGGTGGAAAAATCCTCAGTCACCATCAAAACTTGAGAGCAGCTATCCAAGGTGCTGATACCATTATAGGTTGGAGATCTCCTTTAAAGTTCCAATAGAAATGTCAAAGTGTGGACAAGTTGCCTTGTTCCATTGACAGGAACACCACTACAGCTAACACATGGATTGTTTGACAAAGACAAAAACAAGGAGCATCAATGAACACAAGCCTACTATGGGATCTCTAGGTTGTACATAGCAACATAAACAAGGGTTTTGTTTTTAAAGATTATCATGGTTACTGATAATGACTTGTCCATTACTACATAATGAGTTACTACTCATAGTAACACATAATGTAGCCACGGGCAAGTCATTAATTCTGTTTCCGCATTTCCTCTCTGTGAAAAAGTGGTAGCAGTGCCATTGCTGGTCATAACCATTTTATTGCAAAAGCAAAACAACTGATCACCAAGGAGCCAATGAGCAAAATTTTATCCTGCAATCAGAAAGTTGCACATCATAAACATGCCTTGACTTGTTGCAGAAGCAAAATGAAATGAAACTCTGAGATGACACAATACTTCACTTTGTGATAACAGAATAACTCTGCTAAGGCACTGAGGAATAACACTCATCTGAACTCTTTAGGAAAAGGAACAGACAAGCACCAAATGCCTGTTTGTCAGAATGGGGGTCTGAAGAGGTCAGGGTCTTCTGTGCATGCTGCTTTTCTGCAAAATTGAAAGCCCTGATTTTTCAGGGTTTTGGATTGCATACTAAGGGATCTCTTCAGAATATCACTTTCCATGTCAAGGGACTGAGGTTGGAGGGGTGAAGCTAGTCTGCTATCTCTCTATATACATTCAGGTTAACTCCATTTTGAGTAATAATCTCCTACACTTTTTGTTTTATGTTTCCTGCTGCATCTTCAAATATGGTTTCATAGAATTATAGAGTTGGAAGAGACCGCATGGGCCATCCAGTCCAACCCCCCACCAAGAAGCAGGAAAATTGCATTCAAAACATCCCTGACAGATGGCCATCCAGCCTCTGTTTAAAAGCCTCCCAAGAAGGGGCCTCCATCACACTCCGGGCAGAGAGTTCCACTGCTGAATGGCTCTCACAGTCAGGAAGTTCTTCCTCATGTTCAGATGGAATCTCCTTTCTTGTAGTTTGAAGCCATTGTTCCATGTCCTAGTCTCCAGGACAGCAGAAAACGAGCTTGCTCCCTCCTCCCTATGACTTCCTCTCACATATTTATACATGGCTATCATGTCTCCTCTTAGCCTTCTCTTCTTCAGGCTAAACATGCCCAGCTCTTTAAGCCGCTCCTCATAGGGCTTGTTCTCCAGACCCTTGATCATTTTAGTCGCCCTCCTCTGGACACATTCCAGCTTGTCAATATCTCTCTTGAATTGTGGTGCCCAGAATTGAACACAATGTTCTAGGTGTGGTCTAACAAAGACAGAATAGAGGAGTAGTATGACTTCCCTGGATCTAGACACTATACACCTTTTGATGCAAACCAAAATCCCATTGGCTTTTTTTGCCGCCGCATCACATTGTTGGCTCATGCTTAACTTGTTGTCCATGAGGACCCCAAGATCTTTTTCACACATACTGCTTTTGAGCCACACGGCCCCCATTCTGTATCTTTGCATTTAATTTTTTCTGCCTAGGTGGAGTATCTTGCATTTATCACTGTTGAGCTTCATTTTGTTAGTTTTGGCCCATTTCTCTAATCTGTTAAAAACGTTTCAAGTTCTTCATGGGATGTGTAGCATTGACGCAGAACCTGAAAAGTGTTTTTTGAGGAAAGGGGGACTCAAATTTCCAGAATCCTCAAGACTGCAAATTTAATTGCCCTACCATCTGAAAGATTCAGGGAAGTGTTGTTACGAAAGGCATTTTCTCCAGGTTTTACACTGCACTGACCAATCTTGATGAAAATGCTAATAGCACACAATTCTTAAAGTGCAGACAAACATCCATTAAGTCTGTGCTGGATACTACTCTTACAAAAACATTACTGATTGGTGAAAGAAAACTAATCATTTGCAAGAAAAGAAGTAATGCGTGTTTTGGGTTGTCTTTGAATTTAAAAGTATCAAAATAATGTAAAATTTCTTCTTCCACATAATAACTCGGGTGACATACAGGGAGCATACCACCCCCCTGCTATGTCAGCTCCACTGGCTGCTGGTCCACCTCTGAGCCCAATTCAAAGTGCTGGTTTTGACTTATAAAGCTCTATACAATTCTGGCCCAGCTTACTTGTCCGAACGCATCTGCCTCTACGTCCCATCTCACAACCTAAGATCATCCGGGGAGGTCCTGCTCTCGCTTCCGTCAACATCACAAATGCGTTTGGTGGGGACGAGAGACAGGGCCTTCTCGGTTGTGGCCCCCCGCCTATGGAATGCACTCCCAAATGAAATAAGATCAACTCCATCCCTCCTGGCCTTCAGAAAAAAATTAAAATCGTGGTTTTGGGATCAGGCCTTTGGACAGCAGACGTAATTTACACCATAATGGACACTGATTGGAATGGCGTTGCGGAAGATGACATTGTGACTTTATTTTATTGTTTTAATTAATGCTATATGTATTGGATTTGATGACTGTTTCGTATTTGATTGTGTTATATTATTGTAATTGTGATGTAGCAGTCTTGCACCGTTACTAATGTAAGCCGTCCTGAGTCCCCTTTCGGGGGTAGAGAAGAGACGGGGTACAAATGCCAGAAATAAATAAATAATAAATAAATAAATTCTGTGGTGGGTAAAATGTCATTAATAAAACTTCTTGTTCCCTTTTCTAGTGGATATTTCCTTCCACTTCATTTAATGGCTTTTCCTTTAACTAAGAGAAGGTCAAAGAAACATCAGAAGACCTTGGGCTTTTTACAGAGATGCCGGACCTTTCTAAATTCAAATTGTCTCTCAGGTACATGCAACTTGCACATTGAACATACAGACCTGGAAAATGAATACAACAGAATTCTTTAATGTGATATGATTATTTGCTGGATTCATTCATCTCAGGCCAGCTAAGGGACATTGGAACATGCAAGCAGGTTTCTACATATCCCTTATGTAGGAATGACTCAGGAACATGTGAGCCTGTGTGTTATTCCCACCGTATCAGTCAGCCAGTGATAAAGTCAATGAGATGTTTAGGAAAAAAAGCTGGAAGTGTGTTTAGTCACCCTCCTGCTTCCCCTGCCAGACTAATACCATTTTCCTGACAGATCTGCACACTAGAAGGAGGGTCAGCTGAAATACACCAGTAGCAAGCCACAGTCTGAAAACTATGACAAATATGTGGAGTGAGACTTTTTTTGTAAATATTGTGCAGGCATCCTACTAAAATAAAATGATATCTTATTTTCTCTTGGTCCATAAACATTGAGAAATACCAATAATTCTGCCATCAAACAATATAATAACCAAAGCTAAATCACCACCTGCAACGAGTAAATTAAATATTGACTATTGCATTGACTGTTAGATTTAATTTGAAGCAATCATGCAGGAGCCATAATGGTGCTGAAGATGACTATTTAATCTTGGCTGTCATCCCTGTTAAGTGTTGAATAATGAGAAAAATACGTACTTGACAGACTAAGGGAGTTGACTTCATCTCCTGCTTCTATATCAGGAGGGATAGAACTCTATAAGGCTGTTGGGAACAGCTGCTGAAGGCGTACTACGAATCTTTCAGGATCCAGAGGAGTGTGACAGTACTCTTTCTTAGAAACTCTCCATTTGATTCAGTTTCCAAGGTGATTTTTGCACTGGTCCAGCTAGCCATGGGTTAGATCCCCCTTTTCTGATTGGATACACTTTGAGTAAGACAGTCTATGATATTAATATTGCCTTGCTAAGCCCCCCCCCCCCCCCCCGAACTGGCATTCAGTTTCAGGAAACATGTAGCCTAATAGATTTTGTTGGATTACATCTTTCATGGCTCCTCACCACTAACCATGTTGGAAGACTGCTGATTTTCTGTGTCCATATTTGTTCTCTTGGTATACTAAAATCATCTGGTATTTAGAAGTTCATGGCTGATAGCTATTGACAGACATATTTCTCATGAATTTTGTCCAATTTTTGAAAGCTGGGGTTTAATCATGTAGTAGATCCTCTGAAGTAAATAAGATGGAATTTAATCCCATTTGTTGCATTGATTTCTATAGTTGTATTAAAAATGGCTATAACTGGATTTAACAGTTACAAAAAATAGTTTCGATGATGAACTATCTTTTTTCTCCCCCCCCCCCCCATTTCACATTTTCTTGAACAAGCAAACAAGCCTTAGACCACACTAAATGTTAGCTATCTCCAGGCCTCCAGAGATTTTTGGGAATTTATTGATACAAATCAGTGTGACAATAGAAGTACAACACATATGACTGCTTTAAAGGATAGCATCAATTCTTTGCCCAACTAAGGATGGGAGAAGAGATGAAATGTTGTCAGTCCAACTCTTTGTGACCTCATGGACCAGCCCACGCCAGAGCTCCCTGTCGGCCGTGGCCACTCCCAGCTCCTTCAAGGTCAATCCAGTCATTTCAAGGATGCCATCCATCCATCTTGACCTTGGTCAGGCCCTCTTCCTTTTTCCTTCCATTTTCCACAGCATCATTGCCTTCTCTAAGCTTTCCTGTCTTCTCATGATGTGGCCAAAGTACTTCATCTTGGCCTCTACTATTCTTCCCTCCAATGAGCAGTCGGGCTTTATTTCCTGAAGTATGGACTGGTTGGATCTTCTTGCGGTCCAAGGCACTCTCATAACATTCCTCCAACAGCACAGTTCAAAAGCATCTATCTTCCTTGGCTCAACCTTCCCTATGGTCCAGCTGTCACATCCGTAGGTGACTATGGGGAATACCATTGTTTTGACTATACAGATCTTTGTTGCCAGTGTGATGTCTCTACTCTTGTACTTTGGGCACCACCTGAAAAGATTACAATGTTTGGTAAAGTGGACGACAATGAAAAAAGAGGAAGAAAGGTCAATTTATTCAATCATGGAAGCCATGGTCTTGGGTATACAAGACTGTTGATGACTCTTAAGGCTCTTGGAGGTCTCTCATGCAAAAGGTTACCATAGGTTCAAGTTAAATGGATGGCAAGTAATAACAACAATGGGGGTCATCCCTTACCAAAATTACAGTGAGTGGAGAGCAAAACCTGATCTTTGCCTTTCCAAGTGCAACCAGAATGAAAACACCCTGCTTTCCTATGTGTGTCTTTAAGGAAATGTTGCCTTTAGCATATCAACAAATTCTTTCCCCCCTAAGATTCCTCTCCTGCGAAGAGAAAAGTGGAGTTTTTACTTCAGTTGCACTGGCATACATGCAACAGCAGCACAAATACAGATAGTAACAGTGTATGTACCAATGACAAGTGCCTGACCCCAGCTATTTGGAAAAACAGGGGAAGAGAAAATGGGATTGCCTGCATTCCAGTAGTGCCCTCAAGTAGCCTCACTTTTCTCCCAGTAAATGGTTAGAAGGTAAGATGCAGCTCTTGAGAACACTGTTATTTATTCAAACCCTGTTGTGTTGAGGACAAAGCCAGCATTCCCTATCAGCCTTGGGAAGTCTTCCCCATTCCTTGCAGTTGATCGGGTGCATGTGTAATGTTTTTGCTATATATATTCCTTTCTTGGATAACAGTTGGCATTTCCTAGCCCCAAATAGCTACCCTAAACAGAAGTGGTAAGTCACTTCAAGTTGACTTTATAGCTATAAAGACTGGTGTGGGTACTAGGCTTTTTACAAAATAGGATGTATTCAGGCTTGAGCAGTTCTACCTCATTGTTACTCTTCTGTTCCTATTTTCTGCTTATTTTATTTTTTCTAAAAGCAAGGTAAGACTTGAATTGCTCCTTTCATATGGAGTTTCATTTGGCAGAATTGCTGACTTTTGTGTTATTATTTTTTAAATAAACCTTTCACACCTTTTCTTGCAACTCCAAACAATCTGATGCCATTACATGCATGACAATCAAATTGTTTTCTTTAATGTTATTTTGTTCTTGGCAAAATAAGTTTCCATCTTTTGTTGGCTTGAAACCAGTCACCTGCATTGGGACAATTGCCACCTTTGCTATATGTGATATAAAAATATGTACGTCAGTGATAACATTTTTAAAAACCCAGCTTTCTCGAATACTTCAAACACTAAAATGCCATTACAACAGTTTTGTTTGTTTTGAAGGTCTTCAGCATTTTCAAAGTCAGCAGCATTATTGTTCAACTAATTAATATTTTGTTGGCTAGTTTTTTTAATTTTCATACAATTGTTCCATCACACTCGGGCAGACCTGGGTAAGAAGCTTGACATGAAGCTCCAGTTGAATATAACTGATTTCTCTCCCCTCACTCAAAATCTCTCCCACTCTCAAGCTCTCTCTCAAAGGCACATATCTCCCTCTCCACAACTCTATTTTTCCTAAAATACTGTAGAATCACTAAGGTAGAGGAGCATTTCTTATTTGAAAATATGTTTTCCCATCCCCGTTTCCTTTTCCTATAATTCTTGTTTGTTTAAGACTCAGTTTTACTGGTTTTCTTCCTCTATCCAGAGATTTTTTGTTTTTACTGGTTTTCTTCCTCTACCCCAAACTGCTCTCACTAACCCCCAGCGTCTTCGCTCTACCATTTCCAAGCTCCAACTCCCAACTCAAAACTGGCAAGCTGGGAACTCAAGCCTCAGTTTAAAAGTCACTTTTTTCATTTAGATCCCTTAGGCTCCGCCCCATCGTTCTAACCAATCCTAGCCTTCTGATTTTCCCTCCAAGACTAAGGCAAACCTAACCTAAGATGGCATCTCCCTGTCTCCCTTCTCTAAAAGGGATGCCGTGGCTTCACCAGGCCCACTTCCTTAGGCCTAAGCTAGCCTGCTAAGGTAAGGGATTCATTACACTTCTCCTTTTTGGTACAGCACAATATTATATTCATAAGTAGCATCTCAAGCTATCAGAAATTGGGTGGGTCATGTCTCCAGGCAGTGTCCTCTGAATTTATTTTAATACCTTTTCAAAAGAGGGATGGGACACGGGGGAATTTACTAACCAAGACTGCAATCCTATAAGAAAAGGTATTAAAATAAAACTGTGAATCAACCCCATTGAACGCAATGGGGTTTATTTCTTGATAGGCTTGTACAGTACGTGCTCTAAATGGATTATATTTGCAAATATAAGTATTAGTGATGACAGGACTTAAATAAAATCCAGAATCCTGATTAATAGCATACAACATGAGGCCAGAAGAACTGCAGATGTAAGAGTTCAAAACCATTATTTTATGTGTCTCAGGCATGAGCGAGTAAAGTGAGGGCATTGTGCTGAGAATCCAGTGATTTAAGCAGGAGCTGAATGGAAGCAGGCATTTCAGGATGCACAGGCTTTGAGCTGTGAATGGGTAAAATGTAGAATTTTTAAAGTGCTGAACACACACTTAAAGCCCCCAGTTCCAGGTAATATTATCTGCATATTATGTTAATTGTGCTAATATGAATATCAGATTTGCTAAATTAGCATACTTCATTTGTATAATTTTCAGCAGGTGCTTCACCTCTGCTCCTGGGATATTCTGAGAGCAGCAAGCAGTATCTGATGTCTAACGGGAGAAGCACAGTGGGCTTAAAAATGCCTGGAAGCTAGGCCCTGATGGCATCTTTTGCTTTGCAGACAGCTGTGACTACTCAGTTGCAAAGTACTGCACTTTAAAGGAGGAACAGCTCAGTAGCAGAGCTCAGGTCTTTTAGGGAACCCAAAATTCAATTCAGCTCTAGTTGGAAGGATTTCAGGAATAATAACTTTATTTTTCTACCCTGCCTCCATCTACCTGGAGAGACTCGGGCAGCTTACATGTGGCCAAGCCCAAGGCAACATACAATTAAAAACAGAGCAATAACAAATTAAAATAGCATAAAACAGCATAAACAATGATAAACAAGCATCAAAAGCAATAGCAGACTAATTTTTGGAGGGGAGTAGGGGGCCACTATGTGAACTGGTTAAAGCAGGGGTCCTCAAACCTTTTCAACAGGGGGCCAGATTACTGTCCCTCAGACCGTTGGAGGGCCGGACCATCGTGCAAGCCGGGCAAAGGAGGCTGCACTGCGCAACCTGACCTTGCGCGAAGCCCCTCGCAGGGCCCAATCCCCTCACTTGCCTCACGCTGCCAGTCATGCGAAGCCCTCGCCGCTTCCATTGCTTGCCAGGCCCGACTGGCAGCGCGAGGCGATCAGGCTTTGCAAGCGGCAAGCGGCTTTGCACGAGGCCAGGCCGCGCGGTGCAACTTATCTACCTCGCGCTGCCCATCATGCAAGCCGGGCAAGGGAGACTGCACTGCACAGCCTGGCCTCGCGCAAAGCCCCTCGCTGCTTGCAAAGCCCAATCCCCTCACTTGCCTCACACTGCCAGTTGGGCCTGGCAAGCAATGGAAGCGGCGAAGGCTTCACGCAAGAACAGGAAGTGCGGTGTAGCCTCACTTGCCGCAGATAACCCAGTTCAAAGCAGATATGGTGGGATTTTCTGCCTTGATATTCTGGGATATAGAGATGTGTGGAGGGGGCCTGGCAAGGGAAGCTGCAACACATGACCTGTTCTCGCGCGAAGCCCCTCCCTTGCCTGGCTCGCATGAGGCGCAGCGTGAGGCAGGTAAGTTGCATCGCGAGCAAAGCACCTCTCTGCTTCCATTACTTGCCAGGCCCTATGGGTGGCGCGAGGCAGGCGAGGGAATTGGGCCTGGCAAGCACCGAGGGGCTTTGCGTGAGGCCAGGCCAAGCCGCGTGGGCCAGGTAAATGCCCTCAGTGGGCCGCATGTGGCTTGCGGGCCTTAGTTTGAGGACCCCTGGGTTAAAGGATAGGGTGGTTCAATAAGGTGGATAGAAATGTATAGTAGCATAGGAAATAGCATGAAGACAGAACAATTAAACAGGCTCAATTCGACTTAACTTAAAAATGTAATGAAAATATAGGAATTCAGATTCAGATCATGATACAGGTCATTTGTCACAGGAGTCGTCAATCGAATGCACAATGAAATATCCATGCCTTTAATTCCTTATGGAATGTGGGTAGGGAGGGTGCCAACCTAATCTCCCTGGGGAGGGAGTTCCAAAGACGAGGGGCCACCACCGAGAATTCCATTTCTCTCATCCCCACCAACTGCACCTGGGACAGGGGTGGGAGCAAGAGAAGAGCATCCCCGGAAGATCTCAAGGATCCTGTGGGCTCATAGGGGAGGATGAGGTCATGAAGATAGGCAGGTCCTGAACCGTTTGAGCTTTATAGGTAAATTGGTTACAGTATATTCTGGCGTATAAGACTACTTTTTAACCCAAGAAAATCTTCTCAAAAGTCAGGGGTCGTCTTATACGCGGGTGTAGTCTTATGCATGGGAGTCGTCTTAACTCTATATTTTAACTGGAAAAGTTGGGGGTCGTCTTATACGCCCAGTCGTCTTATATGCCGGAATATACGGTAAATTAGCCTCCCCGCATAAAGCGGTACCTAAATTTCCTACTAGACAGATGCAACTGTCTTTGGGGCTGCATAGGTCAACAGCAAGCTAGACTATTAATGGTCGGGAGCTTACTCTCGCTACTGACCTCTTGGTCAGTAGTGATTTAATGCAGCTGGCTACTAACTAGCTATGCCACAAACTGTTATAAATATGTGAGGGGAAGTCATAGGGAGGAGGGAGCAAGTTTGTTTTTTGCTGCCCTGGAAACCAGGATGCGCAACAATGGCTTCAAACTACAAGAAAGGAGATTCCACCTGTACATTAGGAAGAACTTCCTGACTGTGAGAGCTGTTCAGCAGTGGAACTCTCTGCCCCAGAGTGTGGTGGAGGCTCCTTCTTATGGAATGTGGTTTTAAAGCAGAGGCTGGATGGCCATCTGTCTAGGGTGCTTTGAATGCACCTTGAATTGGGACTGGAAACTTATTCCCTGTGTAAAGGAAACAATCCCCTGCAAATACTTTGAGAAGCACTTTAATTACTCGTTGGGTTGCTCTTTACTTTTGATTTAAAACCCTCCAAATAGATACAGCCTCTGTTCATGTCCAGCATTTATTTTTAAAGTTTTAACTATTACATTTGGCCCTGCCATAGGTTTTTAAATGCTTGTGTTTATTGTCTACTTGTGAGTTATATTAATTGTATTGTTTATTTTGTTTATTGCTTGTATTTTATTACTGCTTGTTGTTTTTGATGCGTTGTTGGGCTTGGCCTCATGTAAACCGCTCCGAGTCCCTTGGGGAGATGGTGGCGGGGTATAAATAAAGTGTTGTTGTTGTTGTTGTTGTTGTTGTTATTATTATTATTATTATTATTATTATTATTATTATTATTATTATTGGTAGCCAGTGGAGCTGTTTAAACAGGGTTGTTGACTGCTCCCTGTAGCTTGCTCCAGTTAACAATCTGGCTGCCGATCTTTGCACCAGCTGTAGTTTCTGAACTGTCTTCAAGGGCAGCCCTATGTAGAGTGCTGCCAATCTTGTCAGACTTCTTTAGGTATGGTCGCAGCTGGCGCACAAGTTTTAACTGTACAAAGGCCCTCCCGGCCACAGCCGACACCTGAGCATCAAGCGTCAGAATTGGGGCACTTGTGGCTGGAGTTGTTGGATATCAGCATATCCATATGATTTGAAGTTGTTGGATATCAGCATATCCATATGATTTGAAGGTTTACCAATACAATATAAGTAATAGGTACATTGGTGGGGACGAGGGACAGGGCCTTCTCTGTGGTGGCCCCCCAACTCTGGAACTCTCTCCCCAAGGATATCAGAGAAGCCCCAACATTGGCAGTCTTTAGGAAGAGCTTGAAGACGTGGTTGTTCCAGTGTGCCTTCCCAGAATAGGAAACTCCTAGCATCATGTCCCAATTGCACTTTACTAGAGATTTAAGATTGTCTGCACATCGCACCTATCTCCAAAAACCTATCCATCTCACCTGTCATGTTCAGCATTTTAAAATTTTAATAATTACATTTGGCCCGGCCTTAATTTTAAACGTATCATGGTGTTATTGTCTAATGCATATTGCTATTGTTTTAATGTTTATTGCTTGTTTTATAAGTTTATTTATTGTTGTATTTGTTATGCTGTTGTTTTATTGATGTGTTGGGCCTCGGCCTCTTGTAAGCCGCACCGAGTCCTTCGGGAGATGTTAGCGGGGTATAAATAAAGGATTATTATTATTATTATTATTATTATTATTATTATTATTATTATATGTTTGTGTGTGAACCCCTACCGTTAACAGAAATATTCCTGAAGATCAAATGAGCATTCATTGCAAAGACTGCCTCCACAAATGAATTGCAATGTAAAAGTATTACCAGTTTGGATGGGATTGTTTTGAAGTTAGTAGTGTACAAATTGTCGGCTAAATTAATGGTATCAGAGGAGCACTGTCTAAAATGGATATGTTGATCCCAGCAAAATCTACCCCAGCTGTAAGCAGTGGGGAATGAGTTCTGATCATTCTGTAAGCAGCAAACATTTTTCCTGTCAAGTAAGCAATGTACATTTTTCTTACATAACCATATCTCCTAATAGATACTTTACTTTTACAACTTAGGATAAGCATGGCCTCTTGATTAGTGCAGGTGCAATAGAACTATGGATTTGGCAGGCATTACTGCATGGTAAACACCTCCAGTGGGTTTTGTTATACAGTTGTGATGTGCTCTCCTGACAGTCTCACAACAAGCTGATGCCTCTGGTCATGGCTTAAAAATGTAAGCACTGCAGGTGGCTGCTTAGGAATAAATCACTTACCTTCATTAGTGATAATTTCTTAATGATCTGAGAATAAATAAACTATCGTTCTCCTGGGGACACATCTATGAAGCAAGTTTCCATGTAGGTATCCCTGTATGAATGCTGAATCATTCAGTGTTTTGCCAGCTGTGACTTGGTTGCAGCCTGCACAATTCCTTGCCATCTGTAGTGATAGTCTACAAACAGGACATAAAGTCATTGCCTTTTTCCGTTGGTGCTCTCTTCACCTGATATTCATATAGTTTCAAACAGTTGTCATGTCTGTAGGCTTTGGCCCCATCTACACTGCCATATAAAATCCATATTACCTGCTTTGAACTGGATTGTATGGCAGTGTAGACCAGTGGTTCTCAACCTTCCTAATGCCATGACCCCTTAATACACTTCCTTGTGTTATGGTGACCCCCCAACTATAAAATTATTTTTGTTGCTACTTTATAACTGTCATTTTGCTGCTGTTGTGAATCGTAATGTAAATATCTGGTATTTTTGGTGGTGTCAGGAGTGACTTGAGAAACTGCAAGTTGCTTCTGGTGTGAGAGAATTGGCCGTCTGCAAGGACGTTGCCCAGGGGATGCCCGGATGATGTGATGTTTTTATCATCCTTGTGGGAGGCTTCTCTCATGTCCCCGCGTGAGGAGCTGGAGTTGATACAGGGAGCTCATCCGCCTCTCCCCGGATTCGAACCTGCGACTTGTTGGTCTGCCGGCACAGGGCTTTAACCCACTGCGCCACGGGGGGGGCTCCAATATCTGATATGCAGGATGTACATTCATTCACTGGACAAAATTTGGCACAAATACCCAATACGTCCAAATTTGAATACTGGTGGGGTTGGTGGGGGGGATTGATTTTATCCCGTGGGAGTTGTAGTTGCTGGGATTTATAGTTCACCTACAATCAAAGAGTATTCTGAACTCCACTGATGATGGAATTGAACCAAACTTGGCACACAGAACTCCCATAACCAACAGAAAATACTGGAAGGATTTGGTGGACATTGACCTTGAGTTTGGGAGTTGTAGTTCACGTACATCCAGAGAGCACTGTGGACTCAAACAATGATGGATCTGGACCAAACTTGGCACGAATTCCCAGTATGCCCAAATGAGAACACTGGTGGAGTTTGGGGGAAAATAGACCTTGACATTTGGGAGTTGTAGTTGCTGGGATTTATAGTTCACCTACCATCAAAGAGCATTCTGAGCCCTACCAATGATTGAATTGGGCCAAACTTCCCACATGACCAACAGAAAACACTGTTTTCTGATGGTCTTTGGCGACCTCTCTGACACCCCCTCACGACCCCTCCAGCGGTCCCGACCCCCAGGTTGAGAAACACTGGTGTAGACTCGTATAATTCAGTTCAAATCAGATAATCTGAATTACTTGCTTTGATATCTGAATTAGATGGCAGTGCAAATCCATCCCAATGCCCCTTCTACACTGCCATAAAATCCAGATTATCAAAGCACATAATTCGCATTATAATTCCACTGCCATATAATCCAGTTCAAAGCAGATAATATTGATTTTATATGGCAGTGTAGAAGAAGCCTTAGGTTGATTCTACACTGCCCTGTATCCCAGGATGTGATCCTCAATTATCTTCTTATCCAAGATCATCTGGCAATGTGGACTCATATAATCCAGTTCAAAGCAGACAATCTGGGATTAGATGCTGGTATATAGGGCAGTTCATATCCAACCTAAGGCTGGATCTACACTGCCATATAATCCAGATTATAAAATTAGATAATTCAGATTATCTGCATTGAACTGGATTATAAAGCAGTGATGAGCACCGCACCCCAGAGTCAGACACAACTCGACTTAGTATCAGGGGAAAACCTTTACCTTTTATATGGCAGTGTAGACTCATATAATCCAGGTTCAAAACAGATAATGTGGATTATCTGCTTTGATAATCTGGGTTTTATGGCAGAGTAGAAAGGGCCTTTGTCTACAATCCAGTTAAAAGCAGATGCTCTGGCTTAAGTGCTTATAAGGACCTCCATAAAAGTAAATGAAGTAGAGACTCTCATTTGCTGTGTACCAAATTATTGGGCAGACTGTATGTTATTTGTAATTCAGTGAAGCAATTTGCTTTGAAATCCTTTTCCATGAAAGAGCTCCTTTTAAAAACTTGATTAATAATTCACTTGTTTGGTCTCCAAGTAATGAATAGATTTCCCCAATTAATTGGTTAATTGTATATCTTAGTTAAAATATAATTACACAATATATATTTCCCTTGACTCTGGATGAACATAGTAAGGAAAACATAATATCAGTGTTCCAGCAGAAGCTGACTTTTGGAAAAATGACACCTAGCTGGTCTGTGATATGTTTATTCATGTGATAATTGTAACAGCAGCTACAGAATCGTGTTATTGTACTGTACCTCTGCAGTGAGTTGGGAAGTTACAAGTTACATGTTCTGGAAAAAAAAGGGGTGATTTTGTGTAAGTTACAGCCCAATTCTGCAACTTGCTTGGAAGTAGATTCCACTGAGTTCCTTGGAGCTCATGAGAATAGAATTGCAGCTGTAGTTACTACAGCTACACCGACCCCATGATAAAACAATATAAATTACTCTTTTGAAGTGCAATTATATTTACAGCTTGGAAAGTTACTTTTCAAAACTGATTTGTTCCATTACTTGATTTAAAAGTAGCATATTGCTGCTATTGAACTAAAAAGAAGGAGGTTACATATGGCACTAGTCCAGAGGCAGGCCCGTAGCCAGGATTTTGTTTCACAGAGGGAGCTCAACCCACTCTCCCCGGATTCGAACTGCTGACCTGTCGGTCATCAGTACTATCACCACAAGGGTTTAAGCTAGGGGTCCTCAAACTACGGCCCAGGGGCTGAATACGGCCCTCCAAGGTCATTTACCCATCCCTCGCTCAGGGTCAACCTAAGTCTGAAACAACTTGAAAGCACACAACAACAACAACCAGGCCCATAGCCAGGATTTCGTTTCGAGGGAGGGGGCTAATTTTTTTCAGGGGGTTTTCGGGGGGGGGGCTGAGTTTCGGGGGGGCTGAGTCTGGGTGAAAGAGGGTCTAGCCTAGCAAACCTTTTGTATCATTACCCCAATACCCCCATGCATATGGGATATATTGAGTATGGTGATCAGATCATGATATGAATAAACATAACAGTTTAAATAATGCACCAGGAAGGCCTTTTTGCGAACCACCATGAAAATTTCGGGGGGGGGGGGGCTGAAGCCCCTCAAGCCCCCCCCCCCGGCTACATGCCTGACAACAACAATCCTATCTCATCAGCCAAAACAACAACAACAACAATCCTACTGAAATACTAATAGTTTATATTTGTTAAAATTGTTCTTCATTTTAATTATTGTATTGTTTTTAAGTGTTTTGTGCTACAAATAAGATATGTGCAGTGTGCATAGGAATTCAGTCATTTTTTTTTTCAAATTATAGTCCGGCCCTCCAACAGTTTGAGGGACTGTGACCTGGCCCTCTGTTTAAAAAGTTTGAGGACCCCTGGTTTAAGCCATTGCACCACTGGGGGCTCTATGAGCCCTATGAGGAGGAGCTTAAAGAGCTGGGCATGTTTAGCCTGCATAAGAGAAGGCTGAGTGGAGACATGATTGATTGATTGATTGATTGATTGATTGATTGATTGATTGATATAAATATGTGAGGGGAAATCATAGGGAGGAGGGAGCAAGCTTGTTTTCTGCTGCCCTGGAGACTAGGACGCAGAACAATGGCTTCAAACTACAGGAAATAAGATTCCACCAGAACATTAGGAAGGACTTCCTAACTGATAATTGTTCAGCAGTGGAACTTTCTGCCCCGGAGTGTGGTAGAGGCTCCTTCTTTGGAGGCTTTTAAGCTTATTATAGATAAGTTAGATTGCTTTTAGCAGACGGCAATGGATTGATTTGGAAGACGACTCAAAATGGCGAACTGTTTTAATGTATATTTACAATTGTTTTTAGTGTATGCTAAGTATATTTTATGCTTTGTTATTTATTGTTTGGCACCGAATGGTGCCTGTTGGTAGCTGTCCTGAGTCCCTCTTCGGAGGTGAGAAGGACGGGATAGAAATGTTACTTCTAAACTCTGGAACTAGGGAAAACTAGCCAATGTTGTATCATTTTCACGCTGACAGAGTCCCTTTTCTACATACATTAAAGTCTTGGGATGCATCCACATGGAAGAATTAATGCAGTTTGACAGTACTTCAACTGCTGTGCCTCAATGCTGTGAAATCAATGGGAGTTGTAGTTTCACATGGTCTTTTTCCCTCACTGAACTACAAATCCAAGGAATCTATAGCATTATACCTATGGCAGTGAAAGTGGTGTCAGATTGCATTAATTCTGTAGTATAGATACATCCTATATCTGACTAAGCAAATAAGCATGACATTCAGATTTGTCCAATGGATGCTTTCCTGAGTACTGCTTTCATTAGAAGAGAAGAATAAAACATTTGGTTTCATTCACAGTTTGAATTTTACAGAAGATAGTGTGGCATTTTTAACTGGAGGGGAGATAAAATGTTGTTAAAACATCAATATATGAATGCTGGCTGCTGATAAGGATATGTGGCGTTCAATTGTGGGGAGATTCTTAACCATGCCTTTCACTTCATGCTCCCGGTAGAATACATCCAGAGTTGTTAATTGCATTAAATGAAATACCATGATTATATTATGTTATATTATATCATATTCCAAGATAGCTAATTGGTTAATATATTAGATTGAAACAATATGAAAAAGATTTCTTATGAAGCATTAAAAATTGAAATCATAATGTAGTTTCAAATTCTGTGTAATTCACTTACTGGGGTCAGTATTAGCTTTAAGTGGTATTAACTTATGACTTGCACAGTGAGCTGCTCCTCTGTGATGTGGTTGGATGTGGTAAGGGCACATCCAACCAATTACATTGCAATGCATGTGCAAACCCACATATTTATATATACTAGCTGTCCCCTACCACGCATTGTTGTGGCCCAGTCTGAAAGTAATGAGAAAGTGTTGGTATCTAATATATGTAATTTCTTTATGCTTGTGGGTAAACAGTATTTCTTGTTGTTTCTTTGTCAGTGTTGATGTGGAGAGTGACTGGTTTGCCTACTCTGGAATATGCAACATATAATTGTTCTTCTTTAGGGGTCCCTTTCAAATCTATGCTACTATATTTGTGTGTGTGTGTGTGTGAATCATATCTATATCTATCTATCTGTCTGTCTGTCTGTCTGTCTGTCTGTCTGTCTGTCTGTCTGTCTGTCTATCTATCTATCTATATCTATGGCTGGATGGCTCTTTGTCACGAGGGCTCTGATTACATTTTCTTGCCCTGGTGAAGAGAGTTGGATTGGATGGTCTTAAGTATTTTCTGTTCGTCATGGGGGTTCTGTGTGGGAGACGTTTGCCCCAATTCTGTCATTTGTGGGGTTGTAGGTGAACTATAAATCCTAGTAACTACAAATCCCAAATGTCAAGGTCTATTTCCCCCAAAATCCATCTGTGTTCATATTTGGGCATATGGAATATTTGTGCCAAGTTTGGTCCAGATCCATCATTGTTTGAGTCCACATTGTTCTCTGGATGTAGGTGAACTACAACTCCCAAACTCAAGGTCAATGCCCACCAAACCCTTCTAGTATTTTCTGTTGGTCATGGGAGTCCTGTTGTGCCATGTTTGGTTCAATGCCATAATTGGTGGAATTCAGAGTGCTCTTTGATTGTAGGTGAACTATAAATCCCAGCAACTACAACTCCCAAATGAGAAAATCATTTTTTTTTTTAGTGAAGGACATACATTGGGTTGTTAGGTGTGTGCTGTACAAATTTGGTGTCAATTGGCCCACTGGTTTTTGAGTTCTGTTAATCCCACAAACGAACATTACATTTTTATTTATATAGATGCAACCACACATATACACATATACACAAATACACACACACACACACACATATATACAAACACAAAATACATATACACAGACTGGGCCACATCAACGCGTGGCAGGGGATGGCTAGTTATTAATAAAAAAGGCAGTTTCTCAATTTGCACGAAATTCCTTGGTGGAAAAAAGTACATTATACAATAATTAAAGCATTTTGGAAGTTAATGAAAAGTCAGTGACTGCTACTTCAAAGAAAAAAATGCGCGTAATATATATGGAGCTTGCATGAAAGGAAATGCTCTTACATTTAAAAAAATCCACTTTGAGGGGGGGAGAAACCTTTGAATGTTAGTGAATTTAGGGTGTGACTTTGTTTCCATTCATTACGGGAAGCCTGTTAGCTGAGATTTCTCTCTTTCAGAATTTCCACTATCTTTTCCCTCCTCTTTCTTCCTGAATATAATTAGGGTGTTGTAAATACACATGATTTTGCAAGAGAAAAAGATGCACGGTGGATTCTTAAATTCATTGCAATTGAACAAATTCCTCCCATGTTCAGAACTTGATTCTGCACTGCGTATTTCCTCTGAAGGCATGATTTTTCTGACAGCCCATGTCTTGAACAGGGTAAAGATGGCTGCCACAGGACCCTGTCAGAGGAATGCTTTCTCTTTTATTTTCCCACTCCCCCTCCTCCCCAGCTCTTTATCCTCCCTCTGTTTTCCCTTTCAAGTCCCTTCGAAAGGATAATAACTGGGGGACAAGCCAGTGAAAGGAGCAGCTGGCAGGGTATACAAATGGTTTGAAGGAGTGGCCATCAAGAGAGCTGTATGCGCCCTCGAAAAATGGAAGCTTGCAAAGAGATTTACCAAACACATTCTGGCAGATGGACTCCCTCTTCCCAATTACCATCGACATGTTCCAACTCTAAAAGCAACAGATTCACAAGTCTTTGCCAGTCAGGAATTACACTTGGACGGTAATTGACCCCAGATCAATTTTTCAGCCACTGTCTTGCTGATAGCCCATGCAGATGGAGTGGCAGGATTTCATTATGTTGCATGGATCTGATTAGAAGCTATTTGCACTTAGTAATGATGAAGGTTCATTTTCTTCAAGAAATACATTGAAACGTTTTTTCGATGGCGCTTAACACCCGAAGCATTCACAAAATATTATAAAATCTAAAGCAATAAATGCTGGAAGAAGTGGGGACTTTCTTCTACTCTTGGTGGTCTTGTAAAGAAGTATTGGGGAAAAAATACACGAACACTCCCAAAAAATATTACAATGAAAGTTCAACTAGCTGTCCCCTGCCACACATTGCTTCCGCCCAGTCTGTGTAGATGCGTTTTGATTGTGTATATATTTGTGTGTATGTGTCTATATGTGCGTTTGCATATATATACGTGGTTTTAAGCATGCGTTGTAATGTATTTTTGGGGGGGTTTTGGCTTTTAAAGTCTCTTATGCTGTGTTTTTCAGTGTTTTTATGAGTGATGGTCACTCATTGGCCTGAGAGGTGTACTGTGTCCAAATTTTGTGCCAGTTCACCCAGTGGTTTTTGAGTTATGTTAATCCCACAAATGAACATTACATTTTTATTTATATACTGTATATACTCGAGTATAAGCCTCGTTTTTCAGCCGTTTTTATAGGCTGAAAAATTCCTCTTGGCTTATACTCTGGTCAACGTTATTTAATATTTTACTCTATTATTATTTTATTACATGTATTATTTTACACTTATTATTATTATTATTGCATTTATAATGTTACTCAATTATTATTATTATTACATTATTATTTTGCTTTATTATTGTTATTATTACATGTATTATTTGACTCTATTACTGTTATTATTACATTTCCATTATTTTACTCTATTATTATTATTATTATTATTATTACATTATGTTACTCTCTTTATTCCTATTGGAAGGATACATAAGCACATTTATGTTGAAGAAGGTTAGAATCAAAGTTGGACAGTCTTATCTTAAATACAGTGTTATGTAAATATTCAAAAACATTTAACTTTCTGATGCCTCAATTAATGTAATTTTATTGGTATCTTTTTATTTTGAAACTGACCAGTAGCTGCTGTATTTCCCACTCTAGGCTTATACTCGAGTCAATACATTTTCCCGGTTTTTGTGGTAAAATTAGGTGCCTCGGTTTATATTCGGGTCAGCTTATACTTGGGTATCTATGGTAGATTTCAGTCTGGAATATTACTTATTAAACCTGACAGATTTTGAATTAGGTAAAAACAAAGACAAAATATGTTATTTTCTAACTTCTGTGGCAAGAACTTTATTAGCACAGAAATAGCGCATGAAAAAATACCGTCAATTAATACATGGACCACAAAGTTCAGGGACTATATGGACATGGACTCCTTAACGTTCCTTCTTCAAGATCAGATAAATAGACGGATTGGACAATACTGAAAGAATATTTTCAGGAGCAGAAACTCATCAATCTGGTACAAATAGAATAATATTTATTTATTTACTATATTTATATACCATCCCTTTCAGCCCACAGGAGACTCGGGCGGTTTACAATTCGTGCCAAGACCATAAAATACAATTTAAAAAAAAAATGGATAATAAAACCATAACAAAATCAGTATTGGTAAGAAACGTAAAAATAAGAGAAAAATCTAGTAAAGAAAATCAGAAAGAAATAAAAATAAATTAGTTCAAAAAAATTAGTAAAGATATTCAAAACAGATGAAGCCGCAAGTTTATCAAAAAGAAGATGAAGACTGGGGGAGAAAATAAAAATAAATTCCCCTTGGAATTCCCAACCCCCAACTTTTTTTTCTTCCTTCCTCCTTCATTCCCACCCCAACCAACCCTAATCCTTTTTAATGTACAGTGTTAAAAATTCTTGCAATAAAGATGATTAAAAAATGCAGCTTGATGTACACAAATACCTCTGAAATATTCAGCAGGAACACCAATTTCCACGGGAATATTTCTGCCATAGTATCAGACCTGTGCTAAAGTCCCAGAATTAACCAAAACCCCTTTCCTGCCCGTCTATTTTTCAGTCTCAAAGGCACTGTTGCAAGTTACTCTCTAGTTTAATAAACATCCTAGGAGGATTGTAGGTGGGAGAATGCCAAGATCTGCCGAGGTACAAATTAAACCTCTACGTGTAGTGTCTAAGCTTTTTTTTATTGGTAGAGCTTTCTTATACTACATTAAAAATATGCAAATATCCTTTTAGTGCTGCATTTGCAAGTCGTAAGAGTGCTATGTAAGAACATCTCACGCATGACCCCACAGAGCTTCTTCCTGGGAGTTAGGCAGTAGCCGTTGGTACAAAATTTCCTTTTGGCAAAATCATTATTTCACACACAAAACTAAGGTTTTTGTCCCTTCATGTGATTTTATGTGTTTGCAACAGGTGCATTAATCCAATTATATTTTTTGGGGGGTTATTATATCATCTCTGGCTTCTGTCATCATTTTACCATAGCCTTAAACAAGAGCTCCTGCTTACTTACTTAGGCGATCCCTCGTTGTCCGAGTAGGATTGTTTTCCAAGATCAGTGTCCTGGCAGTGGGTCCGTAAGTGACTGTGGAGCCCTATTCTTGATCTGCATCGTCTCCCGCAGTGAGGGCATTGGTTTCCAGGTGGAAGGTGGTCCCAATTGGGGTTGGCTTGAGGCGCCTTCCTCTTGGCACATTTCTCTCTTTCACCCTCCATTCGTGCCTCTTCAAATTCTATAGCACTGCTGGTCACAGCTGAACTCCAGATGGAGTGCTCAAGGGCCAGGGCTTCCCAGTTCTCAGTGTCTATGCCAGAGTTTTTAAGGTTGGCTTTGGGGTGGGATTGAGGGAGGGAGGGAGGAAGAAAAAAAAGTTGGGGGTTGGGATGTTACCTGTCTGAATGTATCTTCCTCCAGGAACCACCACGAAGGTTAAGATCTTCTGAAGAGGCCCTGTTCTCAGTCCCACCTGCTTTGCAAGTGCGGTTGGTGGGGATGAGAGACAGGGCCTTTTCAGTGGTGGCTCCCAGACTCGGGAACTCTCTCCCAAGCTTTTGACTGGTAAAGTAACGCAGTACAAGAAGTAAATATGGGATATGTGTAATGGACATTTGAAATGGCCCACACTACGAGTTTGGATCGTGTGATTTTAATGTTTTATTAGGTGTTTTTGATTTTTATACATCATGTTTAAATGCCCTATTATCTTATTGTGAGTTTTTCCTATTCTATTTTATGCTTAGTCATATGCTGTTTGATTTATGATTTGGTTTGTGTATGTAAGGCATAATTTTGAATTTTACCATTATTTTTTGTAAACTGCTTTGAGTCCCCCCAGGGGTGAGAAAAGTCATATATAAATATGGTAAGTAAGTAAGTAAGTAAGTAAATAAATAAATAAATGTTATAGACTTCAGCTCCCACAATTCCTGGGAGCTGAAGTTCAAAATACTTGGAGAAGCACAGTTTGAGAAACACTGCACTAAAGTCTTTAAGCAAAATTACATTGGGGTTACAATTGCTGACACTTGACTAAAGCCACTGCAGTTGGGACTCATAGGCATGTCTTGTTGCATGACATGCTCTCATAGCCCCCCTGTGAGCCTTCCCCTTGGCAGAAGAGAAAAGTGTAGACTATAGCTTGTATTTCTACCCCTGGATGTCCATTAACAACTATGTAGTAGTTACATAAATCAGCTGTCTGGTGACAGAAGATCTTTGAAACTAAACTGGGTCAACTCTGGTTAGAACTTGGATGGGAGATCCCAGGTGCTATATTTCAAAAGAAGGAAATGGCAAACCACTTCTGAGTAATTCCTGCTAAAGAAAACCCTATGATATCAATGTGTGTGTATATATGGGGGGGGGGGGGGAGGCATAGGATTTGTCACTATAAGTCTATGAGTGACTTGAATCCACATTGGTTTCAAACTTACAAATATCTGTATATTTGTATTTTATTTTAAGAGGACTAGATGTATGCTGTATGTTGTGCTTGCACTGTCTGTTTTTGATAAGGCCAACTGGCTGATCAATAAAAATTGTTTGTTCATTCGTTGTTCGTTGTTCATACTTCTTTAGAAGCAGCCAAGTTATGAACTAGTTTGTAAACTAAAGACTAAATGAAATTGCTGGTCCTAACTAGGGGAGAACCATTAATTCAGTTTCTGAATGGTAAGAAAATGCACGTGTAACCTCAGTTCTTTCAGTGACTCTGCTATATTTGGGACAGACTACTAGATGTATGTCTTCATCTATGGAACCCCAGTAAAAATCCTAATAATTTGTCAGTATCTCATGAAGTCATTTGTTAATATGGATGCCATTGCAGTACATGAACTGAATAAATCTTGTTGTTAAGTTTGTGTTTGTGTGCGCATATGTGTGTGTGTATGTATGTGTGTATGTATATGCACGCGCGTGCACACACACACACACACAAGCTGCCCCCTGCCACACATTTCTGTGGCCCAGCCTGGTGATCTGGAAAATAAAGTAATGAGAAAGTGTTGCTTTCTAATATATGTAATTTATTTATGCTTGTGGGTAAACAGTATTTCTTGCTGTTTCTTTGTCAGTGTTGATGTGGAGAGTGTCTGGTTTGCCTGCTCTGGAACATGCAACATATAATTATCCTTCTTTAGGGGTCCCTTTCAAATCTAGCATACTATATCTCTCTCTGTGTGTGAATCATATCTATCTATCTATATCTATGGCTAGATGGCTCTTTGTCAGGAGGGCTTTGATGACGTTTTCTTGCCCTGGTGAAGGGAGTTGGACTGGATAGCCTTAAGTATTTTCTGATGGTCATGGGGGTTCTGTGTGGGAAGTTTGCCCCAGTTCTGTCATTGATGGGGTTCGGAATGCTCTTTGATTGTAAGTGAACTATAAATCCCAGTAACTACAACTCCCAAATGTCAAGGTCTATTTCCCCCAAACTCCATCTGTGTTCATATTTGGGCATATGGAATATTCGTGCCAAGTTTGGTCCAGATGATCCATCATTGTTTGAGTCCACAGTGCTCTCTGGATGTAGGTGAACTACAACTCCCAAACTCAAGGTCAATGCCCATCAAACCCTTCTAGTGTTTTCTGTTGGTCAGGGGAGTCCTGTGTGCCACGTTTGGTTCAATTCCATCATTGCTGGAGTTCAGAATGCTCTTTGGTTGTAGGTTGACTATAAATCCCAGCAACTACAACTCCCAAATGACAAAATCAATTTTTGAGTGATGGTCACTCCTTGGGTTAGTAGGTGTCTTCTGGCCAAATTTGGTGTCAATTCGTCCAGTGGTTTTTGAGTTATGTTCATTCCACAAACAAACATTACATTTAATTTATATAGAAGACTAGCCGTCCCCTGCCACGCGTTGCTGTGGCTCAGTATGTGTGTATGTGTTTTGTGTGTATATATATGTATGTATATATTTGTGTATGTGTGTGTTTGCCTATATATATATATATGTGATTTTGTACATGTGTTGTAATTTTTTTGTTTTTTGGCTTTTTAAGTCTCATTTGCTGTGTTTTTCCATGTTTTTATGAGTGATGGTCACTTGTTGGCCTGAAATATGTATTGTGTCCAAATTTGGTGTCAGTTCATCCAGTGGTTTTTGAGTTATGCTAATCCCACAAATGAACATTACATTTTTATTTATATAGATATTCTATATTTTAAAGTGAAATTTTCTTGATCATTAAGAATGCCTTTCAAACTATAGTTCTGTTGCTGTGCCAACTTGGCTTTTTCCGAGAGATCTCATGCAAGCTGCAGAAGAGCTTATCAGTAAAGTTGAGAGAATAGTTCAACCTTCAGGGATGAAGGGACAGAAGAGAGAAATTCTGTGAGCTCTGGGACCCTTGGGCATGAAGCAGCAGACTTCACTGAGCAGAAATCCCCCTCCCTCCCTCCCTCCCTGCTGCTTTACTGCTGTACTTGCAGCCTCCAGTCATGTCCCTGTGGGTTTCAGCATGCAGAAGCCTTCACTGGAGGTAGAACAAAGGATGACATAAATGAGGGAATACATCGGGCAGTGACGGTGCCATTTAAATGTTGAATAGCTGAATCAGACAGTGCAGAGTCTACAACTGGCAAGCTGAAATCTGACGTCAGTGTAATAGAATGTGCAATCAAGATGCCCGCAGAAACAGTCATTATTTCTGGAGAGTGGTTTTACTTCCACTAGTAAGTATGCTTATAATTGCAGGCTTAATACTGCAATCCAAAGTATACTTAGCTAGAAGTAAATCTCCTGGAAATCAATGGGACACACTTTCAAGGAAAAGTGGCTAGAATCAAGCTGATAATCATTATGGTGTTTTCTTCTTTTGCACCTCTTTGTGTTGTTGCTTTTTTGTTGATGTTGTGAGGAAGAACAGGAGGAGGGCATGTATGATTTTCCTCTTTTTCTATGTCTATTCAGACCACGCTATAATTTACAAAAATGATGAGAGAGAGAGAGAGAGAAAATTGAAAAAATGCTGGTCTATCTTTGGATGGGCATTTCACAGTGCCTGATTCTTCAACAGTTTTGTAGTTTATTTTCATTGTCATTTTGAAGGCTTTGTCCACGTCTCCACCTAAGTCATGCCTTTTACTTTGAATACTTGTATTGCATTGAGGTAACAAAAACAATATTATTTTTATTAATTCAGAAAACGTTAGCCCTGGTTTTAATGTTTGCATGCTGCAGTTATGGTGCTCAAGTCCTATTGTATACAATGGTGTATTTATTTATTTACAGCTTTTATATTCTGCCCTTCTCACCCCGTAGGGGACTCAGGGTGGATTACAGTGTACACATATATGGCAAACATTCAATGCCAATTTTTGACATACAAACATATACAGACATAGACAGAGGCTATTTAACTTTTTTTTCTGGCCACCAGGGGAGCTGTTGCTTTCATTGTCCATCTGAGACGCTGATGAAGCGCTTCTGCATTCCTCGCATGCTTCCCCGCTGGAATGCTTTGCTGGAGTCTTCTTTATGGCCTCATAAATCAGTTAATTTAGCCTCCCCACACTTTAAGGTGGTACCTTATTTTCCTACTTGACAGATGCAACTGTCTTTCCGGTTGCAAAGGTCGACAACAGGCTACACACAATTGGTTGGAAACCCACTCCAACCCGGGCTGGCTTTGAACTCATGACCTTTTGGTCAGAGCGATCTTAATGTAGCTGACACTCAGCCAGCTGCGCCACAATCCCGGTGCAGTAAAATAATAATAATAATAATAATAATAATAATAATAATAATAATAATAATAATTTTATTTATACCCCGCCACCATCTCCCCCAACAGGGACTTGAGGCGGCTTACCTGAGACCAAGCCCGAACAACAAGTTACAATAGAATAAGATACAAATTGCAATAAAATAAACAACATAGCATTAAAATATAAAACATATAAGCATATAAACAATATACACAAAACAAAAGGAAATTAAAAAAAAATAGTAAACCAAACATAATGACAGTGAGCAGGTATCCCGTACATAAAAATGGCAAAATCAAGGTTTACTTTGTGGAATATTTTCAAGCTGTGGATAAGATTGACCGTATATGTATTCCTTTTCTGGACACTCTTGCTAATCAAGTGATCTAATACTGTCAAACTCTAATAATGTCAAAATCTAATGCATCTGAGTATTAGTGAGTCTGTCTGACAAGGAAGGCCCTCTTATGTATAGTATACATAAATGTGAAAGAACCTGATATATTACAAAATGTGATTAGAAACTATCCTCTTATATTTTGTTTATACTTGTGTTAACTCTAATTCATAGGAGCCCCTGGTGGCGCAGTGGGTTAAACCCCTGTGCCAGCAGGTCGCAGGTTCGAATCTGGGGAGAGCGCGGATGAGCTCCCTCTATCAGCTCCAGCTCCTCACGTGGGGACATGAGAGAAGCCTCCTACAAAGATGTTAAATCATCGGGTGTCCCCTGGGCAATGTCCTTACAGACAGCCAATCCTCTCACACCAGAAGCAACTTGCAGTTTCTCAAGTTGCTCTTGACACAACACCCCCCCCCCCCAATTCATACTTCCGTTGCATTCTTGTTTTTTATCCAGGTCTACCATTACCATTGCTGTTTCATATTAATATTTTATTCTTATCTGAAAGTCCAGGGGAAAGGCAGGGCCGACAGTAGAGGATCGGATCATGTGATGGCTTGGATGCAGATAGAGCAGGCAAAGCTTTAAAAGATTAGAAAGGGAAATGCTTGTAATTAGGAATTCTGAAGCTATTATTTGAGTAGAAGCTCACAGATGGAGTCTAAGCACACAGATTAATCTATAAGGTGAGAAAATAATTAAGTTGAGCTGAGTGTTTCACCATAAGACTGCAGTTAGTATAATATCATGAGATCAATCCTTGTTTTGAATTCCAGAGAGCCCGGCAGAGAAAAATGACATTCCCGGTATTCTAATGGTCAGATGTGTTTTCTCTCTAACACTTTCAGATGTTCAAAATACACCACATACATGGGGAGGGGGGATAATTGCATTTTTCCAAGAAGCAGACCAGTATTTGAATCCCTATCATTGTAGGTGAAAGTGGGAGCAAGAGTGTGACACTATATTTGGCTTCAGGCAACATAGTGAGTTAATAACAGAGGCAACATTTGTACTAAACCTCTGTAGCTGATATGCTACAAGTACATAAGTGTTTCTGTAGCTAGGTGGCAATGTACCACCTGAATGATACATACAATCCAGCTATTCCAGTTTGGCAGGGGCTTTCATGGTGACTTGAGAAGATCTGAAGCTTTTCTCTAGTGCTACTGACATGTTACAATTAGTTTGCCAAGTAATGAGAAAACTTAATGTAATTCCTTATGCAGCTTTAATTCCCCAACTTTTATATGTGTTGTGTGGACAAGTACTTCTTTTTAACTGTCCAGCATCTTCCACTGATAAGCTTCAGTGGAGGGTCCCAGGGTCTACTACTATGAAAGAGAGAGGGAGGAAATGTCCCTAGTTACTTTGTCTATACCATAAATAATTTTATACACCTTTTTTCCTTAGCCAAGCAGTTCCACACATTATAACCTTTGCTTATGGGAAGATGGATTAGGACAGAGTGGTCCAGAAAAACAAAGAGATGGTGAACAGAGAACAAGGAGGCAGGCATGTAGCCGGGGGGGGGGGGGGGGGGGGGGGGGGCTATAGGGACTTCAGCCCCCCCCTGAAATTCTCATGATGGTCCGCGAGAAGGCCTTACTGGTACATTATTTAAACTGTTATGTTTATTAATATCATGATTGGATCACCATTCTCAATATATCCCATATGTATGGGGGTATTGAGGTAACGATACAAAAGGTTTGCTAGGGTAGACCCTCTTTCACCCAGACCCAGCCCCCCCCGAAAGAAACTCAGCCCCCCCCCCCCGAATCAAAATCCTGGCTACAGGCCTGCAAGGAGGCTTATGAGTGTGTGGAAGGTGAGGAAAAATGAGAAGAAAGTGATTTGTGGTCAGGAGCTACAAATATAAGAGCAGATATATCTCCATACCAAAGACCCCAAGGTAAAACTGACATATGGATGTGTCTGCAGGTCTGCTGTACCCTATTTCTAGTTGCAAGGAGAGGCAGGCAAATATTTATTATTGTTATTATTATTATTATTATTATTATTATTATTATTGTTGTTGTTGTTGTTGTTGTTATTTGAAACACAACAAGATGAGTCCACTGCAGACAAAATCACTGTGCTGGCTGTTGTATTGGATCACACGTCAGACACTTCCCAAGTGTGATGTATCAGCGAATAATGCATGCAGATCCCAGCAAGGTGGCCTTCTGTAGCTGGCAGATGGTAATTTTGTCAGTGCCAATTATGTTTCAGTGCAGGCCAAGGTCTTTAGGCACTGCATCCAGTGTGCCGAACACCACTGGGACCACCTTTACTGGCTTGTGCCAGAGTCTTTGCAGTTCAATCTTTAAATCCTCATATCGTGTCAGCTTCTCCAGTTGTTTCTCTTCAATCCTGCTGTCACCTGAAATTGCAACATCGATGATCCATAATTTGTTTTTTAACACGATCATGAGGTCAGGAGTATTGTGCTCCAAAACTCTATCTGTTGGAATTCGGAAGTGCCAGAGTAGTTTGACATGTTCATTTTCTGTAACCTTTTCAGGCTTGTGATCCCACCAGTTCTTTGTCGCAGGCAGATGGTATTTGTGGCACAAGTTCCAATGAATCATCTGAGCAACAGTGTTATGCCTCTGCTTGTAGTCTGTTTGCACCATCTTCTTGCAGCAGCTGAGGACGTGATCTATTGTTTCATCTGCTTCCTTGCAGAATCTACACTTGGGATCTGTCACTAACTTTTCAGTTCTGGCTCCGACGGCATTGGTTCTAATGGCTTGTTCTTGGGCTGCCAGAACCAGGTCCTCTGTCTCCTTTTTCAAAGTTCCATTTGTGAGCCACAGCCATGTTTTTTCTTTGTCAGTTTGGCTCTCAATTTTTCTCAGGAACTGTCAATGGAGAGCCTTCTTTCGCCAGTTTTTGCTTCTACCCTGGATTGTGTTTTTATGGTATTCACTCTGACTTTTGCACTTTAAGCAGTTTACTACTATTGACTTCCCTCAGTGTTGGTTTTTAACTGCCTTTCACATAATCTGCCAGTGCATGTTTCTCTTCATCTACCATTTGTTTCACTTGCAGAAGCCCTCTGCCTCCTGATTTTCTGGGCAGGTAAAGATTATTATAAGTATATGTAAAAAATCTTGGCGTGAAAGACTGCCTGCTATTAACAAATGTTAAAATATGAAAATAATCATTAAAATGCATGATAAATATTGGTGTATTTTTATTTTTATTTGCTTAAGCATCTCTTGTGTATAATACTTCATGTTAGATTTCCTTCAAAGGCTGTAATTGACATCATTAGGGATATTGATTTTTGGTTTCAAATTAAACAGGAAAACAGTTAAGAATGCCTGCAAGCAAAAAGAATAATCAATTGACAACTGGTTTTCACAGCATGGATGTATCTCTGGAATGGCTCTAGAGAGATCATGATAAGAATCAGGGCATGAGAGAAGACTGCATCATTTTTCTAGCTCTTTCGTAATATTAAAATTAATTCGTTCTAGATCCAAGGCAGAAAAACATATGAATATATGAATATACCCACTAGTTTAGATAGCCTTAAAATGGGTTGCTCGTTGAAAAGATGCAACTCAATTCTAGTTAGCATTAGTTTTAATATTATGCTTATTATTATCCATTATAATTAGAATGGACCTTTATGTTTACAGACAATGTATCCCGAGGTTGAAAAGGTTACTAATATCCCAAAGATTGTCTACAAAAGAACTGGAACATTTCCAAGGAGAGGGGAAAGTGGTTGCTTTCATACCTGATTTCTTCCTCCTCTTGTGTGTTTTCTATTTTTAACAACAAAAAACACACAAAAAGAAAAGCAAGAATACTTATAAACACATAAACATATATGTACTTAGGCAATGACTGTTCAGCAAACATACATGTCTATCTACAACTCTAAAACTAGCAACATACATAAATCTATACACATAATATAAGTGAAAATACGTATGTGTGTGGCTGGAGTGTTCACTTACTCAGACAAGCTCCTGCCCCCACAAACAGTTATAGCTCCCACTGCTCAGGAGATACCAAAGACCCTCCCTTCAATGACATTGTAGGTTATAGTGAGCACCATGAACATGTCCAAGAGCCCTGCCAATGTCCTCCACAAATGCTACACTACCCACCACCCAAGCGAAGGCTTTCATATAGGGACAATTTCATCCTAGATTTTCTGTGTTTCCTCCACCACAGACATCCTAATGTTTCTTTCTCTCTCTTTAATATTTCTGATCAAGATTTCCATTGAAAGAATGAACAGTAGTGGGGAGAGTGGGCAGCCTCATCATATCTGATTTCTAAGATTTGGGGAAGCTTATATGTTTTCAATAGATTTAGGAGTTGTTAAGTCCTTCACCAGATGCCTTGGATCTGATATACATTGTTAAGTCAGTGTGTTCTTAAGGATACGCTGTTCCTTCCCATCCTAAATCGTATATAGATTCTGATCAATTGTGAATATTTACCAGGAATGTTTCATAAATACTTTTAGGTTTGAGCAATGTGTAGGGGTAATAGAATATTTATTTATTTTATTTATTTAAAGCATTTATATTCCGCCCTTCTCACCCCGAAGGGGACTCAGGGCGGAGCACAACATATAAATGGCAAACATTCAATGCCGAAACATATTATACCATACAAATACAAAAGCATTAAAATCACGTATCTCGGCATTAAAATCCACTAGTTAAAACCGTCTCAACAACCATATCGAACTTGGTTGGCATACTAAGGGTTCCTATAGCTGCCTCATTGCACAGTCCCAAAGGCTCAGTCCCACAGCCACATTTTTATCATCCTTCTAAAGAACAAGAGGGAGGGGCTGACCTGATCTCATTAGGAAGGGAGTTCCATAGCCGAGGGGCAATTACTGAGAAGGCCCTGTCTCCTGTCCCCGCCAAATGCACCTATGATGGTGGTGGGACCGAGAGCAGGGCCTCCCCAGAAAATCTTAATCTCTGCGGTGGTTCATAGGGGGAGATGCATTCAGACAGGTGTAGCGTGGCGTTCTGACCCTTTTAGCTATTGTCTAAAGTTTCATAGATATTAGTTACTACCCTAGATCTCTCCAGCTTTTACAAAGATAGCCACCTGAAGCCTAACCCTGCCAAGACACAAGTGTGTGGTTTCCATCTAAGCAACAGTGAAGCCAACAGAAAATTGAAAGTCACCTGGGAAGGTCAAGAGCTTGAACATGGTTTCCATCATAAATATCTTGGTGTCACCTTAGATTGAACACTAACATATAGGAAACACTGCTTGAACATCAAGCACAAAGTAGCTGCACGCAGTAACATCCTGTGGAAACTTACTGGCAGCACATGGGGTGTAGATCCAAAATTAATAAGAACATCAGCCCCAGCTTTGTCTTACTCAACTGCCAAGTATGCCTGCCCTGTTTGGCGTAAGTCTGCCCATGCAAAGCAGGTGAACATAGCATTGAATGCAACATGCAGAATAATCACAGGATGTCTTAAACCTACACCTGTTGATAAACCCTACAAGGTAGCTGGCATCACCCCCCCCCCATGTGCGACGGGAAGATGCAGCTAAATGTGAGAGAAATAAGGTTGAACACTGTGAAAGCCACCCACTACAAGGCTACCAGCCTCCTCCCAGTAGACTTAAATCAAGGAAAAGCTTTATGAGAACTACCACTCCTCTTGGCGTCCCCCCAGCAACAGCAAGGGTATCCCTCTGGGCAGCTAAATCAGGAATTCCTAACTGGATGACCCCCCACGAGGGTCTTCCTCCAAGGGCAAGCCAAGAATGGGCAACTTGGAAGTCCTTGAACAGACTCAAGTGTAGTAGGCAGATCAAAAGACAACCTGGCAAAATGGCACTACCTAAAAGAATCCCACACCTTGTGTGACTGTGGAGCATCTATATGCTTGTCAACTATGCCCTGCCTCATGTACAGAGGAAGAATTGTTGGAAGCTACAGACAATGCCAATGCTGTTGTCCATTTTTGATCAAAAGATATTTAACCACCTGTGCTCCTTCTATTTCAGTGCTTCTCAACCTTCCTAATGCCGCGACCCCTTAATATAGTTCCTCATGTTGTGTTGGCCCCCAACCATAACATTATTTTCCTTGCTACTTCGTAACTGTAATTTTGCTCCTATTATGTATCATCATATGAATATCTGGAGGTATTTTCATTCACTGGACCAAATTTGGCACAAATACTCGATATGCCCAAATTTGAATACTGGTGGGGTTTTGTGGGGGTTGTTTTTGTCATTTGGGAGTTGTAGTTGCAGGGATTTATAGTTCACCCTAAATCAAAGAGTATTCTGAACTCCACCAATGATGGAATAGAACCAAACATGGCTCACAGAACTCCCATGACCAAGAGAAAATACTGGAAAGGTTTGGTGGGCACTGACCTTGAGTTTTGAAGTTGTAGTTCACCTACATCCTGAGAGCATCCTGAGAGCACTGTGGACTCAAATAATGATGTATCTGGACCAAACTTGGCACAAATACTCAGTATGCCCAAATGTGAACACTGGTAGAGTTTGGGGGAAATAGACCTTGACATTTGGGAGTTGTAGTTGCTGGGATTTATAGTTCACCTACATTCAAATAATATTCTGAACCTCACTGACGATAGAATTGGGCCAGACTTCTCACACAGAACCCCCATGACTACCAGAAAATACTGTGCTTTCTGATGGTCTTTGGTGACCCCTCTGACACCCCCTCGCGATCCCCCTCAGGGTCCCGACCCCCAAGTTGAGAACCACTGTTCTATTTTTTATCAGTTTTATACTAATTTATGCAATGCTTTTGATACGAAATAAAGAAAACTTAGATCTCAGCTAAGACACAGGGAGAAAAACAGTGAAATCTTTCTCTCCGGCAATAAGAACATATGAGGCTTAGTGAAATGGGCATTATTGGAACAATACATGAGCTACAGGTCTTACATTCAGTCTTCAGAAAAGTATTGTAGGTCTCTACAGCAGAATAAACGTCCTTGAGAGGTTTTTTCCCCCCACTAGTTTTTTTAAAGCTGCTCAACACGAGGTCTTTTAATTAACGAACTGATTACTAAATTCTTTTTTTATGACTGTGGCACAGCAATACACTTCTTTCACATAATGCCTTTGAAAAGTTCACATGATGGCAATTCTGTGTAATGCTTACAAAGAATGGAAAAGAAGAGAGAGAAAAGCCAATGTTACTCCATTTCTCCCTGGAGAGAATGCTCAATCAATTTATTCCAGGGCTTGGGAGAAAAACAAAACAAAACCCAGTATAGTTTCTTTTAGTTTTGTGAAAATTACAAGAGACATTTTAACTGCATTTAGCAGCACCCCAGGGCTACATTTCACTAAAAAGCCCAACAAGATCTCTCCCCCACCATGCTCGGTCTCTCTGCTTTTCTCAATATTTTACATGCTGCCATTTTTTAAAAAGAAAAACTACCATTCCTGATTCAAAATGTGGAAAGGTACAGAATGTTTAGTGCCACTTAACACTGGCGGTCTGTGTGTAGCAGCACAAATGCTTTTCTGAAGTGGCTTCTGGGTTATGGAATAAAAATCAAGATTGAATGAAACCTGAATTAAAATTGAGAGGGGGCAGTTGCCAAGGTTTCTACGATACATTCTATCTGCAGAGCTGTTTCTACAAATAGGTCAAAAATTGCAATAGCCAAGATGTTCAGATTCTGTACCTGAAAAGAAATCACTTTGTCCTCTAGGCTGCAACATCACCCCCAGAAATGTATGTGACTTCCTCAGAAGAGGTCAAATGTTTTTAAATGTGGCCTCCTAAAAAAAAGAAAGAAAGAAAGAAAGTCACTGTCTTGCCTAGTAAATCCCAAACCACCCTATTAGAAAATCCCACAAGCCCTTGGGGAAAGTCTGCTAAAATATTACTACTGAGTAATATCGCACTCTCTCTTCCTTCAAACACCATGCAATCTTTGGAGAAATTGAAATCTAGGGTGCATCTGTACTGGAGAATGTGGCACAATACTGCTATGGAATTGTAGAAATTGTCATTTTTAGTCTTTTCTTCCAAAGAGTGCTGGTTCCTCACCAAACTACAAATCCCAGGATTCCATTGCACTGTGCTTTGGCAGCTTTACATAGTATCAAACTGCTTTTATTGTATCTGACTTCTAAAGGTTGCTGTATCATGTTGTAAACCAGTGGTTCTCAACCTGGGGTCCCTAGATGTTTTTGGCCTACAGCTCCCAGAAATCCCAGCCAGTTTACCAGCTGTTAGGGTTTCTGGGAGTTGAAGGCCAAAAACATCTGGGGACCCCAGGTTGAGAACCACTGTTGTAAATGGTGATGTTGCCAAAACATCCAACTAGATCCGTGATGGCGAACCTATGACATGCGTGTCAACACTGACACGTGTAGCCATTTTTGATGACATGTGGCTGCATGCAGCCGCATACAGAGAAGCATGGGGACACATGCCAAGAAGGACATTTCATCCTCAGCACCTGCACAGTCAGGTGCAGGAACGGGATGAAACATTTGCTGTAGTGTAGTGTAAACACTCTGTACCGGAAGTCTGTAGGCCAAAATAACAGAACTCCAGTACAAAGTGTCTAGTTCTGGGACTTCTAGTTAGGCCATTAGGAGGTCTTTGACCTCACTTCCAGCTGGCGGAGCAGGGAGCCAAGGAATGTTACGGGGGATGCATCTATGGGAGCCCTGTGATCACCATTACTAGCAACCACATAACCACAGCAACCATCATCCAATCTACTGTTCTGGGGTGTCGTGGATATCTAATTGACCATCATTACTGGAATAAGTGAGGGGGAGGCTGGGAGAGGCAATGGCCTGTGCTATGGGTGCTATTTCCTGCCATTAGAAATAGCGGCAGCCATCTTAATTTACACTAAGCAGGTAAGTTAAATAATTAGTTTTTGGTTTATTAAATACAGTGATATATTATAATTATACTTTTTGTTATTTAAACTATAAATGTTGCAAAATTAAGGGTTTTTTTTTCTCAAATTGACACCCCACCCAAGTTACGTTCATTTTTTGGCAAATTTTGACACACCAAGCTCAAAAGGTTGCTCATCACTGAACTAGATAAAAGTTTCATATAGCACTGGTTGCATCTGACTTTTTAAAAATCTCAGTAGGTTTGCATGTAATGATCATATCAACAGTGTGAGTGCACAAAAAGTGCTAGAGGGCCTTTCAAACCTGAACATTGCTATTTTTCTTGTAAAAGGCCAGAGCTAGCTTTCTGTTCTACTTCAGATTAACTAGCTTGTTCAAGTCCCAATCATGCTGCAGCTGTTAACAAAAACTGGAGCTCATGGAGAAAGATTCTGCCCTTGGCATGAACATGAGGCTTAAGGGAAACATGAATTGACTCCAGCAACAGAGTTCAGCAGAAGTCCATTATTTCACCCCACCCCCCTCCTCCAGTGTGTTTAATTTGTCTAAGTAACACAGAGAATATTGGCCTTCTAACCATCAGGCTGGAATTTTGCCAGAAGAAATGAAGAAATAAAATGTAAAAATTAATCAGAACAACCAAAAAAAAAAATCTCAAATGGAAAATATGACTGGTTACTGGAATCTTCTATCTGTAGCACTCCAAAACAGGAATAACCCTCTGAATTTAAACACCACACGTTGAATAGGCACAAGCAATCCTTTTATTGAAGATAAGTAAAAAGCAGTAAAGTAAAAAGCACTTTAAAAAATAGGTGAATCCAATTAAGTAAGAAGATAAGCAGGAACAAATTAATCCAAGGTAGAGTTCAGCAATGTCCACAGAAGCAAAGTCCACACATCTCCAATACAATCCAAAAAATCAGGAATACGTTGATCCAAGGCTTGGGTAAGCAATCATGAAATATAGAAATCCAAAACCATTAACAAGAAATATCTTAGCATGAAACTTCAAAGCAAGGTTTCCATAAAGCTAGGATGAGAACTTGGCGTGATTCTAAACGGTGCTTCATCTGACTACATATCCCAAACTTCAGACTTTTATCCCCTCGTTAGCTAGGTTACTAGCAGTCAGAAATTGGTTTTCCCATCGTGGTCAACTGTGAATCGCACATATGGTAGTTTCTGCGCCTGAGCAGACAGCTTCGGAACCTTCTAGATAGATTTGAAAAACTTTGGTGGTTGGCCCCACCCACTCTCCCCTTGCGAGTATAAGTAGCAGGTGGGCGGCACCACCACCTCAATTCTTTTCATGCGCCGCTTATGCAGCAGTTATGGAACTTCTCTCTCTCTGATCTTTGACTAGTTTATTATATTATTATTATTATTATTATTATTATTATTATTATCATCATCATCATCATCATCATCATCATCATCATCATTAAACTGTGTTACTGGCTTGGTTTTCGCCTGGACTACACTACCGCCTCTTTTGTGTGTGTGTGTGTGTGTGTGTGGGGGGGGGGGGTTGATTGGCCTGAATGGGTGTGCTATGTTTCTCTGTCTATGGGCTTGTGGTACCGTCCACCTGCTATTTATACTCACAAGGGGAGAGTGGGTGGGGCCAATCGCCAAAGTTTTTCAAATTTATCTAGAAGGTTTCGAAGCTGTCTGCTCAGGCGCAGAAACTACCATATGTGCGATTCACAGTTGACCACGATGGGAAACTACGGTTATAGGTAAGCAATCTATATTTCTCTTTAGTTGAGGCTTTGTTATTGTTTTCTGCCGAAGCCTGACAGATCACCTAAGCCTTTGCACAGCCCTCCTGTTTTGACTTAACTCTTCTTGTCTATCTCTTGGCTCGTTATCTATTTGCTCATTAATTTCTGCAACTGGGCCATCATCATCCCCACACCCCTCAGGAACATTCTCCTGGGAAACTACAGGGATCTCCTGGTCATTCTCTGCATCAGTATCACTGACCAAACCATTGCCATCTTGAAACTTGAAACATGTACTATGCTCTAAACACTTCTGTGTAACGGACGTAGCCAGTTCAAACTTACCAAATGTTTGAATGGGAATGGAGAGATTTAGCTGAAATGAGTTATAACTGAGTTCTCTTGAAAGTAGAAGATCGACAGAATTTGATCTAGATACCATTGCTTTCAGGAGCCCCCGGTGGTGCAGTGGGTTAAAGCACTGAGCTGCTGAGCTTGTTGATCGAAAGGTCACAGGTTCAAGTCCGGGGAGCGGCGTGAGCTTCCGCTGTCAGCCCCAGCTTCTGCCAACCTAGCAGTTCGAAAACATGCAAATGTGAGTAGATCAATGGGTACCGCTCCGGCGGGAAGGTAACAGCACTCCATGCAATAATGTAGGCCACAGGACCTTGGAGGTGTCCAGGGAGCGGCGTGAGCTTCCGCTGTCAATGCTGGCTCTTCGGCTTAGAAATGGAGATGAGCACCACACCCCAGAGTCAGACATGACTGGACTTAATGTCATGGGACTACCTTTACCTTACCATTGCTTTCAATGGGACTCTGTGTTAACTTATGGACTTCATAATAACTTTCTGATTTTCTTGCAGTGTAAGTCCTATTCACAATTGTGGGGGAGATTTTGATGTCTTAGGCCTTGTCTACACTAGCTGCTTAATCTGGAGCCAGAATGGAGAATTATGCTCCAGACTGGCCCTGGATCAACTGTGAAGGCAGCCACATGCAGCTCTACACTGCCACATGAATGTCCAGTGGTAGTGTCACCTTGCCCTTCATATCACAACCATCACTCCTGCTCCATTTTGCAGACATGACTGTGTCAGCCATGCACTCTGTTCCCAATGAGGAGTAGTGGCAAGACAGAGATGATGGCTGATGGCAGCACTATGTGAGTGGACAACAGATTGGTCCAATATGGAGCCAATCCAACTTTTCAAGTGGTTGCAAAGTCTGCAATACTCCAGAATTTCAAGCACACTCATCAGTATCCCTCAATTTTTTTTAGTATGGAGCAAAATTAGGCTAAGGGATAAAATCTCTACTTATCAGAAGTCCCAGTGCTGAATTGGTGGTTGTGTGTAAGACATGGATTTACTTGCAAGGAGACCTTACATGCAACCAACTGCTAGTGTGTGGACCATTACATGTAGATACTAAGCTGTAGCACAAAAACATTGTAGGCAATAGTGAAGGCATGGTCATTCTCCAATATAGAAATATTCTGCAATATGAATGTCAGGATGATAATATCCATGTACTTAGTTCTTGAATTATCTATTTCTGATGGAGCCCCCGGTGGTGCAGTGGATTAAACCCCTGTGCCAGCAGGACTGAAGACTGACAGGTCTCAGGTTCGAATCCGGGGAGAGTGCGGATGAGCTCCCTCTATCAGCTCCAGCTCCTCATGCAGGGATATGAGAGAAGCCTCGCACAAGGATGATAAAAAATCCGGGCGTCCCCTGGGCAAAATCTCAATTTTATTGGCATTTTCCCCTAAAATATGAATTTAATTATAAACTTCATATTTATATTTTACTATTCTAAATTTATAATAATTTATAATAATTTATATTATTATAAATTCTGTTATTTTGTTCAAAGCCAGACACTATTTTTAAAAAACCATCTGAACCTTCAGCTAAAATTGACTGGTATTTTCAGTATTGACCTTTTACTCTGGGCTCACCCACCAAAGTGACGCAATGGGTTAAACCCTTGTGCCAGCAGGACTGGTCAGTGGTTCGAATCTGGAGAGCGGGGTGAGCTCCCGTCTGTCAGCTCCAGCTTCTCATGAAGGGACATGAGAGATGCCTCCCACAGGATGTTAAAACATCCGGGCATCTCCTGGGCAACATCCTTGCAGACCAATTCTTTCACACCAGAAGCAACTTGCAGTTTCTCAAGTCGCTCCTGACACGACCAAAAAAATCTATTTCTGATAGGGTTTGTATTGTGTCTCCCTATATGATTTTTGCCAACACAATAACATTAACCATGGTATTTTTCATGTCCCCAACTATCCTTATTTTTCCTACGTTATCAACTGCTATGCCCCAGTTTCTCTCTCTTCTTCTCACTTTTCCCCTTTGTCTTCTGCTTACTCAATTGTTGCAAACTGACTTCAAAGTGCAACATAATTTACACAGAAGGAGGGAAAGGATCAAAGGAAAGCTGCTCCTCTCAGCTTGTCCATTTTTTAATAACTTCTACCATTTTGACTACATCCTGCTG
Organism: Anolis sagrei ordinatus; assembly: GCF_025583915.1. Taxonomy (NCBI): domain Eukaryota; kingdom Metazoa; phylum Chordata; class Lepidosauria; order Squamata; family Anolidae; genus Anolis; species Anolis sagrei. The sequence goes on from NW_026847549.1 coordinate 103,916,906, forward strand.
TTGCTTGGCCACATGCGTGTGTTTTCATCTGGGAAATGTTGGAGAGTATGATATCAGTGTTTTAACATGTTTCCGCTCCTTTTAAAAATCTTTCCTAAGATGGACGGCCTGTCGTTTTTAAGGTTCTGTTTCAAAGGAATATGTAAACATTTTTCTGTTGTTTGTTTGAATAGCTATCATGGGGTTCCATGTTTGACATCATTCCAATCAAATATGCTCTGTTTTCAATTTAAGAAGAACAGCCATTGTTTTCAATTGAAAGAAAAACTTGGAGCAGAAAGTAAAACTAAACATTCCATTTCTCATTTCATTCAGAAGAAACAGCTCTGTTGAAGAAAACATCTATAATGATGTAGGTTTGAGCTTAAAATACAGGTCAGCATTTGAGGGATGAAATGGTTTACAAAGCAATGGAAAGGAGTAAATATGCAAAGCACATATTTTTCCACCTCTGAAAAAAATTACACTGGAAGTTGGTTGTGTGTTATGAGAGCATCATATTTGCCCATTACAACCTGATCATAAATTCTCCTTGGCCTCAGCTCCTCTCATTGTAAATCGAAAGAAAAGGTGGTCAGTATCTTGGACGGAAACAATAAGCTTGTGATTGCTGCATGGAACAGGAAACTGGGAAGGTTGTTATGTTTCTGTATCTGTCACTAATGTCTTTAGTGACCTTGAACAAGTAATTTATACTTAAAACCCATCTATAACATCAGTTTAGTCTGAATTGAGGAGCCATATTAAAGAGACAACAGTGTGCTAGAATTGGTCATTATCTTTTAAAAAGGCAACGTTCTATCTAAAGTTACTGATCATCTGCACTGGAATCTTGGAAACCAGTAAATTTCAATCTGAGATTTGAAAATGTCAGGTTTTGCCAATGATCTGCTATATATAGCATCTGATGCCATACAAATCTCCAGCAAGCCTGCAAAGAATGAGGAAGTACCTCATAAATGTCACAAATGGTCAGTGAAGCAACAGCTCCCCTGGTGGCCAGAATACCCCCATGAAACGTTGGAATGTTAAATTGCCTCTGTGTCTGTCTATATTTGTTGTGTGTCTATGGCATTGAATGTTTGCCATGTATATGTATATTGTAATCCGCCCTGAGTCCCCTGCAGGGTGAGAAGGGCGGAATATAAATACAATTATCAATAAATATTGATAGGCTCATTTGAGGACTCCCCAGTTTCCATCCTGATCTATCTCACTCTGATTGAGCAATATCCTTCTGGAATATGTCATTTGTGTTGAGGCTTTAATAATAAGCTTTATTTGTATCCCGCCACTATCTCCCCGAAGGGGTTCAGGGCAGCTCACAGAAAGCACTCAATAGTGTAACAGTATCCAAATACAACAAAATACAGAAAACTATAAATTAATAACAATAAAAATGACCCAAATACACTTAAAACACTAATACATTTAAAAGATACTATAAAACCCAGCAAGTTACAAAAATAGCGGCAGTTACAATATCAGGCCCCATAATTTTTATTTATTTAGTTACAGTATTTATATTCCACCCTTCTCACCCCGCAGGGGACTCAGGGTGGATTAAAATGTACATATACATGGCAAATATTCAATGCCATAGACACACAACATATATAAACAGACACACAGAGGCTACTTAACCTTCCAGCTTTTTGATGAGGGCATTGTGGCCACCAGGGAGCTGTCACTTCACCATCCATTTGTGACACTGATGAAGTACTTCTTTGCATGCTTGCTGGAGTTAAATTAGTTACATTAGTTAAATTAGCCTCCCCAAAAAGCGATACTTAAGTTTCCTACTTGACAGATGCAACTGTCTTTTGGGCTGCAAAGGTAGACAGCAGGCTACACAAATTGGTCAGAAGTTTACTCCGACCTGGGTTGGCTTCGAACTCATGACCTTTCGGTCAGTGTTGATTTAATGCAGCTGACTCCCAGCCAACTGCACCACAGTCCCAGTGGATGTGAAACAAATCACAAATTTCTAATTCCCAAATGTAGTGATTTAGGCCATAATCAGTAAACATGGTCAAAGGCTTGTTTAAAAAGCCATGTTTTCATGTGTGTGTGAAAGGCTTGAAGGGCGGGGGCTACCCTAATCTCCTTAGGGAGGGCATTCCAAAGCCGGGGAACCACCACCGAGAAGGCCCTCTCTCTCATTCCCACCAACCGCATTTGAGACTGAGGTGGAGTTGAGAGCCTCCACGGCTGATCTTACGGCCTGCGTCGGTTCATAGAAGAAGATGCTGTCTCAAAGATAGGTTGGACCCGAACTGTATAAGGCTTTGTAGGTAATAACCCAAACTTTGAACTGGACCCAGAAACTCATTGGCAGCCATTGAAGCTGCCATAATAGGGGCATGGTATGCTCCCTATAAACAGCTCCAGTGGCTACCGACTTTTGTGCTAACTGCAGTTTCCAAGCCCTTTTCAAAGGCAGTCCCATTAGAGTGCATTGCAGTAGTCCATTCTACATGTGACTAAGGCGTGAACCACCATGGCCAAGTCAGGCTTTTCGAGGTACGGTCGCAGCTGGTGCACCAGTTTTAACTGGGCAAACGCCCTCTCAGCCACTGCCGACACCTGAACTTCAAACATCAGTGCTGAATCCCAGAGGACCCCAAACTGTGGACCTGTGTCCTCAGGCGAAGTGTAACCCCATCGAGCACAGGTTGTCACTCTATACCCTGATCAGCTTTGCAACTGACCAGGAGGAACCTCTGTCTTGTCCGGATTAAGCCTCAAGTTCTTGACCCCATCCAGTCCATCACTCCATTTTCCCCAATTGATCCAATGTGCTTGTGGCCCATATACCTTGAGATTCTTTTTCCAGGCCACTGATTCTTCTGTGCAAAATGAGGGCATATCCATTACATTATGACTACAACATGACAACTTAACCTTCTGTGGTATAACTAGTTGTTTCAGTTATTTTTATAGTCATGGGGTCTGGTCTTACTAAATGGTGGAGAATGTCACATGAGTCATACTTTGCCCAATGTTCTGCTGATTTGATGACAATGTGATGGAGAGGAGATTGCTTTGTATCATAAATTAGCAGACTGTAGTATTTAAAGCTTTTCAAAACTAAGCAAAATGATGAATTTTTGAGTTACTTATGAGAAATGAAAAGTAAAAGTTGGAATATGTACTTTTGTGGGTTTTTTAAAGTAACCCAAAAATGGACCATCTTTCTTGCTTTTTAACAGCTCTAAATGCTACAGCCTGTTGGTCCGTAGTACAAAACATTTTGGTGCTTAGTGATCAGCACCCACCCATTTGTTACTGTAATAGTTACTAATGGCTGGGTGGTGATCACTTAACCCCCCCCCCAAAAAAATCACAAAATGCTTTAAAAAGTAATGTTCTAAACTCTGAATTTGTTTAAGAGCTCTATCATCCCAGTCTAGACAGATTGATGATGTTGCTTGTTGTTTATGTTTTGGTTTTATTTTGCTGTAATATGTTGTCCGGCTTGGCCCCATGTAAGCCACTCCTAGTCCCCACTGGGGAGATGGTGGCGGGGTATAAATAAAGATGATGATGATGATGATGATGATGATGATGATGATGATGATGATAATTATTATTATTGTCATCTAATAGAGTATGGCCAAACTAAGGGCTGGAGGAGAAATTAGCCATAAACCATAAACTTCGTGTTGCAAATTTGCTCCAAATAAGTAAAATAGGACAGGTCAGTTGCTCTGTTTTTGTTTCATTATACAAAGTTGAGGCATTAAATATTGTCCATTGTTGTGAGCCAGATTTAGGAATTTTCTCTAAACTTCAGTACCATAAAAGCTTAAAGCATTTTAACTTTGAGAACATCGTAAAACACCTATTTCACACGCACACCATATTTGGTGTTACATTTTGTACACTGCTCAGAGAGGTATTAATACATATGTAGTGTTATAAGGTTCTGGGACAAACCAGTAATAACATACTTTGAGCTTATGAAATGTATTTTATTTTCATTAGAATCTCCAAAGCTCATCACCTGAAACCAGACACCAAACCGGGATTTGGGAAATTGGAAGCAGTTGGGGATACATACAGTTTTTATACATATGATGGAATTGAACCAAACTTGGCACACAGTTCTCCCATGACCAACAGAAAATACTGGAAGGGTTTGGTGGGCAGTGTCCTTTGGCTTTGGAGTTGTAGTTCACCTACATCCAGAGATCACTGTGGACTCAAACAATGATGGATCTGGAACAAACTCTACACAAATACTCAATATGCCCAAATGTGAACACCGGTGGAGTTTGGGGAAAATAGAATCTTGACATTTGGGAGTTGTAGTTGCTGGGATTTATAGTTCACCTACAATCACAGAGCATTCTGAACCCCACCAGTGATAAAATTGGGCCAAACCTCCCACACAGGCCCCCATGTGGACCACAGCAACGTGTGGCAGGGGACAGCTAGTTGTTACATAAATGGAAAGCAGAAAATGTTGTTGATCTATTGCAAAACACCTGGAGATCCACCAGTAGAACCTGATATTTCTCCTAAAAGTCAGTAGTTTAGATGTTTATGGTTATCCTTGTTGCTTTTCTCCTCACAGTAAAATCATTCAGTATTGCCTATCACTGTATTGAGTTCCTGCTTTCTGTGCCAAAATGGATAAAAGCTACCCTCTGTGGTACAAAACAATATAAAACCATGGCATAAGTTTGGAATAGATGTCAACTTTCAAAGTACATCCTTAACATTCTTGATAACCAGGATTAGCTTTTTTTTTTGTTTTGATTGAATTCTCTTTGCATGATGATTTGGGCAAGATAACCATTTTGTGGGGTTTTTTTGTCTCCAATGTTTCCATCTGTTCATTTGCCTACACCACCCCCCCCCCCCCCCCCCCCCCCCCCTTATATCAAAAGGTGGAAAGACAAACTTCAGGGAAAATGGGAGAGTGTTTTCGAAGCTGGTTTGTCAGAGAATTGACGCTTTTTCTCTGAATGCTTAATTTAATGCTGCAGGCTTACTTCCCCTTCTGACTCAGCTCTTTGTTATGACTAACTGTTCATTGGATATAGATTTTGTGTAACAGTGGAGAGGTTTTTATGTACACACCATTAGTTAATGTAATGAGTTAATTTTATACCAGGCAGGGGGAAAAAGGCCCAGAAGCGTGAGTTCGACCATACACTTGGTGTAGCTGAAATACGCCCACTTCAATCAGTGTGGGTTCGCCTAATGAGAAGCAGAATTAGACACAACTTGCACTTTAAAAACCAAAACCTAGCACACAAAATAACACCAGACTTTAACCGTGCTATTTTAAAATTGAATATTTAAATCCATACCTATTTAAATCCTGCAACAAACAGGGAATCTGTTATTGGGAGGAAAAAGACTTTGTGGAAATCCAGATTATTATTATTATTTTTTAACGAATAAGCAAACTTAATTTTAAATGCAGATTTCCCACTCACCGTAGGTTTTTCTTTCTTTCTCTTTTTTTCGTTCTATATATGCTACTTTATGTCTATTCCATTCTAAAGAGTTGTGCACCAAAGATAAAAACAACCAGGAGCAGACATTTGTGTAAAAGAATTTCTTAACTTAATTCTGGAACTGATCACATGTTTCTGTAGTGAGCAAGTGTTCAAAGGTAGTCTGTTCCTTAATTCTTAGCATAATAATAATAATAATAATAATAATAATAATAATAATACTTTATTTATACCCCACCACCATCTCCCCAAGGGACTCGGGGCGGCTTACATAAGGCCAAGCGCAGTAATACAACAATGCAAATATACAACATAAGAATACAACAATCAGATATAAGGAAATAAAATAAAATACAAGAAACGGTATAAATAAACACATCAGACAATATAAATTCAAAATATTAGAACACTGAAAGCATACATCCACAACACTGAGATTGTGTGCTGTACCTGGATCTATTTACTACTAATAATATGATATTATAATTATATATTTATATTACGTGTAATATTACTAATAATATTACAGTATAATTGATATAGTGCAATATAGCAATATTTAAAACTGATATTGTACTATGTTAATAATATATTGTATGTATATATACCTTGTAAGCCGCTCTGAGTCCCCTTCGGGGTGAGAAGGGCGGCATATAAATGTCGTAAATAAATAAATAAATAAAATTTTAAAATTCTGTCAAACAAACAAAATACAAATTAGTTCCTGAAAGTTTAATTTCTTTGTATATGAGTGATATTAAATTTTATTCAGTGTATAGATAAACTATTTTGAACTTTTCTTTGGAAGCTTAGGAGTGATTCTGCTTTTCAGATGAAAGTATAGACTCCTCAAAAATAAATTGTTTATTTTCCCTCCCCATCAGTTGTTTCCTCTCCCGTTTTTGACAAATGAAAAGAGAAAGTTGTTCAAAAAAGTGAGATAGGCAGTCTGATCATTTGTAGACTCTGGAACATAATTTCTTATATTTCTACCTGGGAGCCAGCATGTCTCAGTGACTTAAGCATTGGGAAACCATGGTTCAAATCCTAGCTCAGTCATGGAAACCCACTGGTCACTCACTCTCGGCATCAGAGAAAGGCAAAGGGAAATCCCCTTGAACAAATCTTGAAAAGAAAACCCTGTAATAAAATCACTGTTGTATCTCCATTAGTCGGAAATGACTTGAAAACTCCCAAAAACAGATTGCTTCTTATATATGATGTATATACTTTTCTCTAACCAGTGTTTATGATTTGTCCATTTTGGCTACATTAGTCAGTTTCAACAGGTAGTTATCATTTATTTGATTTACTTTTTTTCTGTTTGTGTGCAAGCTAATTTTGGTGTTGGAACCATATCTGCTGTACAACAGTAATGAGACTGGCAATGCTGTGCATGAACCAACAATATTGCTACCCTCCCCTTCACATGGCAGTTAGGTTAACCCCTGTTGTAAACTCAATACAAGTTTGAACTTGCTAAGGTTGTTATTCAGTTGTTGCGATGTTTGATGTGAAGTTGTGTTTGTGATGTGCATTACGAAATGGGCTGGCAAAATTTTTAGCAGAATTGTGCCATAAAATTTTGTGTCGATCTTAACGAATCTGCTGCGGTGACTTATGGAAAATTACAAAGAGTTTATGGAGAACATTCCCTATCCAGGCCACAAATGTTCAGGTCACACAAGGCCTTTTTAGAGGGCCAAGATAAAGTGAAAGATCAATCTCATGTTGGGAGACCTTCAAGCTCAAAAATGGATAGCAATGTGGAAAGAGTGAGGATTCTTCTTATATTAGCTTGTGGATTGACATTGAGAATAATCAGTTGTGAGTTAAATTTAAACTGGTTCCATCAGATTTTAACACAGGATTTGGGCATGAGAAAATTGTACTCCAAGGTGGTTCCAAAAAACCTCACAATGGAGCAGAAGGCCAATCAGTGGGATGTCTGTGTTGATCTTCTGAACCATTTTGAGAGGAAGCCAGAATTCTTCAGTTGTGTGATCACACCTGATGAATTGTGGATTTTCAAGTATGACTTGGGGATCAAATGCTAAAGTCAGGAGTGGCACACGGCAAACTCTCCCCATTCCAAAAAATATATTAAAAAATGAAAATAAGTAAATTCAAAATCAATGTGTTGCTCATTTGTTTGTTTACTTTTTGACAAGGAATCGTCCATAAGGAATTTGTGCCTTCAAGACAAAGTGTCAATCAAACTTTCTATGGTGAATGATACCAAAGATAACTATGCCATCTAAATCTTCAATTATGACTCTAAAGTTCCAAAAATCCGGTATAGCTAAGTATTCCAGTGACGTACACTATTGTCACATAAAAGGTATTTTTAGATAATAATAAAATCTTCAAGAAAAAAGCAGAATCCTCAATAAAAAATCTTTACTTCCCACTCTGCTTGCAGCAATGGATTAAAAGTTTATTCAGGTACACATTAAAATCACAGAATGAGTTTCAAAGCTTTCTATGACAGCTTTCTAAAACATCTTACCTTTAGTATGTTGCTCTCCATTACTATCATTGGAAAGAGAAGGTCTTGGCATTGTAGCATCATGCTCAGCCTTTGTGTTCATGCTTCCATTGTGGTCCTGAAGTAGGCCGTTCTTTTCTTCTTCCGTCATCATCAGCCCACATTTATTTACTACCATTGCCATTATTTACTGCTTCCCCTTCTACATTTTGGCCTCAACAACAGCTTCCTAGTACTTCAGTTTCACTGAGCTTCAATTGTTCATTCATAATGTCTTTTTTCTATCCTGATTTTACTCCTAAAAATCCTTGAGATGGCCTAGGATTCCCCTCTCACATTTAGTTTTGTTATTTGATAAAACTAAAAATATATACTTGCAGACATTTCTTACAGAAATCTTTCTGTCACTTGATAATGAAGCTGATCTTCCTTTTGTCCCTACATCATTGCATTTACACAGTCACATTTTTATGTTCTGGATTTTTCTTTCCTTTTTCTTTTGGTCACCATCCAAACTAGTTTTACTGCTGCCAAAAAAGCTTGAGCTCAATTGCTTCTTTAAATTGTACAGCAAAATCAATTTGAAATTTAATAGCAACTCTACCCTCACTTCTTGTAAATGTTGCCCTTAACTCCCTTCCAGTATTTTTCATACCCTCCATCCTGTATCCTTGGAGCCAAAATTGTACATTCAATCTACTCAACACTTGCAAATATGTCTTGGCCACTTTTCCTGCTTCCATATGAGCATTTCGCATACAACCACCTTGCTTTCATATAGAATTTTATGAGGGCTCCAGATGCCAGTATATGTAATTTTCCTCTGTGTTCCATTCATTCTTCCCTGCTTTTGAATTCCTGGTGGTAGAAATAATCCATCTTGAATGTCTGTTAGATTTATATATAGTATAACAGATGCACTCAAATCATGTAATCCTTTAAAGGTCAAAACCAACACTTTGTACTTTGCCCAGAAAATAATTGACAAACAGTGGGGTTATGTCATGCACAGCTTGGAAAGCATGGAAGAGGAGATGCAGCCAAACTAGAGCCCAGCAGCTCCCTCAGCCAAACTCTGTGACACAGTCCGTGTAAGGAGCTACTTCTTAGCCTGCAGAACAAGTGCAGGTGAGTTCCTCTGAGCAGGCTGAGGAAGAGTTAACTTTTCCAACTTTTATGGACCTGTGAAAAGAGAGGTTTCAGCTGCGCAAATCCTTGAGGTTGGCTGAGAAGAGAGCTAGCAACAGGTAACTCTGAATTTAGGGTTTCATCAACAGAAGACTGGTATCTAGTTCCTAACTACAACGTCAGTTCTAAAAGCTATGAATGGACTTGCTCTCTCATGTTTCTCGAACCCTGGACTTGCCTTAGACCAGGGATCCTCAAACTTTTTAAGCAGAGGGCCAGGTCACAGTCCCTCAAACTGTTGGAGGGCCGGATTATAATTTGAAAAAATAACATAATTTGAATTCCTATGCACACTGCACATATCTTATTTGTAGTGCAAAAAAACACACTTTAAAACAATATAATAATTAAAATGAAGATAAATTTTAACAAATATAAACTTATTAGTATTTCAGTGGCAAGCGTGGGCCTGCTTTTGGCTAATGAGATAGGATTGTTGTTGTTGTGTGCTTTCAAATCATTTCAGACTTAGGTTGACCCTGAGTGAAGGCCGGGTAAATTACCTTGGAAGGCCGTATCTGGCCCCCAGGCCACAGTTTGAGGACCCCTGCCTTAGACCTTGGCTTATAGACTATTATTCAGCCTTGTACTATGGGCACTCTGTTAATGACCTAAATCAGACATTTGGAATCTTTCTTGTGTTATTCTATTAATGTTTGCATCTGTTAATATATGCTCTACTGGTATTTTCTTTTGTGTTTGTGTGGGGGCGGGTCGAGTGACTTTAGTATGAGTGTAATATGCTTACTCCTGGATGTTCTGTAACTAGTCTGGCTGCTGTGTTTTGAACTAATTGAAGTGTCTGAACTTAGTTCAGAGGTAGCCCAATATACAGCGTAATGCAAAAGTCCAACCTTGGTGTTTGAGCCAAACTATGGCGTTGCATGCTTTCAAGACATTTCCAACTTTTTAACACTAAGCAATGCATATTGCAGGTGTAGTTGGTAAGCTCTGTTCAGAGGGAGTTTGCCTTTGCTTTCACGTGAGGCTGAGAGTGTGTGACATGCTTAGTCATGCAGTGGGTTTCTGTGGGTGAGTGGGGATTTGAACTGGGGTTTCCAGAGTTACAGTCCAAGGCTCAAACTACTACCACATTGGTTCCCTTAAGCTAAACTACAGGCAGTGTTTAAAAAGTTCATCGTCTTTGTACAGTTGTACATTGGACTAGTTAGAAACATTGGAAACAAGTTAGATTTAATTATTTCCTTTAATGCAGCAGAGTTGGTGTCCGGCAAAAAAGGGAAACTCTCATTGGCAAAAAATACAAAATAGTATTATGGAAGTATTCTTAAAATCCTATCCTGTGTATCATTGTCTAAAATCATGCTATGGCCATCAGCAGCTGCTGTTTACTGTTAAAAAATACTTCGATTGCATGAAAATGTTCCTAGTCAGTACCAAGCTGGGTCATATATATATCCATGACTTTGAAATGTATTGCAGAAGGTAAACATTTAACTTTTTTGGACTGCAATTCCTAGAATCTTATATCTGACACGGTAGTAAGTAGCCGTGTTACTGTAAGGTTCTGGGAGTTGTAGTCTAAAAGGTCACTTTTCCAAGCTCTTCATAATAACGTTAGAAGAAATCACCTTTAATTTGAGGCTATCTCATTTCAAAATAATCACAGTTTTCGGTTTTCTTTTTGTTTGAGCCATGACCCGAAGCTTCTTCTCTCTCCCCCCCCCCCCCCTACCCACAAAGGAACTGGAGGTCCACACAGAGTAAAATCCATGAGGGCAGCCATCTGCCTCTCAAAGGGCACATGCATTTTTATCTAACTTATGCCAGCTGGCAAGTGTCCCTAAAGGCATGGATTTAGATGTCCTGTTATGAATTTAGAAGCTTCAGGAAGCCATTTTGCTTAAGTTGGATGATCATTTTAAGGTGCCTCTTGAAAAAAAAATACTTGCATTTTTTTTTCTTTTAGGAGTTTTGCAAAAAAGCTGCATTCATTTCACAATTGTGTAAATGGAGTTCCATAGCTATTTCACATATAGTTCTGTAACTATCCATCAGTGTCTTCAGTGTACCATTTGATTTATTGGAGGCTCATTTACAGTGTAGAATTAATGCAATTTGGCACTACTTTAACTGCCATGACTCAATGCTGTGCAATCCTGGGTATTGTACTTTTACAGAACCGTAGGCATTCTCTGCCAAATAGCACTGGTGCCTTGCAACTCCCATGGTTCAATAACATTGAGTCATGGCAGTTAAAGTGGTGTTGAACTATAGATGTACCCTGGGACTGTGTAGCCATTGTGCATCTTTCATTATTCATTGGAAGACTAAGCAAGAAAATGGATAGATGTACATACATGGTGCAGCAGCATAACTTCCTTTTTTCAAAACTTAATAAAACCCATTGTATGAATCAGATTTTTTTTTATAATGTAGGCACGTACCTAAAGTTTTGTTTTACGTAGTCTTGAAGATCAAATTAGGTAGGTGACGTTCCCCCATTCTCCATTCTCCATACACTGAGTAAACCGATTTCTGGCGTTTGTCATGACTCTTGCCAGCATAGCAGGCGTTATGTTGGCAATTTCTTCCTGGATGTTGGTCTTCAAATCTTGTAGGGTCCTTGGACAGTTCTCATAAACACGGGATTTCAAAAAACCCCATAGAAAAAAATCACGAGGGGCTAAATCTGGAGAGCGGGCCGGCCACTCCAAATCCCCCCTAATTGAGATGAGATGCTTTGGGAAGTGTTCCCTCAAAACAGCCATCGATGCTCTTGAGGTGTGTGCAGTTGCACCATCTTGTTGGAACCAAATGTCCCCTAAGTCCAAACCATATAGCCGTGGGGAAAAAAAAAATCCTGTAACATGTTTACATACCGGTCCGAATTCACTGTCACTGCGACTTCATTTTCCTCAAAGAACCAGGGACCAATAATTCCAGCTGAGGAAATTGCACACCACACTGTGATTTTAGGTGAATGCAAAGGCCTTTGATGAAATTCTCAAGGATTGTTGTCAGCCCAGTAGCGCATGGGATTCATCACTAAAAAAAACAATAGCGTCTCAGGAACGACTTCGAGAAGAACCTCACACGCATTCCTCCGAGAATTGAAGTCACGTTCAGAAAGTTCCTTCACAATTGCCATCTTGTAAGGATGGAAATGAAGATCATCATGAAGAATTTTCCTTACAGAATCATCGGAAAGTCCAAGGGCAGACGCATGTTTGCACACAGAATGCTGTGGTGATCGCAACATTGAAGCTCTCACTGCCTCAATGTTCTCAGATGATCTAATGGGCCAAGGGACTCCAGTTCCTCGTCTTGTCTCACTTGCAGTTTGTCTGAATGTAGTGACCCACGTCACAATTGATTTCCTGTTTGGGACAGGGGCCAATGGGGCTAAATTAAAGTGATTCCGAAAAGCACGCTGGGTTGTGATCACAGAACATCCGCTCAAAAAGTAGGCCTCAATGGCAAAAGCACACTTCTCACTGTTCCAAAGCATGATGGCGACTGAACTGTGTCAGGACAAAACTTTACACTCCTGCCTCTCGAACGAGACCACTAGCGCTCAGCTACGTCTTCAACCGACTGAATGGCGTGCATTTAAAAAAAGGAAATTATGCTGCCGCACCCTGTACAATTGGTCATATGGTACCTGCATTCAAAGGAATGGTCGTGTAGCACAATCATTACGTACCTCCATACTTGTAGATTTATGCTATCCAAGCACAATGCTAGAACTCAGCCAATGAATAATGATATTTCAGATATCAACACCAAAGTTAGTTATGCTAAATGAAATGAGATAATCTTCAAACAAGTGGTGTGGAAATTACTAGAGAAGTTTTCCTTCTTCCTTGGAAACAGGACTAGGGCAAAACTAATTTCTGTTCTTTGTTAGTGTTTTTGGGAGAGTTGAAATATTATTTCTGTTTTTGGTGATTTTGGGAGTTTTTCTTATAAAACAGCTGACTTTATTTAGTTGCCCTCAGTGGCTTTCAGTGGCAGTCATTTGCTTTGGTGACATTGTTGCATAGAAAAAAATCTTTCTAATGTTATGTAACTTTGATGTCCATTGGTATAATTCAGTGACAATAATCTTGCTATAACATTGCTTTTTAAAGTATGGGTCCCGACCCCACATAGGGACCTCTAGGCTTCTTAAGGAGAATCAGAGTACCAACTCATTCAGAATGTGGCAGCAAGCCCAGCAGGAGTGTGCCAAGAAAACAGTAACAAAGCAACAGTGTGTGTGTGTGTGGGGGGGGGGGGGGGGGGGGGGGGGGGGGGGGGCATTGACCCTGATGAGACATTTATTGAATACAACTTCAATATTTTGACTAACACAACAAAAGTGGCCATTGTGGCTGAAACCAAACCTCCAAAGTGTTTGGCCTAACCATAGGAAACCTTCACAGAACTAGGGCTCTGCTTTCTCCCGAGGGCCCACAATCATTTGTTTATTTTGTTTTTACTCATTGTGCATATACCAAGGAGCTGATGATTGTTTCACGTTTGTCCACTTCAGAAAGATTCTGCAACTCATTTGGTTGGTTTATGATGCTGTCAAGTCTCTGTTTGCTACCAGAGTGTGTGGCAGGATGATCAAGTCTTGCGGGGAGCATGCGGGGGGGGGGGGGGGGGGGGGGGGGGGGGGAGAGAGAGACTGACAGATACTGTGCTTGAAATTAGATTTTCAAAATTACTGTTTATTATTTTTTTTAAAGGTCCCGGGTTCTTATGAGAGATGTTGATTATTAGGGAGAGCAGCTGGAATTAGATTACAGAAATTGTAGCAAGACGTGTACCTTCTTGCACTACTCAGTAAAAGAAGTTAAAACACTTGGATGTAGAAAATATATTAATTTCATATTTGGTTAGAAAAATATTAAAATATGCACTTTAGTAGAATTCATCCAGAAGAGGAACAAATGATTCAAGAAGTGTGTGGCTTCAGAAAATAAAGAGGGGAAGGAACATTTAGAAACATGAAAGATGGCTGTGATTTACTGAAATATGGTGAGAAGCACATCTCAAAAATGCAAATTTCTGGTCTGATCTGGAGCAGTGTAATAAATTAATCTTTCACCATAAAATTTGTGTGTAGGAGGTGTACCTTGTGCTCTTTGTCCTTTCATCCTGGCATCTTTTTGTTTTTCCCAAACCTGTCTTAGAAAAATGTACACATTTAAAATTATGCATAGAATATTATTTCACTTTCTTTCTTTCTTTCTTTCTTTCTTTCTTTCTTTCTTTATTTATTTATTTATTTATTTATTTATTTATTTATTTGCAGTATTTATATTCCACCCTTTTCACCCCGCAGGGGACTCAGGGTGGATTACAATGTACATAAATATGGCAAATATTCAGTGCCATAGACACACAACATATATAGACAGACATAGAAGCAATTTAACATTCCAGCTTTTCTTGAGGGTATTCTGGCCACCAGGGGAGCCGTCCCTTCACTGACCATTTGAAACACTGATTAAGTACTTCCTCATTGTATTGTCGAAGGCTTTCATGGTTGGAATCACTGGGTTGTTATAGGTTTTTTCGGGCTATATGGCCATGTTCTAGAGTCATTCTCTCCTGACGTTTCACCTGCATCTATGGCAAGCATCCTCAGAGGTAGTGAGGTACTTACTCATTCTTTGCATGCTTGCTGGAGATTTTTATGGCCTCATAAATTAGTTAAATTTGCCTCCCTGCATAAGCAGTACCTAAATGTCCTACTTGACAGATGCAATTGTCTTTCGGGCTGCAAAGGTCAACAGTAAGCTACACAAATTTGGTCAGAAGCTCACTCCGACCCGGGCTGGCTTCAAACTCATGACCTTTTGGTCAGTAGTGATCTTAATGCAGCTGACTCCCAGCCAGCTGCGCCAGAGTCCCGGTGCTACTTTATTAGTAAAAACACTTTCAATTAAATGTTCCCCTCAACCCAAATACAGGATCTTCACAATTACACAAGGCCGGGGCAAACCACAGGTAGGAAGCAAGTTGCAAACAGCAAGTGCCTGTCACTTTCCTCAGCCACATATAGCTTTCCTTAGCTTAAAGTCCTTTGTTTCCGTCTTTCCCATCGTCCTTTCCATTCCACACCCCTGCCTTATTAATGTGTTTTCAGGTCTGTTTTTCCACATTCTTGTTTGCAGCAGTACCACCCCATCACCCCAGTCCCACCCTTGAAGTTGTGCTGCAACGTCAGTAGACTTCAGAGAGCGTTTTGGTCAGCTCCCTTCTTACTAAGTTTCAGTTTGCTGAGTAGCCTTTCCTAAGACGAAGAAGGAACAGCAGAGCCACCTATTAATCAAATGCTACAGTATGTGAAGCAGACCAATCTTGTTCAGGGGTTCCTTTCCCCTTGCTTTCCAGATAAGGATCTATAGATGTATACAGAGACAGACAGGCACCCTGCATCCAGAATGAGGATTTGCTTGGCAAGCTTACATTGCCGTTCATAAAAGATGTCTTTTTGACAGGAAGCTCTGACTAATTAAGAGGAGTGGGCCACAAAATGCCAGCTTGTAGGGTTTTTTTACCTCTGCAGAAAGAGCCCCCCACCCTCCCACAGTTCCCCTTGATCTGATGCAACGAGACGAGAGAGTCAGCTGTGAATCAAGCCCCTTGTGCTCATTTCCTTGATCACGGCCATGGTTTCAGGGAGAATGACAAGGGAGTCTGTTGGGAAGGATTTATTTTAAAAAGTTACCCCATCCCCCTCTTCCCGGCGCAATATGCACAGGCATCTTGAATATTTCACATTAAGAGTTTGACTTTTTTTTCCATGCAATTCCATTCTTTTTCCTCCTGGCTTCCTTATTCGCTAAAATGCTGATTGCAAGTCAGTAAGCACATAATTCAGCTCTTTGATGGGTGTATTGCCAGTTAGCAATACAGAGGGAAATGCTAATTTTTTTAACCCAGAAAGCTGTCTAGTGGCTTCAGAAATTAAAGGATAATTGCACATGAGTGATTTTTAAATCCTTTGCTTTGCTTTTACAAGCCTGCTGTTACCATTATGGGAGGGTTTGCAATTTTAGAATACACACGCATGCACATACTTTGCATCAATTTGTTAATTCTTTGTTACTGTTCTGTCTGGGGAACGGGAAATATTGCATACTTCAGCCCTGAGCTTGAAAACTGGTTCTTTCAGTGACCTATACTTCCAAACAAGGCCGGATTCAATTGTACTGCACTGAATTTCGCCACACTTGATTGCTCAAAATTTTATAAAGCATATGTGTGAATCTGCTTTTGGGGAAAGGACAGCATGTCAGCAGTTACTAACAGAGTGTTTGATGCTATTTGTTCTGATGATATTTGTAAGCTGTAATTATCAAGCAATGTGTCGTTTATTTTCATGTTCCAAGTGTAGCATTTGGTTTTACGCTGAAATTGATGACAATGAGTATCTCCTCTTACCTCAAGTATTAGTCTTAATCTTTAATGTGGGTGTTTCCTTTCTAAAAAGAAGTGTACATTGAAATAGTCCTTTTTATACCTCTGACTGACAAGTTCTGCTAAACTCTCTGGGAAACCTTCATAGAGGCTATAATCTAAAAATTTTCCATATACTGAATAGAGATAAAACTAATTTGTGTAACTTTGTATAGCCTTGCTGTATGCTTTAGGGACATGCGAATTGTCAGAGTTTGGCAGTGCACAGCAGAAGGATTGCTAGATCAGCAGACACTGTGTTGTGAAATAAGGACTCTGCAGGCTTTGAGTTACAAAAGAAACTAAGTTTTACTAAGCACATTTAACAGACAAGTCTTACTATAGCGAACTATAATTCAGGAACTAGTCAAAACGTAAGTCTCTGTTTTTCTTTTTTTTGTTGAGACTAGTTACTCCCTTTTGTTCCCAGCAAGAGCAAACCTTATTTTACTTTTCTCAAGGTCACATAATCACAGCCTCATGGTATGAACATTCTGTACAGCATTTGTAATATACAGTAGAATCCATCTTAGAAATATGAGGGGTATTTTTTAAGTAAGGTCCGTTTTGTTGTAGACACTAGTAGTTCGCATGCATACCGCAACGAGCGCGTGCGTCGTGTACCGACATGCCTCAGGAACAACTGTGCTCAGTTTCCGCTCTGTAGCTAACCTGTACGGTTCTGTTCTGTGCTTTAAAAATGTTTAAGACTATCAACTCACCCGCCACATGTGAGGTTCGCTCAGTGATACGGTTTTTGTCAGCAAGGAACCTGCCTGCTGCAGAAATTCATCGACAGATTTGTGAAGTGTACGGTGATACTGTTATGAGTGAAAGCAAAGTGCGTAAGTGGGTATGACAATTCAAAGATGGCTGTGACAACGTCCATGATGAGGACCGCTCCGGTCGCCCTTGTTTGATTACAGATGATTTGGTGGGTTCAGTAGAAGCGAGGATTCGTGAGAACAGGCGCTTCACAATAACAGATCTCTCAAACGAATTTCCTGACGTATCGAGATCAGGTGTTCATTGTTTCTGAACACCTAAAGTTTAGGAAACTGTGCTCCCGTTGGGTCCCAAAACTCCTAACAGAGGACGACGACGTGAAAACAGCAGTGAACTCTTAGTTATTAGAGTAGGCGGCAAGTTTTTATGAAGAGGGTATTTTAAAATTGGTTCAGAGGTATGATAAGTGTTTGAACAAACTTGGCAACTATGTCAAAAAATAGAATGAAGTATGTACTTTCTGAAAATAAATTTACTTTTTTAAAATAAACTTTCGTTGTGTACTTATGTTCAAACGGACCTTACTTAAAAAATACCCCTCGTACATAGAAGCACATTTAAAACACATACATAACTAAATTAATCCTGACAATGTCCCCTCTTTTTAAATGTGATTCTATAACTCTAATACATATATGTAATCTGTATAACTCTAACATCTTAACTCTAAAGTATAAAATAACATCTCTATTGTATATAATTTTCTTCATTTCTTAATACATCGCATTAGGGTACTGCTATATAATCCCCCTCCATCAAAACTCTTTCAAATGCGTTCATGGCCGGAATCACTGGATTGTTGTAGGTTTTTCGGGCTATATGGCCATGTTCTAGAAGCATTCTCTCCTGACGTTTCACCTGCATCTATGGCAAGCATCCTCAGAGGTAGATATCATAAGCGTCTCCATATCAAATCATAATAATAGCTCTATAATCGTGTCATGTTTTATGAGATTTTCTTCACTCTGTCTTCTGCTCACTTTCCCCTCTCCCAAATCGTTGATACCTAATTACTTACATTAGGCTATCTTTAAGTTTCAAGAGACTATTTTACCTACAACAGCATCGAACGATTATCTAAATGGGGAGAAGGGAGAGCACAGAAATTTCTTGATTGGATCTTCTAGTCCAAGCATTCTGTTTCCACATACTTTTGGAGTGTATATAAACAGCATTTTTCTTGATTCTAGCTTTTGGATGCCAAAAAACATTACTTCTGCACATGTAGACTCCACCAGGAAGCACTGCTAGAAATAGTAGCTCGTAATAATTCACAAATTTAATTTCCTTAAAAGTTTTCCTTTTTAAGCAGCTTGAGACCAGGGTATCTGAGATATGATTTTCTACCTTATGTCTTCCTTAGAGATCTTGTTCTGATTCAAAAAGGAAACAGGTGACAATTTGGATGAGAGCTCAGCGGTGGAGCAGCTTTCACAGAGACTTGCCTGTTGCCATCTTTGTGTCTTTTTCAATGCCAGATTTGAAGATCATTTTATTCACACAAGCATTTGAAGAGTTTTGGAATCTGGCCTTCTCTGTTTAAAGTTTTTTTAATTAGTTTTTCCCACAGTGACATATTTATTGGAGAAATCCAGATACCTTCCCAGTTCTTAGATACGTATTTTAAACAGTGGCTTATTCCTGTTACTATTGTAGGGCTTAAAAACTCATCTGTTGTCATTACTCATTATATCATTATTTTAAAGCTGCATTATTCATTACATTAATCATTATTTTCTGAGATTTTATTTTTAAAACCCTTTGATTGTTAACAGAATGGCATTAATAACACATTTTTAAATCCCTGTCAAAATGCTTAAATGCTGTGTGTTGTTGAAGGCTTTCATGACCAGAATCATTGGGTGGCTGTGAGTTTTCCGAGCTGTATGGCCATGTTCCAGAAGCATTCTCTCCTGATGTTTTGCCCACATTTATGGCAGGGATCCACAGAGGTTGTGAGCTCTCACAACCTCTGAAGATGCCTGTCATAGATGTGGGTGAAATGTCAGGAAAGAATACTTCAGGAATATGACCATACAGCCCAGAAAATTCACAACAACCCATCCTAAAATGCTTTATAAAAGTAAATTTTAAATGTAAGTATAACCAAGTTACAAACAAGATAGGTTCTGTAGGTTTGTTCTTAAGTTGAATGTGTATGTAAGTTGGAACAGGTACATTTTTAAAGTGTAACTCCAGCCAGATAAATTGGATAGCATAGAGGTTAACATCCCTGTGGGGTTTGTTTTGCTGTCTGGTCCCCTGTTCAGAAGATTTCACCTCCCTTTCTTTCCCTGTGAGAATTGGATTTTGAAAAAAATGGCTTCTGGAAACAAAGACTGGTGATAAAGCTGCAGTAGATAACTCTTTCATGATAACTCTTTCAGGAGTGAATTTCCCTCCCTAAGGGTCGATTTCTCTCACTTCCTGTTGCCAAGATTCCATTCTTAGCTATGAGTAATTTGAAAGTCGTATGTTTGTAACTCGGAGACTGCCATATTATTAATATGATAATAACATGATTTATTTTTGAGCAGCTGTGTTAATCCATTGTGCTGTCCTCACCAAATAAATGGTGGTGCAGTGGGTTAAACCCTTGTGCTGGAAGGACTGAAGACCGACAGGTCGCAGGTATGAATCTGGGGACAGCGCGGATGAGCTCCCTCTGTCAGCTCTAGCTCCTCATGCGGGGACATGAGAGAAGCCTCCCACAAGGATGGTAAAATATCAAACCATCTGGGCATCCTCTGGGCAACGTAGAATCATAGAATCATAGAAACAAAAAGTTGGAAGAGACCTCATGGGCCAGCCAGTCCAACCCCCTGCCAAGAAGCAGGAATATTGCTTTCAAATCACCCCTGACAGATGGCCATCCAGCCTCTGTTTAAAAGCTTCCAAAGAAGGAGCCTCCACCACACTCCGGGGCAGCGAATTCCACTGCTGAACGGCTCTCACAGTCAGGAAGTTCTTCCTCATGTTCAGATGGAATCTCTTTTCTTGTAGTTTGAAGCCATTGTTTCGCGTCCTAGTCTCCAGGGGAGCAGAAAACAAGCTTGCTCCCTCCTCCCTGTGGCTTCCTCTCACATATTTATACATGGCTATCATATCTCCTCTCAGCCTTTTCTTCTTCAGGCTAAACATGCCCAGCTCCTTAAGCTGCTCCTCATAGGGCTTGTTCTCCAGACGTCCTTGCAGACGGCCAATTCTCTCACACCAGAAGCGACTTGCACTTTCTCAAGTCGCTCCTGATAAGACAAACATACAAATAAATAAATAAATGTTACATGCTTGTGACTTCAAACACTGGAGATTATGCTATACGGCAACTATCCAAATATATGAAGTATGTGAATAAATTAGTGGTATTCACCACCTCTTATAAGAGTGATTTCCATAGAGCCAGATCTTTGTCAGATAAGTAACAAATGTGTGCAGTACAGAAAATGTTTATCCAAATGTAATGTTTATTGTTTTGCTTTATGAGTTTTATTGTTGTATTTGTTATGCTGTTGTTTCATTGAGGGCCTTGGCCTTTTGTAAACCACACCGAGTCCTTAGCGGGGTATAAATAAAGTTAATAAATAAATAAATAAATAATAACACTCCTTTAATGTGCGGGTGTAATAACAGACTATGTTTGCATGTACAATAATCATGTAAAATTCAGATTTATTCCAGAGTGCTTTCATGAAATCACTAAGTGCATGGCAGTGGTATGTACCAGCCTTCAAAGACAGAAATGTTGGAAGAAATGTTTGTGGAAAGGCAGCTCTCTTTCCCCTTTATTTTTGCAATAAATAAACCTGGAATGTTTCATATATATGGAAATCTATCCATACACATGGGAAAAATCTTGGCTCATGAAAGAAAGGCTTTCAAAACATTTACCAACACCATAGCTGGGAAAAGCCACAGTTAACGTAACTTCCAAACAATGCATTTTCTTTCCTTCTTTCAGCTGAGGCAACATGTATCTGTGGGATGGTCCATTATAGTAGAAAGATTGTTAAAGTGTGTTTACTGCGAGTGAGTGGAGAGTAAATTAACAAAGGTCAAGACCCAGTCTTGTTGAAACGCTCTGAAAATGCTAAATTATTAATTGGCAGGCTTTTGTTTAAACATGATTACAATTCTTTTGTGAGCTGGTTGAACTTCTCAGTTGCACAGAATATTTTACATACACTGCAGAGGAAAGAGATACAAAATTGGGAATGGCTCTCAAAGTACAAAAGAATCACAGAAGGGATTTTTTTAAAGGCAGAAAAGGCTGTCTGGTTGAGGCATGTTGGAATTTTCATATGGGCTGTGATGGACAATGAATTGTAAACTCACCTCTTCCACAAACATTGAAGAGATTTGTACAGCTTTATAACATTTTAAGGTCACTGCCACATGAGAGAAAACAATTGTCACAAGATAAAGGCATGCACAGTGTGATCTTATTCAAGAATTCCTGTATGAACAGTAATGCAAACTCTATTGGTCCCTTCACCTCCCCCCAATTGCATTTGTTCCAGGCCATTACATTAATGGATTGATAAATACATAATATGATGTTGGCAAATAAGCCCATTCAGGAGGCCTATATAGCAGATTGGTTAAGGGTCAATCCTGGGACTTCAAGTGGACCACAGAACTGTTTGTTATATTCCTTGCCCTCTCCAGACTCCATGGACTAAAGGATTCACCACTTAAATATATTGCATATACTCCCTGCACTGTTCTACGTCAAAAAATAGAAGCTATTCACATCAAGAGTGGACTGCTTCTGGGCTTGTTTGCTTTATGACTTTTTTGTCTGCATGGCCCTCATAAGATCCCAAAAGTTTATTTATTTATCGTGTCAGGAGCAAACCAAAACAGTTGTATTGCTTTTTTGAACAAACAAACAAACAAAACACAAAGTTTGCAAGCTTGGTAGTTGATTAAATGTCCTTTGACCAGTAGCTGGCCACTTGGAGTGCCTCTGGTGTCCTCCATTGTGCATGTGGCAGGGCTCAGGTTGCATTCCATGTCGTGGATTCCACTTTGTAGCCCCATTTCTTAAGGTTGGCTCTGCATCTCGTGGTGCCAGAGCGCAGTCTGTTCAGCGCCTTCCAAGTCGCCCAGTTTTCTGTGTGCCCAGGAGGGAATCTCTCATTTGGTATCAGCCATTGATTGAGGTTCTGGGTTTGAGCCTGCCACTTTTGGACTCTCACTTGCTGAGGTGTTCCAGCGAGTGTCTCTGTAGATCTTAGAAAACTATTTCTTGATTAAAGTCGTTGACGTGCAGGCTGATACACAAACAGCGGGTGGGCCGGAGATGTCACTGCCTTGGTTTTTTCATTATTGGCTGCTACTTCCCAGCGGATGTCAGGTGGTGCAATACCAGCTAAACTGTGTAATTTCTCCAGTGGTGTAGGGCGCAGACACCCCGTGATAATGCGGCATGTCTCATTAAGAGCCACATCCACTTTTTAGTGTGGTGAGATGAGAAATCCCAAAAGTTGAACTCCCTTTAATTGCCCATCACTACTACAGAGGGTACAAAGGAAATTAAGAAGGAGGGAGAGTGCAAAAAGAGAGCAAGCAAGAAAAGCCATCTAATCTACCTCATTGCAATAAAGCAGTGGTTCTCAACCTGTGGATCCTCAGGTGTTTTGGCCTACAACTCCCAGAAATCCTAGCCAGTTTACCAACTGTTAGGATTTCTAGAAGTTGAAGGCCAAAACTTCTGGGGACCCACAGGTTGAGAACCACTGCAGGAAAGGACATACAAGTACATCATTCCCAAAAGATGGCAATCCAGTGACTGGTTAAAAACCTCCAAATGTGGAAGCTAAGGAAGGAATTTTCCTGACACCTTTAGATGAAAGGAGACTTAAATCTATGGTTAGTTTTTGACCATATATATCATAAAATGATATATATGGCGGGGCTTGATGAATCCAAGACTGGGGTAAAAATCCGCATAGTAAACGTAATGGTATTCCCCAAAGTTAACTACAGATGTGAGAACTGGACCATAAGGAAGGCTGAGCGAAGGAAGATAGATGCTTTTGAACTGTGTTATTGGAGGAAAGTTCTGAGAGTGCCTTGGACTGCAAGAAGATCCAACCAGTCCATACTTCAGGAAATAAAGCCTGACTGCTCATTGGAGGGAAGGATATTGGAGGCCAAGATGAAGTACTTTGGCCTCATCATGAGAAGACAGGAAAATGTAGAGAAGACAATTATGCTGGGGAAAATGGAAGGCAAAAGGAAGAGGGGCCGACCAAGGGCAAGATGGATGGATGGCATCCTTGAAGTGACTGGCTTGACCTTGAAGGAGCTGAGAGTGGTCACGGACGGCAGGGAGCTCTCACGTGGGCTGGTTCATGAGGTCACAAGGAGTCGGAAGCGACTGAACGAATGAACAACAACAACATCATTGTAAGAATCTCAAAACAAAACAAAAGTAAAATAAAGTACTATGAATACTTAGTTTTTATCTTTTCTCTTAGGCGATCCCTCGTTGGCCGAGAAGGATAGTCTTCCATGATCAGTATTCTTGTGGGTCCGTAGGTGACTGTGGAGCCCTATTCTTGACCTACATCTTCTCCCGCTGTGAGTGCATTGGTTTCCAGGTGGAAGGCGGTCTCGGTCAGGGTTGGCTTGATGTGCCTTCCTCTTGGCACGTTTCTCTCGTTCGCCCTCCATTCGTGCCTCTTCACTGCTGGTCACAGCTGACCTCTAGCTGGAGCGCTCAAGGGCCAGGACTTCCCAGTTCTCAGTGTCTATGCCAGAGTTTTTAAGGTTGGCTTTGAGCCCTTCTTTAAATCTCTTTTCCTGTCCACCAACATTCCATTTTCTGTTCTTGAGTCCAGCGGAGTTGATGGCGGAGGACCATTGCTTCAATGCTGGTGGTCTTTGCTTCCTCCAGCACGCTGACATTCGTCTGCTTGTCTTCCCAAGAGGTTTGCAGGATATTCCGGAGGCAGTGCTGATGGAATCGTTCCAGGAGTTGCATGTGATGTCTATAGACAGTCCACGTTTCGCAGGCATATAGCAGGGTTGGGAGGACAATAGCTTTATAAACAAGCATCTTGGTATCCCTAGGGATGTCCCAGTCCTCAAACACTCTCTGCTTCATTCGGAAAAATGCTGCATTCGCAGAGCTCAGGCGGTGTTGTATATCAGTGTTGATGTTGACTTTGGTGGAGAGTTGGCTGCCAAGGTAGCTGATATGGTCAACATTTTCTAATGTTAGTTTCTATAAGGATATTCTAATGCTAGTTTCTATTTGCAACAATGCATATTTTTCTTTTTGATTTTGTGAGTGCTTTCCTGGCAATCTCATAATCTTAAAATGGGGGCGGGGCATCCTTTGGCAAATGAAGCCTCACTTGCTTGCCCTGTCTGTGGAAGAGGCTCATTTTTTCACATCAGTTAAAGCCTTTTGGAAGTGTATTAATACAACTCTTCTTGCATGGCAAGAGATAAACACCTTCTTTTTTGGAACCAGCATTCACAAGGAGAGAACTGCACTGGTGGCATGTATGGTGTGAATATGAGGGCTGTGTGCATATTCAGATAAGCATGCTGGGGTGGATTCATGAGAGTGCTAACATAGCTAAACCCATCTCTATTTTTAGCCTTTTGGCCTCTTCTGGTGATATGATTTGTTTGCTTCAAGCTAAAATAACCCTTTATCTACTCCTGTCTTAAAGCAAATTATTGAATCTGCACTCTAATCCATTCCCACATTTTTTTAAAAAAATCCAAAACACGAATACACTAGAAAACTATAAAAACATTATGCAGTCTGAAGATGGAACCAGTTATCCCTCCACTACTCTCTTTTATTTTAAAATGTATTTCAATGTTATCCCTTCCATCCCAAAAGACTTGTAGTACAGAACCCTGAGAGGGTAGAGTGCCTTTTGCATTTTAAACATAAACAAGAAGCAGAAAAGCTATTCTGATGAATGAGGAGAAATACATGGGCTGCTCTTTGTACAGTTTAAAATTTATGAACAGGACTCTGCTGCGTAGAATGCTGGAAATCACAAACAAGCAGCTGCTTTTCCAGCACATTGAAGTGTGTTTGCATGTGACTGGCATACATATTTCAAACTCTAGTTTGCCTGTGGCATCCTGCCGTGAAAATGAAAGTTGTGTTGCAATTGAAAGGCGCCGCTTCAAAAATGAGTACATTGTGAGGCCGGTTAGCTGCAGATGAGAAGCAGGGAGCTACTTCCCTGTGTTTAGAGCCAACATATTTTTTTAAAAAAATTCTGGCTCTTCTTTTTATGACATTATGTTTTCAAATACAATGCCTAAAGCAAGCTTAGGAGCTCCTTATTACTAATTGTTCCAAAAAAGAATCAGAGAATGCTTTCTGCTGACTGATTCCCAAAATGGAGATAGCCTGTCTTTTAAAAAACGAGAATATTCTTTTTAATTAAAATTGGCAGAAATATAACATGGCAGATGTAGCTTTTGTCTGAGGAATTTCCCCCCGCCTCATATCATAATCTTTGTTGTTTCTGCCAACACCCCTTTATCAGGCTCTCCATAGGGTATAAAGTCAAAAAGAAAGAAGTTCATTAAAGAAGAAAACCAAACTGTTTCTCCTGGCAAGAGAATCTAATTAAGAAAGATGTTCTGCTATGTTTGATCATTGCATTTTTTCATGGAAACGTTAAAGTCAGACACAGTTGTGTCCATGGGATTTTCATCCTGTGGAAATAAACTTGCAGATCTCAGGCATTAACTAAAGTTTCAGGGGTTTCCTTTTTCTGATTCACTCATACTGGTGTTACTGTGGACAGCTGTAGGCTAGGGACCTTGACCTCAACCTCCCCCACAAACTGTCCACCAGAAATCATCAGTAGCTTGTGGCTTGTTCAGTAGACTCTTCTCTACAGTTCCATTTTGGTGGTAAGCATTAGCACTGAATGTTGTTAAAGTGCGAAGTATGGAACCCTGCGCAGACGGTCTGTCAGTGCGACTTAAGCAATGTGCAGTCATTGAATCTGTAAGTCTCCTCACTTTTATTTTCCCCAGTCCTCCTGGGCAAACCCATAATTGCTAATAGAGGGCAGTAAGCAGGCAGATCATATTTTGTTCCTGCAGATGCAAACATTGACTACAAATCACCTCCAAATCACAAGTCACTGATGTTTTCGGGATGGAGGGAGTTGTGAAAGAGTTGCTGGAATAAGAACGCACATAGACAGAGCTCTAGGACAAACACTGAATGGCGTTGGGTTAATTTGTGCCATTTTGGGGTCATCAGGGGTAATTTTTCCTCCCTCAATATTGGGGAGACTATGAGGTTTACTTCAGAATTAGCACATGCTCATTTCAATGAGGCTTACTCCAGAGTAAGTAGGTCTAGATTTACAGCCTCACTAGATTTACAGCCTCAGTGAGCTGCTCATACCAACCATTTGATTATCACTCACATTCTGCAGATGAAATTAATGTTTGTACTGCCCATAATCCCAACTATAGAGAAACACAAATAAATGGTTGACATGATTTTCTCACTTTTTACTCTGAAGGGACCCTTGAAATTATTTGAAGGTCTAAAATAACCCCTGCATAAAATGATTCTACGAGGGTTGAATGAAAAGTAATGCCTCCACCTTTGCAACTCAACAGATGGCAGTACTGGTATGCAGCAGGTACTGGCTTGTTCAGTAGACTCTCCCCTACAGTTCCATTTTTGTGGGAAGCCTTAGCATTGAATTGTGTTGTTGAAGTGCAATGTATGGAACCCTGCGCAGAGTCGGTCAATGCGACTTAAGCAACGTGCAGTCATTGAATTCTTGACAGCAGAAGGTGTCACCCCAAAGGAGATTCATCAGAGAATGCAAGCTGTTTATGGTGATTGTGTTGATGTGAGTACTGTGCGTCGTTGGGCGAGTAAGTTTAAAGATGTTGAGGTGGGAACATCTGACTTGCGTGACAAAGAGTTGGACGTCCTGTGACAGCAACCACCGAGTTTCACAAGCAAAAGGTTGACAGATTGATTCAGGACTATCAGTATATCACTCAGAGAGCATAATCGGCCTTTCACAAGATCATGTGGGTCACATTATTGCTTTGCTTGGCTATCGGAAGATCTGTGCACAATGGGTTACGGAAACAGAGTGTTGACTTCTTCTGTGACGGCTTCAGAAAACTTCATCGTTGGCTGAAATGTATCCAATTGTCTGGTGATTATGTGGAAAAGTGAATAGTGGTAGTTAAAGAGCACATTCTAAGGATTATTTCTGCATTTGATTTATTAAAATATTCCCATCTAAACTCAAGTAATGAAGGTGGAGGCATTACTTTTCATTCAACCCTCATATCTACAGCTCAACACTGGCATAGAACCAGTCACAAAACAACAGAAACTTAAACTAGATGAGATTTACAGAATAAAAATCCTGTTTAATCTGTGTTATACATGAATTTCAAGTGCTAAGGATTTGATTTTGTGCCCCCCTCCCAAAAAGTTGGTACAGATTCTCTTTGAAAAGTGAGAAAGCAGATAAATTTAAGATTTTGCTTATTTTTTAAAATAACTGTTTAAATAAAATATATTGCATATTCCTTCTTAATGAAAGATTGTTCAGAGAAACTGACAAAGTACAAAATCCAGCTCTGCAAACAGAGCTGACTATTTTTCTGAATATGCCTGTGAGTTTTCTATCTGTGTTCTTGAAAAAAATACATCCTCGGGAACCAAGGGTCCTGAGTGAGAGAAGTAGATGTTTGTAAAAGGCATGGATCTTAATATGCTGTACAGAGTTCGGAACGTTCTGTCTAAGTCAACATTAACTATGAGTAATTGTAGATTAAGTTTTTCAAAAGTAATGTTAATTTTATTGTTTCTTAAAAGCAATAGAAATTAGAATTCTACATTGCTTTTTTTAAAAAACAAACAAACCCTGAAGTTACAAACTTCTGGCTTGGAGAATACACTGTCCAAAACAAAGTAAGAGGCAATAGCACAAGTACAGTGCAAGCCAATTCATCTAATATTTTCTTTCTCTGCCACTTAGTGAGGCCATTCCACACAATTATAAAAAGTGAACAGTTGTAGTTACATCATAAAGTGTAAAAGAATAGGAAAACTCTGGAATAGATTTTCATTTGCCGCAAGTAGTTTGCTATTGTGAGAAGGGTGTACTCACTTCAAGATGTCAAAAACATAAAAACTAAAGAGTATTTAAGGTTAAGAATTTATCTCTTTTCCAAAAGTTGACTGTTGGACCATGGCCTGAGATGGACAAAAACATGGGAAAATTGCTCCCACTATCCCTAGAACATATGTGAAGGCTATTAGAAGCAAGGAAACTTAAAAAGTGCAAGTAGTATAAAGTCTTCTTAAAATGTGGAATAAAAATAATTTAGAATATACTTTGGATCCAAAATATGAAAGTGTGGTTTTGTTTATTTATCGAATCAAAACCGAATTGAAGGTGCAGTTATAATGTATTTAGAACCCCAAAAATAAGTTAGAACCTTGGCATTATGCTAAATATTCTTTGACGAGAAACTGGCTACTTGGGAGTACTATAAGAAGGTCCTCCATTGTGGATGCGGCAGGGCTCAGGTTGCATTGTAGTAGGTGGTCTGTGGCTTGCTCTTCTCCACACTCGCATGTTGTGGACACCACTTTGTAGCCCCATTTCTTAAGGTTGGCGCTGCATCTCTTGGTGCCACAATGTAGCCCGTTCAGCGCCTTCCAGATTGCCAATCTTCTGTGTGCCCAGTAGGGAGTCTCTCATCTGGTGTCAGCCACAGATTGAAGTTTCAGGTTTTAGCCTGGATGTCTACACCCAACATCACTGAAAAAATTATACTGCTTAGCCAGTATTGCACCACTTGACATCGGTTGGGAAGTGGCCTGTAAAGCAAGGACCGAGGCATTGATTTCTCCGGCCCATCTTGTTCGGATATCAGCCAGCAAGCCAATGCCTTATATCAAGAAATAGTGACCTAAGATCTCATGAAAGTGTGGTACTTTCATATCATCTTCAATCCCATTAGTGTATATGAAACAACTTCTAAATTATTTTTAACCTGTTAGAGAAACAGACCTTCAGCCTATTTTGTGTGATAGAAATGTTCTCTATGTGTATAAATAGGTATTTCCAAGAGCTATTTTTTTAGCATAGCTAACAGTGTCACACTTATAGAATGATCCAGGTTTAATTCAAATACAAATCTCACCAAGTGATGCATTATCTCTCAGCTCTGTCTACCTCGTATGGTTGTTAGGATGATAACATTAGAGACCTTTCCTGCTGCACCTGTGGAGAAGAGGAGGGGTAAATATAATACTGAGAACATTACCAAAAAGGCAGGTTATCTCAATATTAGTTCTGAAACACTTGGAAAGTATAAGGTTGTGCAAATTGAGGAGTTTAGTAGATTTTTTTTCCCTTGAGAAATCATGTACTTTCTAGTGGGTTTGGAGTAGGGGAAACAGATATTCAGAAAAAAATGTTGTTTTTCAAAATAGTCTTCGTCTGGCTATTATATATTTTTTATTTTAAGCTAGATCAGGCAAGTTTAATGGATTGGTGAATTTGGGGTGGGTGGTTCATAGGTTAAAAAGCCCGGTGACACAGCAGTGTTGCTGCATGACAAATGAGAAACAGACTCACTGTTGCCAATATCTATCTGCAATGGGGAAATGCAAGGGAGATGAGGATTAGTAGCGGGGACTACTCAAAATTTGTTCTTAGTGGTTCTTAGGGATGAGTGCTATTGATAATGTATGTGAAATTGGGCTTTAAACCACATTTGATCTCAAAGGTATCTTAGATGGCAAAGTTTCATAATCAGGTCCATGGCACTTTGGACGACTCCTTGGTGCTGATCCAAGCTACATGACTGGATTCACTTATTTAGGAGGCAAAATCTTTGACCTCCAAAGATTTGAAGAGGATCTTGTCTGGCCGGTAAACATTGAGAGCATCTTCTGTGGGAGCTTTCTTTTCCCTTCATGTTTATTTGCTGGACCTGTTTTAGCTGGACATTTCTGCAAAGCAGCATCACTGGTTGGGGGACTGCTTTTCTGTTGGTATCGGTCCTCAGGCAAACATGCCACTAAGCAGTCCATGATTTCCTTCTCCAGTACAATCCGCCTTAGACACTTAGGTCCTCAGGAGCCATTTACTTCAATGGCAGCCATCACCCACAGGCCCTTTTCATTGGCCACCCCCAGACTGTGGAATGACCTGCCAGAAGAGCTGGTACAGCTAAACCAGCTGTCAGAATTTAAAAGACAATTGAAGACCTATCTCTTCTAGCAGGCTTACCCAGTCCATTTTTAGGTATGGATTTTAAAGTCATGTCATGTGTTTACTGTATTTTAATAACGTCTGTGTATTTTAATATATGTATTTCATAGAAATATGTTTCAATATATAACAGTAACCGAGTTACAAATATCTGACTTTCAAACAACTCATAGTTAAGAACGGGGTGAGACAACAGGAAGTGAGAAAAATCTACCCCTAGAAAGGGAAATTCACTCATGGAAAAGGTGTCTCCATTGAAGCTTTATCACCAATCCTTGTTTCCACAAAAAGCCATTTTTTTCAAAATCCAATTCTCACAGGGACAGAAAGTGTGGTGAAATCAGGGGCACAGACATAAAAATAAACCCCACCACAGGGATGTTAAGCCTTCCCTATACTATCCAAAACTCTCTCTGTGTGTGTGTTTGTGTGTATTAGGTTGGGTATCAAGTGATGCCTAGATTATTTGAAAAAGGCAGTTTGTTTTTGTTTGTTAAGAATGGACTCATTAGATCCATGGCTGATACAGTGAACAGTAGTCTCTGGATGTGGGTGAAGGTACTGCAAATCCCATTGTCAATAGTCCATCCTCCCCCAGATTTCACCAAGACATAAAATGGGTTGTGGGGATCTGTGTTCCAAGTTTGGTCCATATCCATGGCTGATGGGGTTTGCAGCTGCCTCTGTATGTGGGCGAAGGTATTGCTAATCCCATCTGCCACTGTCCATCCTCCCTCAAATCTCTCCAGGAGGTAAAGTGGGACGTGAGGGGTCTGTGTCCCAAGTTTGGTTCAGGTCCATCATTCATGGGGGTTGCAGTGGTCTGTGGAAGTTGGAGCCAAAGCGGGTAAATGTACTGTAAATCTCATCACCTATAGTCCATCCTTCCCTAAATGTCACCAGGAGCCGCAGCAGCAGCAGCCTAGGGCGCGAGCCCAAAGGGAGGGGGGTGAGGCTCTTGTGAGGCGGCCCTTCACGCCGTGCTCGGAGTTCCCTCCTCGAGGGGGGGGGGGGGGGGAGGGAGAGGAGGGCGCTGTGTGCGTCTCGGCGCGCGCGCCTCCTTAAAAGACGGCAGGAAAGCGACTGAGCGCCCGGCTTCTTTCTCTCCTGCAGAAGCTGGCGGTGCGAGTGGGGAGCGCAGGAACCAGCAGCAGCAGCAGCAGCAGCAGCAGTGGTGGTGGCACCGGAGCAGCAGGAGAAGGAAGAGGAGGAAGCGGCCGAAGCGGCTCCAGTTCCCTTGGCCCGCCGAGCCTGGCCCTCTCGCTGCTGCCGGCCAAGGGTCCCGACGCCATGGTGACCGCCCACCTGCCCGGCGGCCGGGGCTGCAGCGCCGAGCCCCCGCAGAGCGCGCCCCTCAACCTGCAGGCCAAGCTGGGCTGCAGCAGCGCGCGCCGCGCCCCCGCCCTCGAGACAGGCGCCCGGCCCCAGGTGAGCGCGCGCGCGAGGCGGACGGACGGAGGGAGGGAGGAAAGGAAGAGGGGCTGCACGGGACAGGAGCCCTTTCCCGCCTTCAGTGCTTAACCCTCTCAGGTGCACTTGGAGGTCGCCTACATCTCACAGCTGGAGGCACCACCTGCCTCTTGAGCCTTAGCTTCGTGTGCTTTGGAATGTGTGGGGAAGCTCTAGGACTTTGGTTTCTCTGAACATGTTTGGGATCTTTGGGTTGTTATAGGTTTTTCAGGCTGTATGGCCATGTTCTAGAAGCATTCTCTCCTGACGTTTCTCCTGCATCTGTGGCAAGCATCCTCAAAGGTTGTGAGGTTTGTTGGAAACTAAGAAAATTGGGTTTATATATCCCAATTTCCCTAGTTTCTCTCCAGCTGCCTCCCATTTCAACTCCAAGCCCTACTTCCCCATTCGCTGTCTTAACCTGAGTAACGGGGGTCCTTCCAGACAGGCCCTATATCCCAGGATATATAGACTATGTCTAACAGAGTATTTTGTACTGAGTGGAAGAGAGGGGGGATTGTTTGGTAATATAAGATCAAGAAGAATGTAAACTTTGAGTATTGGTTCATATATATTTTAAATAGTGTGGTTATACCCCACATATATTGGACAGTAGAAAGCTTGTGTAGTGTGAAAAAGAGGATGAATGAAAAAGATAAATAATAGATCAAGTATATATAATACTATCGGAGCCCCCAGTGGCGCAGTGGGTTAAAGCGCTGAACTGCTGAGCTTGTTGACCGAAAGGTCGCAGGTTCGATTCCGGGGAGCGGCATGAGCTTCCGCTGTCAGCCCCAGCTTCTGCCAACCTAGCAGTTCGAAAACATGCAAATGTGAGTAGATCAATAGGTACCGCTCCAGCGGGAAGGTAATGGCACTCCATGCAGTCATGCCGGCCACATGACCTTGGAGGTGTCTCTGGACAACGCCCGCTCTTCGGCTTAGAAATGGAGATGAGCACTAACCCCCAGAGTTGGACACGACTGGACTTAATGTCAGGGGACAACCTTTACCTTTTATATATAATACTAGCTGTACCCGCCAAAGGTTGCTGTGGCCAACCTTCTCTCTCTCTTTCTCTCCTCCTTTCTTTCTCTCCTTCCTTCCCTTTTTTAATTCCCTCTATCCTTCCTTCTCCTCCTCTTCCCTGCCTTCTCTCCCCTTTCTTTCCCTTCCTCTTTTTCTCCTTTCTTCCTTCTCTCTCTATTCTTGGAGCTCTCAGCAGTCCTCTTGATCTATCTATCTATCTATCTATCTATCTATCTATCTATCTATCTATCAAGATCTACCTATCTCTATCTAAACTATATCTGGAGGATTGCTGGGAGTTGCAGTCCAGGAATAGGAAATTGGAAATTTGCAGGGATTGGGATGCTCTCAAAGAAATCCAAGGAGGAGGAAGCTTGCAGATTGGAATCAGTGCGTTTGGATCACCCTCCTCTCCTAAAGGGCCTGGTCTAGGGGAAGCTGGGAGCAGTAGTCTGGAAGAGAGTATGGATATGCTATTGTGTGTTTGCCGGGGGAGTCATTTTTGCACATGCGCTGTAGTGTCTTTTTGCTTTTTGCTTTTTAGTCCCTTTCACTGTTTTTTCAGATCGTCACTCATTGGCTTGATAGATATATTGTACTCAAATTTGGTGTCAATTTGTCCAGTGGTTTTTGAGTTATGTCAATCCCACAAACTAACATTACATTTTTATTTATATAGATAAGTATATATAGTACTAAATTACTAACAAATAGGTTTAAGTAATAGTTTTCAAATACAGTTTCACAATAAAATAAAAAAACCAAATAGAAACAACCAAGGAGAAGCAAAAATAAAAAAGGAAAGAAGATAATCAAAGAACCAACTCCTATTTTGTTTGTGTTCTAGCTGGAAATAAAAAAAGTGGTTGCACCCATAAGCATGTGCAGAGTGCCTTGTGTTTCAGAGATAGTGATGGCAAACTGGAATACAAGCTAGTGTTTTGTGTGTAGTCAAGAGAACAGGTCTGAGCAACCATTCCTGGAGTTTTCCCCCCAAAAAGGTATCAAATCTTCAAACATTGGAAAACGAGTTATAGGTTGCACCCCATTATTGTCTGGGAGTAGGATATCATGTACAGATCAGAACTACCCAAATGTATCAGATTCACTTTGGTACAGAGCTTGGAAAACTGCATTTCAGAGCAAAAGAAGGTATATCACTCAGCACATTTTTTATTTCTGTTATATTTGTTCAGATGGATTTGATGCCTTTTGGAAACAAGCTCCACATTTGGGGAAAGCGCTCAGGGTAGAGTTTTGCAGTAGATTTTGTTATTTTGCTCTCCTGAGTGCTGAAATGGAGATGTGGTAAAACAGATATGTTTTGGCATGGGATGTGTTGAAGATGAAGGGACCAAGGTAGGAAAGTGAAGTAAGAGAGGCAGGGGACGATGTGTCTCCATGTGTCTTCCATTGCAGTGTGTTAAGGTAGAAGGAAAGGAAGATGCAGGGGAGAGATGTTAAGGAGCATAATGATGGTATCTTGTTTTTAACCTTTTTGAATTAAAAAATCATTACATTTTTAGATAAGGGGTTTCAAGATAAGATCCTGGCAGACTTGGCATTAGCTACCTAATCTTGTGTTATCCTCATTCTTCAGGGAATCTGAAGAATTGGGTACAAACATCCAACCCCCAAGTATCTCAAAACGGCAATGAGGTTTCTCTACATGAAGATAGAGTTCCAAGTGCCCAAGCAATGCTTGTTGAGTTCTCATAAGGAACCGGGAGTATTTTTACAGTTGTCTGGGAGGCAGAGCAGGAGGCTTTTTCCACTGTCTCGTGTACTTATCTCTCCCCACATCATTCAAAAGCAGTGTAAACTGGGGGAAATAAATTAAGCAACATATTGATCAGCATTATTTATTTATTTATTATTTCTGGTATTCTACCCTGTCTATTCTCTACCCTCGAAGGGGGACTCACTTGCAGAAGCGCATTAAGACTGTCTCCTAACTTTGATATACAGGGTTAGTCAAAATGAATAGGCCAATAAGAAAATTAATTTTAGACAAATGTATGTTTACTGTAACCAAACCACAGCTACGTAGCGACAGATAAACTATCAAAGTTTTGTCTCACCTTCAGAGATGTTCGATATGGGCGCCCCGTGTGACACGGCAGATGTCCAAGCGATAGTCCAGTTCATTCCACATCCGTTGCAGCACATCCGACGTAATGGCATCGAATGCAGCAACGTCTGGGAAGGTGTTCGTTGAGGTCCTAACCCTAACCCTAACCCTAACCCTAACCCTAACCCTATCCCTAACCCTAACCCTAACCCTATCCCTAACCCTAACCCTAACCCTAACCCTAACCCTAACCCTATCCCTAACCCTAACCCTAACCCTATCCCTAACCCTACCCTAACCCTAACCCTAACCCTTGAAATTCTCGCTGGACCGTAATTACTGACATTGTTTTAGCAAATGTCATCACACAAAACGCCTTCTCTTTGCTTGATTCCGCCATTTTGAAAACAGCGACCCCTAGCGACGCCTAGCGGCATTAACGTACATGTGTGTTGCTCAAAAAAACTTTGATAGTTTATCTGTCGCTACGTAGCTGTGGTTTGGTTACAGTAAACATACATTCGTCTAAAATTAATTTTCTTATTGGCCTATTCATTTTGACTAACCCTGTACAACAACCATTGAAATACATAAGCATTAATTACAAAAGTAGGAGCCCCCCAGTGGTGCAGTGGGTTAAACCCCGGCAGGACTGAAGACCAACAGGTTGCAGGTTCGAATCCGGGGAGAGGCGGATGAGCTCCCTCTATCAGCTCCAGCTCCTCATGCGGGGTCATGAGAGAAGCCTCCCACAAGGATGATAAAAACATCAAATCATCCTGGCGTCCCCTGGGCAATGTCCTTGCAGACGGCCAATTCTCTCACACCAGAAGTGACTTGCAGTTTCTCAGGTTGCTCCTGACATGACAAAAAAAAATTACAAAAGTACATAAAACATTAATTAAAACAATAATACAATATCATCAGCTGTATCATCATTCCATTCAGTTTCCAACCAAAGTGCTAATTAAGTCTGCTGTCCGAAAGCCTGGTCCCACAACCACAATTTCACTTTCTTCCTGAAAGCCAGGAGGGATGAGGCCGATCTTATCTCATTTGGGAGTGCGTTCCACAAGCGGGGGCCACAGCCGAGAAGGCCCTGTCTCTCGTCCCCACCAAAAGCATTTGCGATGTTGGCAGGAGCAAGAGCAGGGCCTCTCCAGATGATCTTAAATTATGAGGTGGAACGTAGAGGCCGATGCATTTGGACAGGTAAGCTGGGTCAGAACCGTATAGACCTTTATAGGTCAAAACCAGCACTATTTATACAAGTTGGAGAACGGAAATCATTTTTGTATCATATCTGTGTTTATGTCTCTTAGTGTTCTTTTTTCATAAGATAACAGCCACTGGGGATGCATCTACACTGTAGAATTAATGCAGTTTGACACCACTTTAACATGGCTCAATGTTGTGGAAATATGGGAGTTGTAGTTTTACAAAGTATTTAGTCTTCTCTGCCAAAGAGTGCTGGTGCTTCACCAAACTACAAATCTTAGGATTCTATGGCAGTTAAGGTGGCGTCAAACTATATCAGTTCTGCAGTGTAGTAGAATCAGCCTTGGATGAAACTGTTTGGTTTACCATTTTTGTTTACTCTCTAGTTCCTGTCTGTTTATATATCTGAAAAGTGAATATGTGTAGTTCAAATCAAGTTATATTCTACAAGGCGCATAGGGATATTGGTGAAAATAAATTTAGTTGTGCAAAAATCCATTTGAACATCTGGCTAGCTCTGTTGTTTTTTTGTGGTCTTGTTTAAAATAACAGGCTCTACTGTTGATAATAGCTAGGCTCTAATAGTCTATTTTTAATTAGGCAATATAATTAATGTTTGTGGTTCAGTGTAAACCTAAAGGCAATTATCAAGTTTTCTTACTTGATAAATGTATGTTGCAACAGAGTACAGTGAGGAATCATGACCGCTATTCTCCCCCATTCCCCACCTCACCATCTTCTGAATTTATGTTACTACTAGCTTAAGAATCCAGTGTTACCTAGGTTAAGTATTTTGTAGTGCTATTTATTAGAAACAGTTTTTGTTTCATTTTGGATTTTAAAATTGTAGAGTTGATGGGGTGGAACTACTATCAGCCCCAATCTTGGGCAGACTGTAATTCTCATCAGGTTCAAATCTGGCAAGCTGTAACTCAAATGACACCCAGATCTGATGAGGTGCAATTCCCATCGGCCCCAGATCTGTCCGTTGTTGAACAGGTGTTGTCCAGGTGTGGTTGGACTACAACTCCCATTTGTCAGCCCCAAAACCCATCGGTATTTTAAATTGGTTATGATGGCTGTGTGTGCCAGGTTTAGTCCAGATCCAGAACCATAGCTCTTCATTTGTAGGTGGACTACAACTCCCAGCAGCCCAACAATCCTCCCCAAACCCCACAAGTATTTTAAATTTATCATGATAGGTGTGCATGCCAAACTGGATACAGACCCATCTTCGGCAGGATTCACACAGCTCTCTGGATGTGAGTAGAGTACATTTCCCATCATCCTCTGTCAAGCCCTCCAAATTCTTGCCAGTATCCCCCCCCCCCCCATAAACATATACTCTATTATTAAAAATGCATTGTAATTTCTCTTTTTCTTTACCTCTAGATTGTAAGCTTTCGGGGACGGCATGCTGAACTTTATAATTAACCCCTAGAGCAGTTCTTTGCTCTTCTAAAAATACATATTTTTATTATTTAACATATAAATTTTAGACAACATCAGGCAACAATCAGACTGCACAGAAACAGAGATAGTAACAAATATATATGTTTGCATAACTAACAGAAGATGAAAAGTTAAAATAGAATACATTGAAACACTATACCTATAACACTAAGTTAAATAAACAGAACTGAAATGTTACTTCCAGTTTGTATTCTAACTCTGTCTTCTCTTTTTAAAAATAATAATTCTAAATTTGACTTTAAATACCTTTTTTTTAAAACCTATAATCCAATTCTACATATTTTTCCATCTCAAAGGATAACTGAGCTCCATTCTTTTTGGAATATATGCATGTAAATAATTATAGTCTTACATAACATAAATCCAGTGCTACTGCACTTGGTACAATAGTTGTTGGATTATTTTCTCCTGATTAGTTTTCCTTAATGTTCCGTTATAAAATGATGTGCCAACACATAAATGAATCTCATCAATCATTGAGTATATTCCAGGTGGGCTTAGCAACAGTAACAGTTGGTCATGATGCCAAGTTTGGTCCAGATCCATTGTTGGCAAGATTAATATGGGTCTTTGGAAGTAGGTGAACTGCAACTCCCATCATCCTCTATCAAACTCTCCTAAGGTGTATGTAAGACAATTTTCCTATTTTCCACTTGTGGCACTGCCACTTTGGCATGAGGACATACACATGTGATACTATAGAGGTGTTTGGATCCCTGAGGCAGTGCTGGTGATTTTCCTTCCCCATGGAATGAACCTTGACATGGAGGCACATTTACACACACATTCAAACTTCAACTCCATTGAAAGAGAACACTAAATTTCTGAAGAAGTCCCCTTGTTGTTGTATCGGGAAAACTCCTAGGTGCTATATAGATAAAACGTGTTGACTTGTAATCCAGTGAAAAAATGTTACTTTTTGTTGTTGGAAGCAGAAAACCATAGTCCCCAGAAGGCCAAAAGAAGAGTGATCTCTGCCTTCATAATTGCTGATGGGCCATGTTTAAAGTTTGGTTCTTAGTTTCTGAGAGCCTAAAAAATGTAGTTTTTGAGGTGAGCTGGAGAAGGCCTCTTTGTAGCACCATATGTTGCTGAATGTCCTCTCTGCAGTCATTGACAACAGGACATTTTGAGTGGTGGCATTTACTATATGGAATTTTCGAAATGATTCCTACAGGTACCTGGTTCACCCAATACTGAATCATGGAGAAAATAAGGAACACATGGAATGTATGAAGTTGTAGATTT
The DNA here is from genome assembly GCF_025583915.1 of Anolis sagrei ordinatus. Lineage (NCBI taxonomy): Eukaryota > Metazoa > Chordata > Lepidosauria > Squamata > Anolidae > Anolis > Anolis sagrei. The sequence goes on from NW_026847549.1 coordinate 103,956,014, forward strand.
TGGTGCCTTGAATGAGATGTTGCATAATCATCAGTAAGATGTTTTTTCAAGCTAAGGAATTTAGATTATCACAGGGTCATAAGTTTCATCATTATCATGAATAACCCTATTAGTTTGCATAAATGGACAACATATATGAATCCATCTGTGTATATATTAAAGTGTTTGACTGTCAGCAGCCTCATACATGATTAAATGTATTCATAAGGTAAGTGTGTTAGGTGAATGTGTCCCTCTTCTGTTGAGGCAATCTTATTTTGTAAATGATCATTGACAAGCTGGAATGTGTCCAGAGAAGAGCGATTAAAATGATCAAGGGTCTGGAGATCAAGCCCTATGAGGAACGTCTTAAAGAGCTGGGTATGTTTAGCCTGCAGAAGAGAAGACTGATAGGAGACATGATGGCCATGTATAAATATATGAGAGGAAGTCATAGGGAGGAGGGAGCAAGCTTGTTTTCTGCTGCCCTGGAGACTAGGACACAGAACAATAGCTTCAAACTTCAGGAAAGGAGATTTCACCTGAACATTAGGAAGAATTTGCTAACTATGAGAGCTGTTCAGCAGTGGAACTCTCTGCCATGGAGTGTGGTGAAGGCTGCTTCTTTGGAGAGGCTGGATGGCTATCTGTCAGGGGTGCTTTGAATACTTCTTGGCAGGGGGTTGGACTGCATGGACTACGAAGTCTCTTCTAACTCTATGATTCTATTATTATAAGGCACTACCATTGGTATTGCAGATCTCCATGAAAATTAAGATTCACTTCAGAGACTATTTTAAAGTTCTCTCTAATTATATATTCCCCCAGTTTGATTAAAATGGACCTCAGAAAAATTGTGTGGATTCAGCATGTGAGCAACCATCGAATGCCAAAAACCAGATTAGATACGTCAGAGTGAATTTATTCAAGGAAGCATAATGTCTTTGAGATCTTTTCTTGGCACATATTGATTTGTTTAAACCAGTAATTGACGATTGTTGTATCTTTGTCTCAGGGAAGAGCATTGCTGTTTTTGTTTTTAGATTAAAAGTTAAGGGCCATTTTACAATACAAATAACAGTTGAAAATCGATTTTTGAAAATAATTTGAATTAGAGGTCATAAAGCACCAGCTTCTGACATGTTCTGAGTTTCAGCTGCAGCTCCTAGAATATTCATTGACCTGTTATAATAAAACACTATGCAGAACGGGCACCTACTCTGCCTACTGTTTTTGGCCATCTTCCTTGGCATCTTTTCTGTATTTGAGGATTCTGGTATTATCTGGGGTTTAGGAATATGTCTCTTGATACATAAGTGTGCTAGGTTTTACTGGAGTCTGCAGCAGAATTCCTAGTTCAATTTAAAATGCATGTTGCTTTGGACTTTTGAATCCAGTGTGTATGGCTTCTCCTCTGCAAATTCAGCAAAGATGTAAATATCTCCTTTGGACTACGTAACTTTAAATGCTGCTGAAACAGAGAAACAATTCTCGCACTCAAGATCCACTTGCTCCAACTGTCCTTTACTAGTGGTGGGGATGACAGTCCTCCATAGCATTTTCTTTACTCTCATGGGCCCCTTTGCAGCCTGAAATCATTTCTCTGCTATGCATTATTGAAGAATGGCTGCTTTTTTTGTAGCCCTGTAGAATCTCTTGAGCTGTGCAAAGTTATTCATTCTGAAATTCTGAATCTAGATTTCCAGTTATAATTCAGTTCAAGTAGAGCTTGCCTGATTATGGAGTCCTAAAATATAGCCATATAAATTAGTGGTATATTGCAGTGTCCTAATGAGCTAAAACATTAACAATGGGGGAAAAGTATTGCTTCAAAGTGGGCTGAAATATGCTAACCCATTCTTATGGCCTGTAAAATATTAATTTTCTTTATTTCAGTTAGATTTTCTAAAGAGCACAAAAATCACTTTGACAGATACACTTTTTAAAGGCCCCTTTATTGTGTTTTGATGAAGAAAAGATTATACAAAAGAAAAGGACTGACTGTATTTTACTTGCTTAGCTGTCTGGTAGACCATTTAACTAATCTGCATTCATAATCATATGAAGATTTGTTTTTTCAAGTGAAGGAATCGGGAAAAATAGCCAAAGATAGCTGTTTTAATGTATGGCAGTACTCTTACTTTATATGAGAGAAATACATGTTTATATACAAGAAAGATGCATACTTGGAAACTAGTTGTTGTTGTTCATTCGTTCAGTCGTTTCCGACTCTTCCTGAACTCATGGACCAGCCCACGCCAGAGCTCCCTGTCGGCCGTCACCACCCCCAGCTCCTTCAACGTCAATCCATTCCCTTCAAGGATGCCATCCATCCATCCATCTTGCCCTTGGTTGGCCCCTGTTCCCCTTTCCTTCCATTTCCCCCAAAAATGCAGTGTCTATTTCCCATCTTTAACTACCTGGTTAACTTCTTGGTTAATTTATTTGCTTCCACAGCTTTTATTAGCCCCCGGTGGCAGAATGGGTTAAAACTGTGTGCTGGCAAGACTGCCGACCAAAAGGTTGGCTGTTTGAATCTGTGAAACAGGGTGAGCTCCTGTCTGTAAGCTTCAGCTTCTCATGCAAGGACATAAGAGAAGCCTCCTAGAGGATGGTAAAACATCTATGCTTGCACTGGGCAATTTCCTTGCAGACAGCCAATTCTCTCACACCAGAAGCGACTTGCAGTTTCTCTAGTCATGCCTGACACGGAAAAAAAACACGTATTGGTTACGTTATCTGCTAAGCATTCAACATGCTTCTACTACTTTTGATATAGTAGTTGACCTAAATATCCCCAAATCACCATATTCTATGATCTTGGAAGTTAAGAAGGATCAGCTCTGGTATGTACTTGAATGGGAGACTGCCAACAATTAGCAGGTACTGCAGGGCTATGAGTATTTGTTGCCTAAGAAAGTACTAAGAAATTCATGGAGTCACCTTAAGTCTACAGACAACCTGGAGGCAAATATACGGGCAGTCCCCAAGTTATGAAAAAAATAGGTTCTGTAGGGATGTTCTTAACTTGAAATTGTATGTAAGTTGGAACAGGTACATTTTAAAGTGTAATTCCAGCCCCCCCCCACAAACTTTGGATAGCATAGGAAAGAGTTACACCCCTGTAATGTTTGCTTTGTTGTTTGTGCCTCTGTTCAGAAAATTTCACCTCACTTTCTATCCCTGTGATAATTGGATTTTGAAAAAAAGGCTTGTTGTGGATACAAGGATTAGTGATAAAGCTTCAGTGGTGACACCTTTTCCCCATGATGACTCTTTCAGGAGTGATTTTCCCTTCCTAGAAGTAGATTTATCTCATTTCCTGTTGTGTCAAGCCCCTCCCCTCCCCCCAGTTTTAACTATGCTTAGTTTGTAAGTTGGGTACAGCCTGTACACTTACATATTTTAGCTTGCATAACATTTCAAAGTTAATTAATTTGACTTTTCTTTAGAATTTCAGTTATTTTCAAGGAAGCATTGGTATAATATTTTGCTCAATCTTATGGTAGAAAATTATTATTATATATAAATGAATTAGCAGCATCTTTTCAAACCATAATAATCAAAACATACTAACTGAACTGAGTTATTTGTTCAATTTTGGCATTAGACATACCATTAAATAAAAAAGTTACATTTCTGAATTTGTCCACTGGTAGAGGAATTTAATCCATGTCTGATTCTGTGATCTAACTTGTTTGTAAACACATTCCAACCTGCTGTGTTCCGTAGTTAGATGGTCATGATGACTCGCTTGTGGCTAAAAATACTGGTTGTCATAGTATTTTTTGAGTGAACTATGTAAGAGCTTCGGGTTAGTTAATTACTCACCTAGATTGAACTTCTTGTTTGTTAAAGGAATTACGTTTGGAAGCAAAATATTGAAAATCAGAATTATGATGATACCATTTGCAGTCAGATTAGATATTTCAGAGTGAATGTATGGTAAAATGCTCATGCAAAGCACTGTGTACATAGATTATGCTATATAATAAATAGTTTAATAATAATAACAATAATAATAGAGAGGCAGCATGATATAGAGGCCTTGAATGAAGGCAAAGATATGAGCAAATTCTGCCAAGAAAACCCCGTGATAGAGCCTTAGGTTGCCATAGGTCAGAAACAACTTGATGGCACACAATAGCAACCATAATAACCTTCATCTGAAGTTTGATTGAAAGATGAACAGATATTGCATTTGCATTAGTTAAGGTATCCTTACATTTGCCTTTCGGTGCATATAATCCTTGGCAAAAGACATTTATGTTACTGATTTCCAAGTAAAACTTAGTCAGCTCCAAATTCCTGACTCTAATATCCAGTAAAAAGTCACGTGCTTTGAAATGTATTTTCTCCTTTTAATTCAAATATAATCTTGAGTGGTGATGTAGCGCTTACTTTTACAACATTAGAGGCCCAGAGCCAGGAGCCATTCATAGAGGATACTCAGAATATGATTAATGACTTAATCTTGATGAAACTGATGGTGGGAATTTTAAAACAAATGTGCCTAGTGAATGACCTGTGGTGAAGTCTGAAGGATCTGCCAATAATCTGAGGTTGACAGGACAACAAATCAAGTGGCAAGGCTGTGTATCAGGTTTGTGTTTAAGTCCAGTTAAGAATAGGGCTGTTCTTATGTCATTCCAGTATGAAATGTAAGCACATGGTTAAATGTAAGTAGTTTTTTAAATGGACTAAATGTATGCAGCCCAACAGAAAATTCTCAGGTTCAATCATTATATCATTCAGTCAAATATATTACTATAAGGTTGCATAATGCTTCTTTGAAACAACAGAATTAAACTAACTTATTGAATGGCAAAGTTCTTGCAGGAATAGTGACTTTGGACTTTACCATAAAAACAAGTCCTCACATTGCAAACCTGTTTTGCTTTGCTACATCATACTAGGATAGCAATCGGTGTTATTGCACCAATCCAAGCTGCAAGTGCTTTTGTTAGAGACTCTAAATTGGGTCTTCTTAGGTCCACATCATGGGAGCACGAAAGGAAGGAGACAGTCCCTCCCCCCCCAAAAAAAGATCAAAAAACAAGGTTTATTTTAGTTTCTTCATGAAGAAGATGGACAGCCTGGCAGCATATGCAGATGCTACCCTTCAAGTGACTGCCGCGTCCCCTTGGCTTTTGACCACCGATATATAACCTCAAGTAAACAAGAACTTTTTTTTGTCATGGAAAGTACTCTCTTTCCAGCCCCCTCCCTTGACCTTTTGATGGAAAGTACCTTCTTGTACCTGCAGACTCTGCGCTTAACCACAACCTTTGAACTTAACCACAATACAACTTCCGACCTCTACATGTCACATCTTGTTTCTTAAAAACATTTTCTTCTGTGTTGCTCTTTTTCTACAGAGGAAGGGTATATTTTTCTTTTTCTGTTAATTTCATTCAAAGCCCCTTGCTTAGCATTTGCAAATTTCATTCAAAGACCCTTTCACTTTCAAGAAAACTATAAAGGCACTTTTAACTTACCACAGCTGCTAGGACTTTTCTCCTCCCAATCCATTCATTCTTTTTCCTTGCCTCCTTTAAAAATAATTTTTCTAGAAGAATTGCACAAATCAGGGAGTGAATCTTGCATCTTTTCATATTCTCAAGCACAGTTTCTACAAATACTTAAAATAGTAATTATCAAACTTAAGGTGAATTTTGCAGTAATTCTGCAAGTGGGAGCATATACGTTTGACTGGCAAACCTTTGCTCAGCTGAAAGAGGATGTACGAGCTGTTTCTTTTTCAAATCAGACTTGTAAACAGGTTGAACTTTTGTAAGCCAGACAAAATAAGTATTGCAAACATTAAAGACATGCTTAATCAAGGTGGGAAATCATGACCACTGCTTGGAATTACTGTGCAACTGTGCAGTTACTTGATTATTATATTTTTTTTTAAAAAGGAAACAAATGGGGAGAAAGAGAGACATTATGGTTTGCAGCCAGGCCATCTTGGGCTGCTTGCCAAAAGTGGAACGGCAAGCAATGTGGGGATAGCGAAGCAGTTCAAAGTGAACATTAAGTCATGTTTAATTTGAGACAGTTTTGTGTTGTGTCAGTTCATACAGTGGATATTCTGTAGAAGGGATAGAATGCAGTCCGTAGAATATATTCCTGGAAACAATAAGAGCAGCTGTTTGATTTCATCAATGTATAATAAACCGATTTCACTTTGAAGTAAAATTATTATTATTATTATTATTATTATTATTATTATTATTATTATTACATTTATCTATACCCCGCTTTTTCTCTCTACAAGTAACCGCTAATATTTATTGGCAGTTATTGATGTTGATGTTTAGTTATCATCTACCTATAATTCAGTCATCTGAAAAAAAATATTGCTATGCATTTGTTTGAATAAGACAGAACATACAGAATACATTAAGATTGTGACTTCACAGTGTATCTTGTTTGAGTATGTCCTCAGTGTTCAGCACCAACTGTGTATCCTTTCAAAGTGGCAAAGTAAATAATACTAACCATAATCTCTCAATATGATAACATTCTTATAGTCTGCTTTTAAGAACTTTCCCTGATAGCCCCCGAAGGCCAGATCTCTCAAACTTCTCTTTCTCGAGGTTTTGTTCCCATTAGCCCATGTAGCCTTCTTTTATATCAACCCTGTTTCACCCTCACTCATTTTTGTGTATTCCTATAAACACTTTCATATATATGTTTGTGTATATGCTTCTATAATTTCCATATCATTGATATCATGCATTTTTCTATTATAATTTCTTAACAGTTGAACCATCAGATCGCATCCCAATATAGAAGATAAACATATATTATTTATCTTATTTTTAGTTCTCAAATCCTGTCAAAGTCATCTTCTTTTAGAATCATAGAATCATAGAGTTGGAAGAGACCTCATGGGCCATCCAGTCCACCCCCCTGCCAAGAAGCAGGAGAATTCCATTCAAAGCACCCCAACAGATGGCCATCCAGCCTCTGTTTAAAAGCCTCCCAAGAAGGAGTCTCCACCACACTCCGGGGCAGAGAGTTCCACTGCTGAACAGCTCTCAGTCAGAAATTTTTTCTGATGTTCAGATGGAATCTTCTTTCTTGTAGTTTTGGTTTTTCACAAAGTCTGTAAAAGGTTTCCATTCTTTTTGCAGATTCTGCAAATTAGTTTTAAAGTTATTTCTCTTAAAGTTACCTCCTGCCCGAGTAAGAGAGCGAGCACATGTATGTCCTCCTCCCATCCCATCTCCCACTTTCACCCACGAGAGTGGGCAAGTGTGTGCTCCCCTCCTCGATGAGATAGGTTTATTCCTCCTGTCTTTATGTTATTTACCAGGCGTGACTATGAATCCAGGTTAGTATTTTTAGGGGGCATGTACTTGTGGATAATGGGAGGAAAAACTGGATGAATATTGCTGTCAATTTGGTAGCTTTAACAAGTGCTTCTGAAAATTTTTTAATTCAACATACAGATTGTCTAGCTAACTCTGGCTGTTCAAAAACACTTAATATAATGCGATCTGCACTTTCCCTTTCACAGATCAATAAATTTACTAGACAGAATGAAAACAGTTTTTTTCTTTTTTAAATAAAATTTGTTTTTGACATAATTATTTGAGAAGGCCGCAGAGGTTTGGCAAGGATGATTAAGGGCTTGGTTTTAAAAGACAGTTGGTAGCAATATCTTGAAAAATGCCCAATTAGATTTGTTGCTGTACTGGTCAAAGGCAGTTTCCAAACCCATTATGCAACAGCTTGTTGTAATTTACCTACCTTTTCAAAATATATGGTCATGTTGCAAGCTGAATATACCTTGTCTATCAAAATGCATCAAAATTATGTTACTTGCTGACAAGAGATCAAAAACTGTGTTCACTGATTTAGTGTTTTAATATACTTCCAAAAGTATGGAAACTATCTTTCTGTCAATTTCATCTTCATCTTCCAAAACAAGGGAGATACTGTAATATTTGAAGTACATTTGGCACCGTCCTCTGTTTAAGTGACATGAGATCAAATATTTGATTGTCTGGATAGGTAGAGTCCTGTAATACTGCCTGTCTCGACAAGTGATCACATTGACTAGGATCATCATGTTTCATTTTTCAGACTTTTTAATATTCATGTCTGAGTCACACATGTTTTTGCCCTAATAAACAATTTCATTGGGGTGCTAGGTCATCAAAATATTCAAACAAGAATGAACTCTTCTGTCAAATTATAGATACCAGTTTTATTGCCAAGATCAGCTATAGAGCTATCTTGGAAAATGTTCAAATATAAATATTGTGGCCTTTTCACTGTGTCTTGTGTTTTCATCTTTATCTATATACAGTACATCTAACCTTGAACATGGACACCTGTTAGGGTCTACCAAAATAAATAAAGGCATGATGAACACAAAAGGTTCACAGACTAATTTCAGATTGGAATGACAATCTTACATTGTAAGAGAAAATAATGGGCAGGGAAAGGACCACGAGAGTCAGAGCAGCTCTACTCTATCTATCTATCTTGGCCACGGTGGTACACGCTCTGGTTACATCCCAAATAGACTACTGCAACGCTCTCTATGTGGGGCTGCCTTTGAAAATTTCTCGGAAGCTCCAATTAGTCCAGTGGTCGGTGGCCAGGATGTTAACTGGAGCTGCATACAGGGAGCATACCACTCCTCTGTTGCGCCAGTTCCACTGGCTGCTGATTAGCTTCCGGGCACAATTCAAAGTGCTGGCTTTAATCTTTAAAGTCCTGAACGTTTCTGGCCCAGATTACCTGTCCGAACGTATCTCCTGCTATGAACCATCACAAAGCTTAAGATCATCAGGAGAGGCCCTGCTCTTGATCTCACCACTCTTGCAAACCCCGTTGGTGGGGACGAGAAACAGGGCCTTCTCAGCAGTGGCCCCCCATCTGTGGAACTCTCTCCCTAAGAATATCAGGTTGCCCACCTCCCTCCTGTCCTTTAGAAGACAACTGAAGACTAGGCTCTGGGGCCAGGCGTTCAACTAGAGGCCAGCGGCAATAGGAAAAGGTAATTTGGATTTTGCGATCTGGATTCTCCCGGCTCGGCTTGGTTTTACTGGCACATTAATCTATTAATTTATTGTTAAATTTTGCTGATGATGTTGTATAATGTTTTAAAATGATTTCATTGTGAATTGTAATTGTTATGGTATTTATGCTGTTAGCATCCTCTGATGCTCATGTGAGGCTGCGCTGAGTCCCCCTTGTGGGGAGAAGGGCAGGATATAAATATATGAAATAAAATCTATCTATCTCTATAATAAAAGTGAATGTATGTGTGCGTGTTTGTAAGTATGTTTGTATGTGATTTCCATGATGATTCCCACTTTCAGAGACCACTGTGACTCCCGCCAAGGACGGAGCTGGAGCAAACATAGAAAAAAAAATAAAGTTCTTCAAACATGGCACCCATGATCAACAGAAAATACTGGAGGGGTTTGAAGGCGATTGACCTTGGACTTTGGGAGTTATATTTTACACCACAGTCAGAGAGCACTGTGAACCCAACCAGTGATTGATCTGGACCAACTCTGAATACTGGTGGGGATTGGGGGGAATTCACCTCTGATGTGGGAATTTGTAGTTCACCCATAATCAAAGAGCACTTTCATCCCCACAGACAATTATTCTGGACCAAACTTGGCACACAGGTCCAACCATGACCGACTCTGAATACTGCCATTTGGCAGGAATTGACCCACAATAGTGGGAGTTTTTTACCTACATTCTTATCCATTTTTACAAAGGACTCTTATAAAGCCCTATGTCTTTCTTTCCTGTGCTAAATCTCCATACTCTACAAACATCTTAGGCCCCTTCTACACTGCCAGATAAACCAGGTTATCAAAGCAGAAAATCCACATTATCTGTTTTGAACTGGATTATCTTAGGCTACAAGGAGCCCCCGGTGGTGCAGTGGGTTAAAGCGCTGAGCTGCTGAGTTTGTTGACTGAAAGGTTACAGGTTCGAGTTCGGGGAGCGGCGTGAGCTTCCGCTGTCCCTAGCTTCTGCCAACCTAGCAGTTCAAAAACATGCAAATGTGAGTAGATCAATAGGTACCGCTCTGGCGGGAAGGTAACGGCGTTCCATGCAGTCATGCCGGCCACATGACCTTGGAGGTGTCTACGGACAACGCTGGCTCTTCGGCTTAGAAATGGAGATGTACACCACTCCCCAGAGTCAGACACGACTGGACTCGGCATCAGGGGAAACCTTTACCTTTGCCTATCTTAGGCTACACTGTTATATAAAGAAGATAATGTGAATTTCATACAGCTGTGTAGACGGGGATTCAGAGAATAGAAGGAACAGGGAGAGAGAAAGGCGATCTCTGGATATTTGATAAATGGGAGGTATGAGCAGAAGGAAGATTTGAATGACGTGAGGGAGGGAGAAGAAAGAGAGAGAGAGAGAAAGCAAGCAAGTAAGCACGTAAAGAAAAAGAGCTAGCATAGTAGAGAATAGAGGGGGGGAAGTATAGTATGGAAGAATTAAATTGTTTCTAACATGCTGGTATTTCTAATAGTATAATAGCATTTTTATGGTTTGGGTAGTTAAGGAATCTTTTTATGACATTGAAATGCGTTTAATTGGCAAATATCTCTGACCAAGTTCTGAAAATATGTGTATGTTAAAGTGTCTTGACCCCATGTTTTTATATTGGCTTCCAAATGTAGACAGCTGGTGGTTTCTTTTAGGATAGATGGGTATGCACATTACACATTCATAAGTTACTTTAGTTTGCACAAATGTAATTTGATGAAAGTAGCGGAAATATTCCCTTTCACATGTTCTTTCTCTTTTCCTCTTCTGTGTTACATAAAATAATTATTGTTAAAATGTTTGAATAGGGGGGAAAGCATTAGAAACAAAAGGTGGATATTGAGTTCACTTTCCTTGAGTTTTCAAAAATCAGATTACATTTAAAGGTTGCATTTAGTATTTGGCATTTGTATCAGGCAAGCTCAAGGTTGAATGCACCATTCATTGTAAAATGAATGTAGAGTGAGTTTTTAAAATAAAACAACAACAGCTCCATGCAATTACTTCAGTGAATATCCATTCAGGTTAAGAATTTTCATTTTTGCTGTTGCCATAGTAATCTGTTCCCCTGTCACTACTACATTAAAAATCCATTCTGTTGCTATTATTGAACATGGAACAGACAAAAACATTTCTTTATAATAGCTTGAGGTGGCTTATTTGCAACATGAAGCAGTATTTGTGTTTGGAGATGTGTACAGACTTTTAGGGAAAGGTTGGTAGTTCTGTGTAATGTAATGGAACATTTTATAGCAGAAATAGTTGGTCTAAAACAACAAACACAGCAATGCAGTTTTACTAAAGACAATTTCATTATTTTTTGACAATCTCAGTCCAGGAAGAAGCTGATTTAGATGTATTATCTGTATCATGCTCATCATGAAAAACTTTAGCTATGGGGTGGGCAAATGGTTCCCCCCTTCCACACAATTTTTGATTCTTACTTGATGCAGTATTCTAAGTGCTGTTCCACCACACGTCTCCTTGAACATGGATTGAGTTTTGGTTGAAGAGGTAACCTATGTAATTCTTCTCTTACTGTTGTAGTAGAGCCTGTAAGTAATGTTGCAAGTGGTAGTATGGGTAGTAGAAGGGGTAAAAGGAGTGCTCGTGAGCAAGAGTTGGATGAGGAACAACAACGGAAAAGGATCTGGGATATACTTATGGCATCTACCGATGAAGACTCATTCGAAGGGTTTTCTGATAGTGAGGGGTCAATGAGTGAGGGAGAGGAAGGAGATACAGTGGATAGGGGAACTAAGAGGGTTAATCGGGAGCAGGAATCGGATGAGGAGCGACAAAGGAAAAAGATCCGGAATATACTTACTGCTCCCACAGATGAAGAGTCATTCATGGGTTTCTCTAGGAGTGATGGGTCTGGGAGTGATGAGGATGGGGATGACACACTGGATTGGACTAAGGTACAAGAGGTACAAGATGTATGTGCTCAGCCAACGTCTAGTGACACATTTGTGGGGTTTTCTGGTGGTGGGGATTGGCAGTCGGGAGATACTTCTGAGTCTTGGGGAGATCTAAGTCTTGACAGAAGATGGAGGAGTTGGAGGGATGGGCGTCGGAGTTCACGTGTGGAGTCAAGGACAGCTGTAAGTGATGATGATGGGGCGGAGGTCAGCACATCTTCGATGATGAGGTGTAAGATAAAAGTAAGCCCTGAAATGGTGAATCTTTGCAGAAGGCAAAGTGTCGGTTACATTCGTATATCGTGTGGTTTTGTCGCTGCCTGTTTTCCATTTGGGCTTTGGGTCTGGGTTCTGTAGCCTGGAGTTCCTGTTCCTGTGTGTTTCAACTTGGATTGACTTCTCGTGAGTGCAGATTTCTCCCTTCCTGAATCTTGGACTGACTTGATGACGACACTGCTTGACGGACTTGGAAACGACCCTTCTTTGGACTGCTCCTACGACAACTTCTGGACTTCGTCTGGCTTCGGTTTCTCTTTCGGCGGCTTCTGCTTGCTGTTAACTGTTTGTGTGCTGCGCTGTTTGTTTGCTGCTAAGTACTGCACTTTAATCCAGGTTCTTTTCTCTGGTTAATCCAGATTATATTCCGTTTGCTTTTTGAACCAAGTTTGGTTAGTTTTTTGAGTTTTAGCCAGAGGCACTGAGGTTTAAGTCTCTCTGAGCTGCTGTTCTTTGTTGCAATAAACTTTACTTTGGAACTTATACTGCGTGTGGCCCTTTAAAGTGTCTGTGTCTTGACACTTACTTTCAGCCATAATTTAGAATTCCCCTTTTGTAGCTACAAAGGACAGACAATCAGTATCAATAAATTATAATATACTTTGCACTAGCCACCACACTGTAAAATTTCTGTTGAAGTAGTTATAAAAGTAAAAAGTATTTTTACCTTATTTCTGTGTTTCTTTTAAACAAATATTTACTAGTGAAAACTCAATTGAAATAAGCAATAACACTTTTGAAGTAATCAACACAAAATGTATGGGGTTTCAACACGTCTCTGAAATAGTAAACATAAAAAACAAACAAATTGTCATCACCTCTATTAGCCTTCCTTGTTAGCTGAAAGATACTACTACTGTACTTACACTACAGTATTTTCTCCCCAGGAAAACATTCCTCTATGAAATAAGTACTGTTTGGAATATATCTGAACATGTCCTGCGTGCTTTTATTAAATAGATTCCCTTTCTCACCTTTGTGCAATAGAACAATTGGTTTCAGATCCTTGCTTATCTTTTAATTGCTGTTTTATCCGTTATAGCTTCTTCAACAAGACTGTTGTGAACAGGAAAGGATCCACACATGCTTGTCTAAGCTCCTTGAGAGATGAGTAGAATATACTGGATTTTATCACATAATAGTTGTGTTTTCCTCCTTTTTAATCAGAAAAGAGGGTGCGTCTATTACGCGAAGAAAAAGTCTGCCCTTGACTCTCCAGTTCCTGTTTTTTCAATAAATAAATAGAATAAAATGCCATTATCTTGTTGATTAAATTGAACTATTTTGGTAGTGTAGACAAGCGCTTGGAACACCACGCTGCAGCAACAGTAGATAGGCATTATTTCTTGTACCTTTACCAAATGTGCTGATGTATAGTGCTAACTGCATGCGTTCTCTCATCCCCATTTAAATTCTTGTATGATTGTATAAATAACTATTATTCTAGTTACCCTTCCAAGCTGGTCAGTGAATCATTGAGTCTCTTCACTCTACCCAGCATTTACTTAACATTCAGGCTGTTGGAATCAATAACAGATCAGTTGAGTCTCATTTTTATTTTTTATTTTGACAATCTTTTGATAACAGAATTTTTCAGTACAGCAATCAAACTTTTAGATCATTTTCAGACTATGGATGGGACAACCTGTCTACTCAAAAGTCTGTCCAGCATGGCCATTACCTCCTTTGTGCTACTTGAGATGATGGAGTAAAATATTGGATGAATTTTGAAATATATTTTATGTTATATATGCTTAAAAACATCAACTCTAGGCAAGGCCCTGGAACTTCTGTTTCAGCATAACCTATATATGGGTTAGAAAGCTTAAAGTTCTTGTTAAATATCGAATGTCATTTTATATTTTACTTACATTACTACATTTTCCAGTTTGATATCCACCATTCCCTGTGCCTTCTGCTTATGATGACTTAAATAGTCTCAATCTACTCTCTATTCTCCATCCTATCTTTAAAGTGCATGGCAGCGTAGACATTTCAGGGGGTCACTGCTGACTGCATGTAGACGGTAGATAGAGAAGAGATTTGAAGTTATCTTTTGACTTTTATAGTCCTTTTTATATTAAAATGCTTATTGCCATAAATGTAGTAATAAGAAACTCATTTATCTTGGCAAAAGTGCTGCTATAAACTATTCTGCGCTCATAAAATAACTTTTTAAATTATTGTTTCTGCTAGTATCAATAAATTCCTACAAAGTGCTTAAAGGTCATGCATTGCCAGAAAAAATGTCTTTTCAGCTTGTTAATTAAAGGTTCATAAGAATGTGCACCAGTTTGCTCTTTTGACAAATGGAGAGGGCAGGAAAAATGTCTCTTCTCAGAAATGGGTGGCAGTGGCAGAATGGCAGCAAGAATGACCAAAGAAAGCCGGCATTGATGTGGGCTGGTAAAGAAAATTTGTGCACCATTCAGTGTACCGTTGATTGACAGTAGGTGAACACATCTTTACTTCTTTCAGTGACTTGGAAATAAATCAACCCACTATTTGCATTTTAAAACTGTTAAATGTATATCTTGTTCAGAATCCAGATATTTTAAGCAATGATCTTTGCGGCAAGATCTCTAGGGAGGTGGCTGAGCACTGTAGGATGTGGACTCAGGATGTTGTGAGATCTCGTCTGAAGAAGGAGCCCTCCAGAGACTACCCAGAGGAAAGAAATCTAAAACCACATAGTTCCTCTGAGCCTAGGGGTTCATATTTCTCATGTTATTAAATGGGCCACCTGTCTTGGACATTTGGGGTGGTATGGCACAACAGTTGAACTAAATAAATGTGAGGCAAATGTGTGAAAACTTCAGCTGCACCCACACTCACCCAACAAGATACACATATACATTTTAGATCAGGGGTCCTCAAACAGAGGGCCAGGTCACAGTCCTCAAACTGTTTGAGGGCCGGATTATAATTTGAAAAAAAAAATGAATTCCTATGCACAATGCACATATCTTATTTGTAGTGCAAAAAAAACAACAACCTTAAAACAATACAATAATTAAAATGAAGAACAATTTTAACAAATATAAACTTATTAGTATTTCAGTGGGAAGTGTGGGCCTGATTTTGGCTGATGAGATAGGATTGTTGTTGTTGTTGTGTGCTTTCAAGTAGTTTCAGACTTAGGTTGACCCTGAGCAAGAGGGGTAAATGACCTTCCAGGGCCATATCCAGCCCCCGGGCCTTAGTTTGAGGACCCCTGTTCTAGATGCTCACTTTTCTCAAATAGCCTATATTCTCAAAGAGTTTGTCCTTTTGTGTTGTAGGTTGGTCTCTTTCTCTGACCTTTCTCTGACCTATACTATAACATTAAGCAATTGTATGCTTTTAAAAGTTAACAACTGCACAATGACAAACAGGATATGGAGTTTAGTTGTGGTAAAGAAGAAAAAAGACATGTCCTTGTACTGTCATGGCTAGTCCTACACATGCAAAAGAGATCTTATCCCTCTCCCTTATGCTATGTCAGCAGGAATGTAAAGTTGTCCTGGAAGCTGATAAGCCACATTTCCAAGTGATGTCACTCACAAAAAGATTTTACAGAAGCCAGCCTGAAAAGTTATCTGAGTCTATCCTAGCTACCATAATGTGCAAGCTCCATCTCTGTATCCTTATAGTGTAGTAGTAAGTAGGAACAACTCTTTGAGTTTCTACCCTCACTCCACAGCTTAAATTAAAGGTTGCAATTGGGAATCATTACTCATATTTTCCGGCATATAAGACGACTGGGTGTATAAGGCGACCCCCAACTTTTCCAGTTAAAATATAGAGTTTGGGATATACTCGCCGTATAAGACTACCCCTCTTCCAACGCACACCAAATAAAAATTTAAAGCATCAGATTTGATTTCAATATGGTAATTTTCCTATTACTGTACCTCCTTCTCTGCCTCTCAGATCTTGCACATGCGCACCTGCACCACTTCACTGCAGTCTTCAGGAGCGAGATCTGAGAGGCAGAGGAGGAGGTATGGTAATAGGATACAAGGGCGGGCCAGGACAGGTAAAAGAGGTGTGTTTTTCTGGGCCCAGAGCCACTCTATCTCTTTTTTCCATACCCCGGGCACCCCAGACGCCTGCAGCTTGCTCCGCCCTTCACTTACACCTTCCCAGTGAGGCACCCCTTCACCTCACCATTGGGATCGCATTAAGTCCATGAATCCTGATGAATGGATTTTCTTCTACTGTACTTATAGCGTCGCCCTTAATGCTTTCATACAGTCGCTGCATACGCCAGGGACGCGGCCACTGCCATTTTTGAGCTTTCCCCACAATATGCAGCAACCACAGATTCTCCAATCTGGATTGGAAGTTTCAGCACCAACTCTATAAGACGACTCCTGGCGTATAAGACTACCCCCGCGTATAAGACGACTCCCGCGTATAAGACGACCCCCTGACTTTTGAGAAGATTTTCTTGGGTTAAAAAGTAGTTTTATATGCCAGAAAATACGGTATTTCCTTTTTTTAAAGACACAGTTAAATTGTGTCACTATCTTACCTTTAATTTTTTCAGCACTCTGGAATTTAGTTTCTGGTGTTCTTGGTTTTTCTATAATTGAATACATTATGGTAATGAATTAGGAATTCTGTCTTTCCATCTCAACTCCCTTCCTCTTTTGACCTGTTTACTGAACCTTCGTGGTTTCCTCAGTAAAATAAAGTTAAGCTAGCACATTGAAACAAAGTACTTTGAAATTCTTATGGGAAAGTAACTGCATATCTGCATTCTGTGTTCTCAATGTTAATAATTTATATTGTACTGCCAGCATGCTGACAAATGATTTATTTTGAAAGAATATGAAATGCTAAATCCCAATACACAATTTTAACCTGATTCAAAAATTTTGACACCACAGCTTTTCTCTTGTGGCATATATCACACCAGTACTATGAAAGTATTCCAGAAAACATAAATGTTCTGGTTTTAACTTTTGTTATGGTACCTAAACAGTATGAGGTGAAAGGAGATACCTACTGCTTTCTTCTATCTGTTGCCTCCTTTATAGAACTCCGTCACAGGAGTGTAACAGTAAAGACATTAATATTAGGATACAGATTTTTTCCCCCAGGACTGGGAATCATGTGGCTATCCATATGTTATTAGATGGCAACTCCTAGCATTTTTTACAACTTGCTATGCTGATTGGAGCTGTTGATAGTTTCAGTTGAAGATCACGTAAACCATTGCATGATTTCCACCCCTGATACAATGTGAAATTGTATGAAAATCCCATCAGTGAGAACTATTTCAAGCTTACAGCAGTAAAACAGAGTTTGTACATTAAGTCTCAGATAGGAGATTTCATTAGTTCTGTTCCTTAAACAAACTTGGAATGGGAGGTTTTATTTTGTGTGTCAGGAGAGACTTGAGAAACTGCAGGTCACTTCTGGTGTGAGAGAATTGGCCATTTGCAAGGATGTTATCCAGGGGACACCAAGATGTTTTACCATCCTGTGGGATGTTTCTCCCATGTCCCCACATGAGAAGCTGGATCTGAGAGACTGGAGCTCACCCCGCTACCTGGATTCAAACAGCCGACCTTTCGGTCAGCAGGACTGCCCGCACAAGGGTTTAACACATTGTGCCACCAGGGGCTCCAAAATGGGAGTCATAGATAGGTTTTGATCTGTAAACCCCATAGTGTTCTCACTATGCATGCCCAACCTACTTCAGTGTAGAACCAAACCAAGGAGAACTTCATTGTAAAGTCCAGTGGAAAACTTGATGTATTGTTTCTATGGACTTATATATTCTAGAATAGTGCCATTTTGTATGTGCTAGTGTGCAGGGCAAGGAGATATTTTGGTGTTTCCCCTGACACGTTGGATTTTTTAAATTTCATGTTAACCATGAAAATAAAATGGGCTACTAGTATTAAAAAGTTCTAAAATCAGTACAGTAAATAAAGAGGAACATTGCAGAAATAGGGGAATCCCTGAAACGAAACAGTCAGGGCCAACTAACTCCTCCCAACAAAGGATTCCCCCAAGCAGGAAGCAGCCATGCAGTACTAACCAAAGTGGCCCATTGCAACATTCACACTTGCCTCAAGCAGACAAGAGTTCTTTTTCTCACCCTGGACATTTCCACAGATATATAAACCACACTTGCCTAGTTTCCAACAGACCTCACAACCTCTGAGGATGTCTGCCATAGATGTAGGCAAAATATCAGAAGAGAATGCTTCTGGAACATGGTCATACAGCCCAGAAAACTCACAGAAACCCAGAACCCAGTCTATCTGAGGCATCAATTGGATTATTTTGCTGAATTCTTTCAGTTAACTAGCACCCATGGGGACTGGTAAAAGTTGCATAAGTTTAGTTTCTGGTTGCTTGAGATTAACTTTGGTGCATGTGTATGTTTTGTTTAAAATGGTATTTGAACATTTAGTAGCACCCAGTTTTTATGCAAGTCAATAGAATATGAGTTTTCTGTATTCAGTAGGATTGTTGATTTGGCCTGGGAAGAAGCCACAAGAAAGGGCAATTGAAGTAGACTGATTTACAGTCTCTATCTACTGGAAATCTATACCAGCTTCCATTCCTGCATCTAGCTGTCTTGACACAGGGCTTTCCAAGCTGCAACAGAGATATAGCCATGAATGTCACTGTAGAGATGTTAGCTCTCAGCCCAGCCTATTGTGTTGGGATAAAAGCAATTGTAAGCTATGCTTTAAGCTGTAGCAAAGCCTGGAGTCTGATTATATCTTCCTGTTTTACATGGATAAAACAGTGTTGGTTACAAACTGAAGCACTGAAGGAGAATTAGGTTATGGACAAGATCGGTTCTGTAGATTTGTTCTTAAGATGAATTTGCATGTAAGTCAGGACAGCTACACTTTTTAAAGTGGAACTCCAGCCAAGTGTGTTTTGCGTAGCATAGGAAAGGTTTGACACTCCTGTAATGCTTGTTTTGCTATCTGTGCCCCTGTTCAGAGCATTTCAACCTCACTTTCTGTTCCTGCGACAATTGGATTTTGAAATTTTTGTCTTGTAGTGGAAGCAAGGATGGGTGATAAAGCTTCACTGAAAACATCTTTTCCCCATGATTATTCTTCCAGGAGTGGATTTCCCTTGGCCAGATGTCTGTAACTCAGGAACTGCCTGCATATGAAAATGTTTCTTGAAGTTGATACCTACAATGGTTCCTTAGGTTTGGTTCTATGGTAGGACTAGCCACCCCTATGGGTACCATCATCTATGGATGCTCCAAGTCCCATTATATTCAGTGCCATAGTAAAATAAAGTCTTTTTTTATACATTGGCAAAATTAAGGGGTTTGGGGGGATTTTTTCAAGCTGTGGATACAGGATCTGTGAATACAGAGGGGTGGATGTATTTTATAAAGAGAACTGTTTGGGTTTTGGCTGGTTCATGTTCTTGTGTGTCTGTTTATTTCACTTTGGCATAAGTCTGGCCATGCAAAACAGGTGAACATAGCATTGAACAAAACATACAGAATAATCACAGGATGTCTTAAACCTACACCTTGTTGATAAACTCTACAAGCTAGCTGGCATTCCCCCCCCCCCATGTGCGACGGGAAGTTGCTACTAAATGTGAGAGAAATAAGGTTGAACATTGTGGAAGCCACCCACTACATGGCTACAAGCCTCCTCCCAGTAGACTCAAATCAAGGAAAAGCTTTATGAGAACTACCACTGCTCTTGGCGTCCCCCCAGCGACAGCAAGGGTATCCCTCTGGGCAGCTAAACCAGGAAATCCCAAATGGATGGCCCCCCATGTGGGTCTTCCTCCAGGGGCAAACCAAGAATGGGCAACTTGAAAGCCCCTGAACAGACTCAGAAGTGGAGTGGTCAGATAAAAAGACAACCTGGCAAAATGGCACTACCTAAAAAAACCCCATATGTTGTGTGAGCAGAACAGTCAACTTCGCGTCTGTATGCTTGTCCACTATGTCCTGCCTCATGTACAGAGGAGGAATTGTTGGAGGCTACAGACAATGCTGTTGCTGTTGCCCGTTTTTGGTCAAAAGATATTTCACCACCTGCACACCTTCTATTTTTATCAGTTTTATACTAATTTATGCAATGCTTTTGATACGAAATAAATAACTAGGAGAGTTATATTCTATTCAGTATTTCTGTTCAGATCAATAAAACCTGAGGATGTATTTCCCTTAGATGAGCATTAATACTTGTCCGAACGTATCTCCCTCTACGTTCCGCCTCGTAGTTTAAGATCAGCCGCGGAGGCCCTGCTTTTGCAAATGTGGCTGGTGGAGATGAGGGACAGGGCCTTCTCGGCAGTGACCCCCTGCCTGTGAAATTCATTCCTCAGTGAAATTAGATCAGCGCCTTCCCTCCTTTCTTTCAGAAGAAAACTGAAGACGTATTTGTGGACCCAGGCTTTTGGCTAATGATATAATGGCACCTGAACAGTGAATTGGACCAGACAACAATTGTTATAATGGAAACGTTTTTATGATTGATAATTAATGTTGTTTTAATGTGTTGTATTGGTATGTTTTTATTCTGCTTTTATAATTGTTAGTATTGCGGCATCGAATCGCTGCCATTGTGAGCTGCTCTGAGTTCCCCTGCAGGGGTGAGAAGAGAGGGGTAAAAATTTATGTAAATAAATAAATAAATATTTCTTTTTGCTTTTTTGCTGCGTCGTATGTTCTCCTGTGACTGTCTTTAGAAACATCAGCCAAAATTAGTTTTAATAGGATTTTATTTATTTATTTATTTATTTATCATGTCATCCGCAACAAGAACATTGTATTACATTTCTAACAGAACAAAACAAACAAACATATAAAATAATAGGATGCATACTTTTATTGTTACTCAACTTTAAGTGCAGTAAGTGGGGAAAAAACACTTTAAAAATATGTTCGTAATAGATGTGACTCTATCTAAAGTCTGTTTTCTGTAAGATTCATTGATCTTACATTAGAATAAAGTTACAGCCAGATGCAAGCAGACAGCAATGAAAATAAAGGATTTTCTAGCCCTTTACCGTTTCTTAAGAAACAACAGCATCTCTTTCTCAACATTAAAACAATTGAGCTTTAATATTAAGAGACTGGTAAACATTTGGCACATGTTGTTCAGCACTAAAAATTTCATAACTGAAGAATACCATAATTTGTTTTCATTCTCTGGAGAGGTGCCTGTGCGCTCTGGACTTCTTTGGGGAAATAAATCGACAGCATTTTCGAAGAGTGTAGGTGACAGGACTATAATGATAGCTTCATTGTAAAACACAGCCAGAACTCCTAGTCCGCAGATACAAAGAGAAATGAACTTAGCAGTACAAAGAAACTGCCTGGAAGCTTTGCTGCCTTTCCCTTCAACTCCCTTTTTTATTGTTGGTGTGTTCAGTGCTGTTGTTTCTTCTTTAAATCTCTCTCTCTCTCTCCCTCTCCCCCTCTTTATGGAATAAATCCATGTCTGCAGTTGATGATAACTCCCAGCCGAGGAAAGTGTTTTATCTTTTGTCAGATGAGACAATGCAGTGTTGGAGAAGGAAGGCAACTGAAAAATAGATAGTGTAGTTTTGATGCATTTCCTGCATTTTGCTAACTTTGATTTTAATGACAAAATATTTGTTGCTGATTCTCCGCAGATATAAATCTGGGGAAAGAAATGACATGAATCTTAGGACTGTAGTGCACAATAAATTTCTTATGTGATCTGCTTTTTGTGTTGGACATTTAAACTATACTATCAGTTGTGACAAATGTCAACAAGTCTGTTTTGCTACATTTACATCTCACGGGTTTCTGTTAAAAATTGAGGCTCTAGACATGGGAGCATGCTTGAAGAGCACACACATTTTCTTTCTGGAAATTATATCCATGTGGGAAATTTAGTCTGTCCTGAAAGAGTATAAAGATTCACAATGCAGCATGTTGGTTGTTTTCTAATAAATCACTTTCTCCCTCTGGAAAAATTCTTTTAAACAAATTCATGTAAAGGAACCATTAAATGTACATCCTATTTCTCTCATTGGTCTTCTTCATGTTGCAGGAAGTTTGTGGTGATGTACATTGGGTTCAATCCACTTTTTTCTTGGTTGTTGTAGGTCAGGGTCCTCAAACTTTTTAAACAGAGGGCCATGTCACAGTCCCTCAAACTGTTGGAGGGCCAGATTATAATTTGGAAAAAAAAATGAATGAATTCCCATGTACACATCTTATTTATAATGCAAAAAAACCACTTAAAAACAATAGAATAATTAAAATGAAAACAATTTTAACAAATATAAACTTATTAGTATTTCAATGGGAAGTGTGGGCCTTCTTTTGGCTGATGAGATAGGATTGTTGTTGCGTGCTTTTTTATTATTATAGATTTTATGTACATAAAAAGAGGGAACAATATTTAAGAGTGTCACAGTAGGGAGAAAAAAGATAAGGAGTGAGAAGAAGGGGTAGAAGGGGGGGAGAACACACTCATACGGCACTGGGGGTAGCACGATAGAAAGCAAGAAGAAGAGAGAAGCTGGAGAGGAAGGTGAAAAGAAAGTGAGAGAGAAGGGGGAAAAGAAGGAAAAGGAAAAAGGAAAGAGGGAAGGTGAGAGAGAAGGGTGGAAAAAAGGTAAAGAAAGAAGAGAAATCTAAGGACTCATCCTCGCACACACGTACACATTCACATACATTCGTCCATTTCATTCGGGGGGGGGGATGTAAAAACTTAAGCAAAAAACACTTCCAAGTTAACCAGAGCAAAAAATTATTCTCTATCTTCAGGCTAATGCCTAGTATTATATTGAGTTCAGCGTCTTCGTGCTGTTGCAAAAAAACTTTCTTTCCCTTTGTTATTTCTTCAAGTTTCCTTTGTTTCCATTTTCGAGATATTTTAGGAAATTGTCCCAGTCTGTATTTTTTGTCTTATTACTGTTGGCAGATATTCTTTGTGTGAGTAGGTCCATATTCATGATGTCAAGTATCTTCAATGTCCATTGTTCTATTGTTGGGATTTCTTTGGATTTCCAGAGTTGGGCCAGCTTGATTCTAGCAGCTGTTATAAGATAGAAGAAAATCTTGTTTGCATTGCTGTCCAGGTCGAAATCAGTGATGCCTAACAAAAAATATTCCGGCTTTAAATCAAATTTCATGTGTAGATTTTTTCTGATTCTTTGTGGATTTGATGCCAGAGGGACTTTATTTTCTTGCATCTCCACCACATATGTATGAAGTCTCCTTTTGCTTTCTTGCAAAATATTAATTACTTATAGAGTGGCTAAGTTTTGTGCAGCAGCTATAAAAATAACGAAGCAGTTTGTGGATGATTTTAGCAGATAAAGTTTTGCCATGGTCGTATAGTGGTTAATACTCTGCCTTGGGTTGTTGCGTGCTTTCAAGTCATTTCAGATGAAGGTATTTCAGATGTATGGCATTGAAAGGGCATCAGTGAGAAATGGGCAGGTACCCAGAAATTAAAATTAGCATGAGGTTGTTTATTCCAGTGAGTTACTTATCCAAGTTTGATATTCCCAAATTCAGGAAATCTTTCACCCTGGCCAGATTTAATGTTCTGCCATGAGCACTACTGCAGGCATCCCCTACCACAAGTATACCCATGCGGTTTGGAGGAAGTGGAAACTGCCCATCTTGTCTTGTTACATTGCCACTTCTACAGGGGCATTCAAGCTGCTCTTATTATCCCTATTGTGCAGAAGATCCCTGGCAGAAGTGATGAGAATACTATTTAAAATATCTAATAGGTGCTATGTAATAATGGACCATTTTAATAGTTGCTAAGTTTTGTGCTGATATAAAATAAAGGGATCAGATTGCAGATGGTTTTAGTGAATAATGTTTTAACCTACACATTTTAATATCTATTTTCATGGATTTTAATCAAGTGTCATTTGTAAACCATGCTTCAGACTCCACATGGATTTGTATATAGCATATTTTAGATGTGTTGCGGATATGTTTCACATCCTGGAAACATGTTTCTTACGTTATTGTTTTTCCTGACAGAATTTGGGAACCGTTACTGCCGTGCCGATTAAAGTTCCTCAGGTCAGCTCCTTGCAGAGGCTGGCAGGACAAAGACCAGCAGTGCTACCTCAGGTAAGATTCATTTGCTTAATTTAGCTGGTTTTAGAACAATTATATTGTGAACCATGTCTTCAGATTTCATTAATTCATGTAAGGAGTTGCAAAAGTATCCAGCTTTCAACAAAGGCCCTGTATCTGTGGAAGGTGATTTCTGAGTCCATGTCCCTTCTAAGATGTGTAACTTGAATTCATACAAATTAAATGCTTATCCCAGCAGCCTAAACCTATGTGGATGAGCACTGAAAGCTCTCGTGTCTTGTTCATTTGTGAGGATGGGGTAACATTTAATTTCAGGTGACACACACCCCCTAAAATCTATGGGGATGGTATGATTGTAAGTTATCTGACCCTGACATACCACAGTCATTTCTTACTTACTTAGGTGGTCCCTCATTATCCAAGTAGGATTGTCTTCCAAGATCGGTATGCTGGCGGTGGGTCCATAGGTAACTGTGGAACCCTATTCTTGATCTGCATGTTCTCCTACAGTGAGGACATTGGTTTTCAGGTGGAAGGTGGTCCTGGTCGGGGTTGGCTTGACGCACCTTCCTCTTGGCACGTTTCTCTCTTTCGCCCTCGATTCGTGCCTCTTCAAATTCTACAGCACTGTTGGTCACTGCTGACCTCCAGCTGGAGCACGCAAGGGCTAGGGCTTCCCAGTTTTCAGTGTCTATGCCAGAGTTTTTAAGGTTGGCTTTGAGCCCATCTTAAAATCTCTTTTCCTGCCCACCAATATTCTATTTTCCATTCTTGAGTTTGGAGTAGAGCAACTGCTTGGGGAGACGGTGGTCGGGGCATCCAGACAACGTGGCTGGTCCAGCGGAGTTGATGGCAGAGCACCATCCCTTCAATGCTGGTGGTCTTTGCTTCTTCCAGCACGCTGACATTTGTCTGCTTGTCTTCCCAAGAGATTTGCAGGATTTTCTGGAGGCAGCGCTGATGGAATCGTTCCAGGAGTTGCATGTGGTGTCTGTAGACAGTCCACGTTTCACAGGCATATAGCAGGGTTGGGAGGACAATAGCTTTATAAACAAGCACCTTGGTATCCCTACGGATGTCCTCAAACACTCTGTGCTTCATTTGGGAAAAATGCTGCACTCACAGAGCTCAGGAGGTGTTGTTTTTCAGTGTCAATATTGACTTTTGTGGAGAGGTGGCTGCCACCTCTCATTTCATGGAGCTAGTGGCTACTGTGAGCTGTACTCCATCCTAACCAGGTTTCTGTGGCAGGGAACCCAAGCACTTCACATAATGGGTTTTGTTGATTTGTTATTAATAGCTATGCTTTTAATGGGTTTTAATCAATTGCCAGTTTATGGTATTTTAATTTTTTTGTATTTTATATATTTTAAAGCTCTGTTTCTGTTAACTGTTGGCCATTATTTCTTTTGAACCATTTGTACAGTAAAAGCTAACAGATAACCTCCCATTCTTACCTTTCTACATAATATATCTTTGTTACCAAAGCTGCAAATCATTAGGATAAAAATTAGAATCCAGCCATTTAACAAGTCTATAAGATCTATTGTTAACTATTGTGGGCAAGGAAGACTGCAAACTAAAAATCCATCTCTTCTGCCAGATCTTACCCAGCCAACATTGAACCATGAGTTTGGGATTTGCATTCTATTGCTGCTCTATTTTTATCTTTCTACCTTATGTATTTTATAGTGGTGTGTTTTGACTGTGATGGACCACACCTCAAGCTGTGAGGAGAAGTGGGCAACAAATACCATTTATTATTGTTGTTATTATTCATGTGGTAGTAAATAATTACCTTTCAGAAGATTTGAAGGGGAAATAATATACAAATGAGACCGGAGTAATATAAAATGTATGCAAACTGTAGGGAAAAACATACAGTATTTCAAACCTTCATTTAAAATATGTACTTGTATAACAAAAGCTTGGCTTCAGTTTCTTTTTGAGTATAATATAGAGGCACCACTTAGGGGATATATGTTCTCATATTTTACCTTTTCCATAAAAATAAACCAGGAAAGTACTTACTTTTCTTCCCAGATTCAAATCAAAGTAATGGTTTTCATCTTTGAAGTCTGTACACATAATGTCTTTGTAACTTCTTGGAAGTTATAACCATAAGAATGAGTCCAGGCTTGACTTCTTTTATCATTTGAGGTTTGTCACATGGCAGTAAGAAGCTGGGACATTGCAACCTGTCTTTTTGTCTCTTGTCTAGTTGTACAGATTTGCTGTTTTAGTAAAAATAAACATTTTATGGGTATTCAGCAATATAGGCTTATTTTTCAAAGGGCAGATGTTATGATGTTGTTGTGTGCTTTCAAGGCATTTCTAATTTAAGGAGATCCTAGCTTATTGTGACCCCTGCTCCCCAATTTGGGGGGGGGGGTTCTTTTTCAATATTTGTTTGGGGTATTCTTTTATTTTCTCTATGGCCACCGTAATACTAATGAACATCTCCTAAGGTTTGTCTGTAAATGTCTGAGTAATGTAACATAGCAATTGAATAAAGTTAGAAACACATGGGAATATATGTAATACTGCAAAAGCATTATATTCTTGCTCTTACGTTTGTATATAATGGTAATTAATGGCAAAAGCTTTTTGAGATTGTGAAGCAATTGGGAATTACCCATCTCCCACATTTTTAAAAGAGAAGATGTTTGGAAAAACTGAAATATGCAATTTTATTTGCATATCAAAAGCTAAATTTGTCTTACATCTTTAGAACCAAATACGCCTTCACTTAGAGATTGGACTATTCGGCAATCTATATATCTGTACCTACAATTCAATTCTTATTTTGCAGAATATCCTAGTACAATTCATAGAATTTTGAGTGAGTCTTAAAAACAATTCCTTCATTCCAAAAAAGCCTTCCTCTAATTCTTGTTATCCAAGAAATTTTGATGGAGGGCTCCGTCTAGCAGACTAAATCTAAAGCTTTGTTTTCTTAGAACCAAGAGTATACGGAGACAAAAAAGTAGTCTCCTGCATCCCTATGTATATCTTTCCTGCAGCAAGATAGTTTGGCCTGGAGTACAGAAACTGAAAAGAGTATGCTAAAACCTGATTTCTTGAACGCGTATAAGCTGCTTAAAGGTCATGTGTTCATGGCTTCCCTTTCTGCAGCCAAATTGGTGGATAAAGGAGGATCACAATCAGGATCAGATTTTTATCTTAGGTTTTGAACATGATGGCATTCCACCCCTCTTCCCATTCACCAAAGCTATTACATGTGTAAATTCTCAGGAAATACATTTATATAAATGAAAATGAAATGGTACCTGTGGTTAAGTGTACATTTTTAACTTGTAGTTATGTATAATTATAGATAGATGTTTTAAAGGGTAAGTATTTAAAGTTGCATAACTAGAGGGTTGGTAACCAACTCAGCTCATGTTGAGTTGGGTTACCATGAAAACAGGGGTAGAGTCAACTGCCACTTGGCAGGGCAGCCATTTTAAAACAGCTAGTCTGTAGTCAGTGAACTACAGGGAAAGTCTGCAGTCTGTGAGCTGCAGGAGTGGCTAGATCTCTAGTAGTGAGGGCCAGGAAGGTAATCTGTAATTTAAAAACTACAAGGAAAGGCTGATTCTGTAGTAATGAGAATCGGGAAGGTTTTGGCTTTTAGCCTGAATAGTTTAGATAAGTCGAGTTGGCTTATTTATATTAATAAGTAGGGTATGAGAGAAAGGGTGAGAGAAACCCAGTGAGAATCTCTATTGCAACAGAAACATCACAAAGAAAGAATAAGCTTGCAACTGAAGTAATCTATTATGGAAAGAAACACAGTTTGAAGAAAAATAAGTTTGAAACCTGTTTAGTGGAAGGAAGAGTCCTTTCCAGAACTGTTTAAGAAACGTTATAAATGTAACCTATGAAGATATGTGCCTCTAAGAGTTAAGTTACATTGAAACCATCACGCTCCTTCCACATTTCAATAACTGTTTTTTTTCTAAAGCTCAGTCTCTGTTACAATTCCTTTCCAAGTTAAGTCACACTACACAAATAATTTTTTTTGACAAAATAGTTTGCATTTAAACAAAAGGTTCTCAATATATAAAGAAAATACAGGGTGACTAACTTGTATGTATAATGCAGAAACATTTCTTGGGAGGATGCTTTAAAAAAATAAAAACCTTATATGATAAACCCTTAATTGTCTGTTTTAGTACTTTTCCTTAATGTTTTCTTGCAGAATGTGGAGTGTGGGGATTAGAGCAGTATGTGGGAGAGCTTCTTGTTTTATGTTCTATAAAGGGTTCATTTTCTTTGACCTCTGATGGTAGACAGCAGTTTTAATTATTTTTACTAACATGTATCAAGGGTGAAGTTAGTAAGGCAATATCATTTATTATTTGTAAAAATGAAATAACTTGAACATTCAGTATGCTTGAGAACAGGTTAGGGCTAGATCATACAAAGCGGGATATGCAATTGTGCTGTGTTATCACAAGGGGGCACAAATGATCTAATATTGACTTAACCTAGCCCTTGCTGTGAAAAAAGAACACATATCGCAATGTTATAATGGCAGGAGACTTGGTTTATCTATAAATTATGCATTGGCAATGCAAAGCATTAAAACACACTGTGGCAAAGTATCTTTAAGTCAAACCTAACTGCAGCACTTATCTTGTTTTGCTATAAATTCACAGTAATGCAGAATGAATTGTTTATTATCACTAATGGAATGTTTAATTCATATTATCCTTCACTGAGGCAAGGAAGCCAAAGGTTAAGGTTACCACACTGATCATTGAGGGTGAGAGTTGTTGTTAGTGCATTTCTGATATGTCACATTTGAATTGCACATTGCCTTTGCCTGGTTTGCAACTTTTGCTGCTTTCAGTTATTGCTATTATTATCTCTGCAGTGAAAGACTTTTACCCCCGAAAAGGCAGGTTGTAACCCACAGGGAGCAAGGAGGGCTGGTAACACCCAGTAGACAAAAAAGACAAAGACTTGGGGTGTTGAAAAATATGGTTTTATTCTTATAATTAGTCCAGTGCATTTTGGCCTAGTAATATTTAATAGCCTTCTTTGGGGACTTTTAAAGGATGAAAGAATGAAAAAAGACAATACAAAACCCACAAAAATACCACAAGAGACATGATACAATTTACAGTACTAACTGTGTATGTAAAATTTTCAATTTGTAAAATACCAAATGAATGTATAGGGTAAAAGGTAAAGGTTTTCCTCTGACATAAAGGTCCAGTCGTGTCCAACTCTGGGGTTGTTGCTCAACTCCATTTCGAAGCCAAAGAGCCAGCGTTGTCCATAGACACCTCCAAGGTAATGTGGCTGGTATTACTGCATGGAGTGCCGTTAAATAAATAAATAAATGCATATAAATAGAAATTCCCTTCCAAGGGGTAGATTTCTCTCACTTCCTGTTGTCTCATCCCCTTTCTTAACTATGAGTCATTTGTAAGTCAGATGTTTGTAATACAGTTTTGATACTTCTTTCCTAACAGCAATGTTCCAAAAATTGATGCCATTAGAGTAATAGTATCAAACTGCCCTTTATTTATAAAACTGACTCACTAATAAGTCTTTCAAATCCTCCTGATGTCCTGTCTAACCTAGGAATACATAATTAATAAATTTATACCAACTTCCTATATTATTTTTATATTGATAAGGACCACTCTGTTGAAAAATTGGTATGATAAAGACCCCCTTGGCACCCAAGAAAATAGATATAATGCTTTGCCTCCTACTTCTTGAACTATCGATTGCCAGGTACAAGCCTTGAAGCACTCTTTTTGGAATTCCTGCATGGGGTTTTAAAGTTGAGTTGCAAATAATATTTTGTATTCTTGTAAGTTAATTAGGTTAACAGGTGTGTGTGTGTGTGTGTGTGTGTGTGTTTGTATGCACTTTTTTATCTTTTAATGGTCCCCAAAGAAAACCATTAAGTGTATGCCACTCTGAGTCGCCTTCGGGCTGATATGGGCGGGGTAGAAATAATGCAAATAAATAATAAATAAATATGCCGAACACATCATGCGATGTGCGGGGCTTGATGAATGCAAGGCTGGGGTTAAAATTGCTGGAAGAAACATTAACAACCTTAGATATGCAGATGATACCACTTTGATGGCCAAAAGCAAGGAGGAACTGAGGAGCCTTCTAATCAAGGTGAAAGAAGAAGTGCAAAAGCTGGGTTGCAGTTAAACATAAAAAACCAAGATTCTGGCAACAAGACTGATTGATAATTGGCAAATAGAGGGAGAAAACATGGAGGCAGTGACAGACTTTGCATTTCTAGGTGCAAAGATTCCTGCAGATGCAGACTGCAGCCAGGAAATCAGAAGACGTTTACTTCTTGGGAGGAGAGCAATGTCCAATCTTGATAAAATAGTAAAGAATAGAGACATCACACTGGCAACGAAGATCCGCATAGTCAAAGCGATGATATTCCCCGTAGTAACCTATGGATGTGAGAGCTGGACCATAAGGAAGACTGAGTGAAGGAAGATAGAAGCTTTTGTGGTGTTGGAAGAAAATTCTGAGAGTGCCTTGGACCGCAAGAAGATCCAACCAGTTCATACTTCAGGAAATAAAGCCCGACTGCTCATTGGAGGGAAGGATAGTAGAGGCAAAGAAGAAGGACTTCGGTCACATCATGAGAAGACAGGAAAGCTTGGAGAAGACAATGATGCTTGGGAAAATGGAGGGAAAAAGGAAGAGGGGCCGGCCAAGGACAAGATGGATGGATGGTATCCTTGAAGTGACTGGCTTGACTTTGAAGGAGCTGGGCGTGGTGACGGCCGACAGGGAGCTCTGATGTGGGCTGGTCCACAAGGTCATGAAGAGTCGGAAGCGACCAAATGGATA
Organism: Anolis sagrei ordinatus; assembly: GCF_025583915.1. Classification (NCBI taxonomy): domain Eukaryota; kingdom Metazoa; phylum Chordata; class Lepidosauria; order Squamata; family Anolidae; genus Anolis; species Anolis sagrei. The sequence goes on from NW_026847549.1 coordinate 103,987,136, forward strand.
AACAACAAATTTATTTGCTGAAATATATTGAAGTAATTGTAAATATCAAATAATCTTTTTCATTACCCTGAGATCTTGGCTCTTTTCTATATCCTGCAAGGAACAACATCACAGTTGTGCTGGTATGGCTGTACCAGGAGCTCCAACTTTATTTGCTTTGTATGAATGTTTGCTTGCAGTCCAAGGTTTCAGGGATTCTGCAGAAAGGTGGCTTCCTTTGGTTGCAGTCGTAGGGGCAAGTAACCTGTCCATCATCGTTAAGTTTTGGTTCCGCCTTTTGTTCAGGGCAATTGGGAAGGGAAGGGAGCCATTTTAGTTAGTCTCAGTAAGGAAAGCTAATTTGGAGGACATGTACAAGCTTCTCCTGTACAAAAGCTTCAACCCTTAAGACTTTCCGGGGGAGAACAGTCTTAAGAGCATCCAAAGATTTCCAAAGATTTCCAGGGAAGCAGCCCTAAAGCTTTGAGGAATTTTGGAGGGTAAACAGTTTGGAAGACCAAAGAACTCCAGCTGGAGAATCTACTGGCCTTACTGGTAGGTCCACTCAGTGCTCGAGATGCAGTTCGACCCGGTAGCGGAGCCCACATCAGTAAGGCTTAGATTACAGTCAGCCTGGAAGAAGTTTCCTTAAAGTAAAGAAACAGTTATTGAAGACAATTGCCTGTCCCTTGTGGACATGGTTAGGAAGCCACCAGTTGCATAAAGGCCTGGAAGCATTTGTTTAACTTTATTGAAGACAAGAGAAGTTTCTCTTTGATTGTTCATTAATAAAGGACTTTGTTATACTTCACAAGCCATCTAAAGACCATTTGTGGTGGAAAATCCTTGAGAACTTCTCTTCGGGGGGCCCTGGCTTCCCGCTGGGCTCAAGTTGCACGTCCTATTTTAAAGGCAATTCTTTACAGGCCCAGCGCGTGACAAAACAACAGTATATAAAAAGTTAACAGTGGAAGAAGTTGCTGAGGGAGGGAACGGTCCTAGCAAAGGGAACAAATGCCAGTAAATGCAGTCACCATTACCGAGGTTGATTACTGCAGTTGAAAGTGAGGATTAAGGGATTTGACCAAAGCTGCTGAGAAAAAGTGAGTATTGCAGTGGGATCAGGAGGATTGAAGAGGTGGTCCTTCATATAGATGAGTCCAGAGAGGTTTTCCTGGTCTTAATTGAGACAGCAAGATGAAGCAAGTTTGTGAAAATTAGCAGAATCATTTAAATGAGATGATAGCAAGATTGGAAGAATCAAAATTGTGGTTAGGAAAATTTCTGGAAATAAGGTGAGAAAGATTAGACTTGGCAGACCTGTGAAGAGGACTTTGAAGGTAAAGATAACTCAACATGAACAGGGAACAAATGGCTACATGAGGATTTCACTCTCTTTGTAACCTGCAGAAATTATTCAGGGAAATGGCAGGGGGTCAGCTGGAATTGCCTCCCCGCAATTGTGTTTTGGGCCCCAGGAAAATGCCACCAAACCACATGTGGTCCATATGTGTGCTGGACTGCAAGAAACCTTTGTTTTACTTGCTTTATTCAGGCTTCAACATTTGGAACTTGTTTGTGCTTGTCCTCAGTACTGTATCTGATTGGGAAATGACAGGGTGGAATGCTTCCACTACAAAGAAGTGTGAAAAGTGACAAGTACATATGTGGCAACTTGGATGGTAGAAACAGAAGTTGAGTTAACTTTGCTGCATTTTAAATTATTTATGTTTAATCTTGAAGCAATGCTTAGTAAAGTGTTAACTTAGAGCCATGTTGACAGGAGATCTTTAATTACACCGATACGACAGTATCATATCATCTGAACACAAATCTTCAGGGATTTTCATTTTAATGTCTCATTTCTTCAATGTATGCTGTAGTTTGCTGCACGGAATTGAATTTGAAATTTAGCACCCAGTTCCTGAATTTCAAAGCAATGTTCACTTTAGTGCATAATATTATTTATTCAGACATGAGTCCGGAACACTTGATCTCATCTAATCTGTGAACTGGTCCTGAAGTCACTGTGAATGAGGAAGAGTTTAAATATCGATACTTCAGTATGCTTCATTTTTAAAAAATATTCTGACTTGCGTTGATCAATGTTGCCATCTCATTCTGTTTATGGGCCAATTAAGTAGAATGTTATCCTGTATTGTATTCTAAGTTTTGCATCTCCAATTGTATGTGTTTGTGTCAGAATCTCCCATTATGTCTATGTGTGTTTCTTTGTGTGTCATACTCCCAGGCACATGTGTAGAGCTGTGAAATGGATTTGACATTTTATTTATTATTATTATTTCCGGTATTTCTACCTCATCTCTTCTCTACCCCCGAAGGAGGACTCAGGATGGCTCACATTTGGCAATGATTCGATGCCGCTAGATATAAACAATTACAATAATAGCACAATAATTAAAATACATAAACATTAATTAAAACAGTACATAAAGCATTAATTAAAACAATAAACAGTATCATCAGCTGAAACCCCTTTCCAGTCAATTTCCACCCAAAGTGCTAAATTATGTCTGCTGTCCAAAAGCCTGGTCCCAAAATGACGATTTCAATTTCTTCCTGAAAGCCAGGAGGGATGAAGCCGATTTTATCTCATTTGGAAGCACGTTCCACAGGCAGGGGCCACAACCGAGAAGGCCCTGTCTTTCGTCCCTGCTAAATGCATTTGCAATGTTGGCGGGAGCAAGAGCAGGGCCTCCCCGAATGATCTTAAATTATGAGGTGGGACATAGAGGCAGATGCGTTCGGACAAGTAAACTGGGCCAGAACTGTATAGAGCTTTATAGATTAAAACCAGTACTTTGAATTGAGCTCGGAAGTAGACCGGCAGCCAGTGGAGCTGACATAACAGGGGGGTGGTATGCTCTCTGCATGTTGCTCCAGTTAGTAATCTGCCCATTGGACTAGTTGGAGTTTCCGAAGGGTCTTCAAAGGCAGCCCCACATAGAGTGCATTGCAGTAATCTATTCGGAATGTAACCAGAGTGTGGACGACCATAGCCATATCAGACTTCCCAAGGTACGGGCGCAGCTAGCACACAAGACATGTATCGTTGCAGCTTGGAAGGGATAATATATCTACTCATAGAACTCCAGACATTGGGTAAAGGGATTCCAGGTGATTCACTGACCAGACACATACTACATTAGGTTCAATAAGGTTGGTGCATCACGTGTAAGTCCTGCCAGCATCTCTTGTCAGTGTTTCCCCTCCCCACTCCACATCCTAATGCCAAAATAGGTTTCAAGGCGACCGTAAGTCTAAAGTTTACGGAGGGGTCCGGATCAATGGCCTTGGAGGGTCACATCCCAATCTTAATTTGGGGACCCCTAGTTTCATGTGTTGAAATATTTCCAATACTTACTCCAGGACTAGTCACAGCCCTTTTTGTTGAGCTGCATTTGCATTGCTTTTATTCAGACTGATGTTGACTAATGCAATTTTCTCATCCCTGCAGGTTAGGCCAAAGACCCTGATTCCAGAGAGCCTCCCAATTTCTCCATGCAGAGACCAACCTTCCAAACAACCCCCGACGTTCCAAAAGGCAACTGTAGTCAGCATCAAAAACCCTACTCCCGCCCTTCCTACTGCCAATAATACTGTTAGCCATGTACAGCCTCCCAGCAGTCAGTCGCAAAGTATCGCTGAGCCGACAGCTCTTTCCTCACCCCTGAGCAGTGCTGGCGTGGCCTATGCCATCATCTCCACAGCACCCAGCAATGCAGCTCCCATCAGCAACAGTGCTGCTGTCTCCGTGGTCAGTGACAGCATTAAAGTCCAGCCACTCCTCATCAGTGCTGACAGCAAGGTAGGTTTTGTTTTTGAATGGAGTTCTTGCTGCAGTTTTAGTATGGAAACCATCTTGAGTTGTGCTTTCAAACTCTTGGGATTTTTCGTTCTTCAGTAAAAATTCTTCATGTAAAATTGTGAAAAAAACAATGGGAAATGGGTGGGTGGCCAACTGCAAACTGTGGGGTATAGTTTTCAAGCAGGTGTCATTGGTGTAACCCAGTATTCTTACAAGTGATTTCATGTCACATGGTTTCATTTTTGGCCTATTTATTTATTTATTTATTTATGACATTTATATGCCACCCTTCTCACCCCAAAGGGGACTTAGAGTGGCTTACAATACAATATATTATATTATTAGCATAATACAATATCAGTATTATATATTACTATATTGAACTATACCATTATATTTTAATATTATTAGTAATATTACATGTAATATAAAATATTTAATTATAATATCATATTATTAGTAGTATTATATTATATTACATTATAATATTTTAAATATTATATGTATATACAATATATTATATTATACTATACTATATTATATTATTAACATAGCACAGGAGACAAGATGGAACTGTTCCCTCTCTTCACTCTGGCCAGTATTTTAGGGATTTTTTAAAAAAATGTTTGAGTTGAGGCAAAATTATATCAGCTTTGACCCATTTTGGTTGGCTTGGTGTGTAAATTCGCCCAAAATATAAATTTGAGGGCTCTGGCATTCGTGTAGGTATTTTAAGACAGCCAGCTGAGGCTACATGATATTATGAATGTTACTTTGCCCATGCCTATATTATTGAGAAGGAATGTTTTTTTGTGGGACCACCCCTGTTTCACAGTGTGTTCCCACTGAAATGTTTGGGAATTGGTGGTAATAAAAACATCTGATGGCATCAATGGAAACCCTGCAGGCAAACTCATTAATTCTCATTTGCATATGGAAGTCAAGGTTATCTTTGGCTGTTTCAGACATTTTTGTCTTATAAGAATTTCCCACCAGAGTCTAAACTGTAGTCGTAGTCATCCTGCCCCTTTGCCAACCTTTTCGGCATTTCATAATAATAATAATAAATAATAACACTTTATTTGTATTCCGCCCTTCTCACCCCGAAGGGGACTCAGGGCGGATCACAGCACATGTACATGGCAAACATTCAGTGCTGCTTTGTAGAGACAATGCACAGACAGACAGAACAGAAGGAGGTGGTTTGTTTCAGCTGTTTTTGGTGCCATGGAAGGATGAGCTTGAATCCAGGGGGTGCTGTTGCTTTATCCTGATTAACGAAGAACCGTCAGGATTTCCTCCTTCCTTTTGGTCACCCAGCATTTTCTTTATGGCGTCGTAAAACACCTCCCCTGCTTTTAGCGGTACCTAATTTCACTAATCACAGCTAAAGCTGTTTCCGAATTGCTTAGGTAAACAATGAGCTAGGCTAACAGTTGGCAGCTCATGCCAGCTCGGGGCTTCGAACTTGCAACCTTTAGGTTGATATATCTTATAATTGCTGATGATTTACCAGCTGTGCTAAACCTCTGCCTGCTTTTCTTAGCTAGCAGAAATATACGTTCTGTTATGACCACAATGTTTTCTTCAGAAGAGCCATATCCCTCTGCCCTCACATCAGCTCAAGCTACCCTTTTCAAGTTTATTTTAGTCGGTCTCATCTCTTTTTTAATCTAATTGTTTTGAGCTCCCTGTAATACAGTATTCTTTTCCCAGGGTTCATCCCGATCCATTGTGAGGTTCTAATCCCAGCCATTCTTTCCATGTATTTAGGGTGGACTGTAAAATATTGAGTTATTCCCAGTGTTTACAGTCAGTTCTAGCACACTAGCTAAGTCAGTCAGTGTTAGATGCCTCACTACAGAAAGTACACTAAACTCTGGATCCTTTGTGGAATAAATTGCATGCAGTAAGTTCCCCATTTTACTTATATTTTGTTTAGAAACAGAGCTTCTAACATAATCCATAAAGAGGCAAATTTAAATCAATAAGCTATTTAATGCTGTGTAGTGGCTTCTTCAGTTTTGCGGTTCTTAACACTGAGTCCAGTAAAAGTTAAACACATACAATAATATTGACTGTAAAACACAGGTACAAAAAAAACAGTTAAAAAGATATCAGTGCAATGAATCTGAGACACTCCTTGCCTCTCTGCATGAAATATACCGATATGTCTGGCTGACAAAATTTCCATCCTCAGCAATAGTCTTCATAATCTAACTTCATGCCTAGATCTTAATTCTCAGAAAGGTTCATAGGGGAGAAGATGCTTAATGTAGATAACCATTTATAGACCAGTAAATTGCTAATTTTATTGTATTGTTTATAAATACTATTTGTGTACATAAATAGCTGTTGTTTCCATATTTAGTATAGCTTTGGGGCATGTAGCTGTTTATTTCATACAGTAAAACAACTTACGTAATACTCGCTTACGAATTGGACTGGGATTCTGAGCATATGCGAAACATTTTTAAGCACAGCCGAATCACTGAATCTTCTCTGATTCTCCATATCCTATCAAGAAATTAACATTCAGGAAGCACATGTTTTACTTACATAATTTAATTGGGGGGTGGGGGAGGTCTAGTTCTGTGTAGATTTTTTAAAAAGAAAAACACAAGACATGAGGACATGATTTAAATTAGTTGTGTCACTTGTCTCCAAACTCCAACCTTACCAAATCTCTCAAAAGTGCATGGATTACATAAAAAGTGGAATAATTTAAAAGCAGGAGGGGAGGGAGCAAGAGGGGAGGGAGAACCCAAGAGGTTTTTTTTTTGTCGTGTCAGGAGCGACTTGAGAAACTGCAAGTCGCTTCTGGTGTGAGAAAATTGGCCATCTGCAAGGACGTTGCCCAGGGGACTCCTGGATGAATTGATGTTTTTATCATGTCCCCCCGCATGAGGAGCTGGAGCTGATAGAGGGAGCTCATCCGCCTCTCCCCGGATTCGAACCTGCGACCTGTCGGTCTTCAGTCCTGCCGGCACAGGGGTTTAACCCACTGCGCCACCGGGGGCTCCAACCCAAGAGATAAAAAAATGGGGCAAGGAAAACTTTCAATTCCATTATCAAAGTGTCTAACCCAGGGGTCCTCAAACTAAGGCCCGAGGGCCAGTTGTGGCCCTCCAAGGTCAACAACAATCCTATCTCATCAGCCAAAAGCAGGCCCACACTTTCCATTGAAATACTAATCAGTTTATATTTGTTAACATTGTTCATCATTTTAATTATTGTATTGTTTTAAAGTCTTTTTTGGACTACAAATAAGATATGTGCAGTGTGCATAGGAATTCATTCATGCTTTTTTCAAATTATAATCCGGCCCTCCAACTGTTTGGGGGACTGTGACCTGGCCCTCTGTTTAAAAAGTTTGAGGACCCCTGGTCTAACCTGAGATGCGCAATAATACACTGAGCAAACAAAAATTGATTGCAAATTAATTCATTAGAGCAAACCCAATAATAATATACAAGGTTGTATAGTATACAAAAATATACAATAGAATCCAGATTTTTTTAAAAATAAGAAATTATATACAAGGGGAACTGAGGAGTCATAATGCACTTCTCACCACCACGAAAGATATGGAGGCCAAGGAAAGTCAGGTACATCATGCCATTTAAGGGCTTTCTGTCAGGGGCTGTGGTTGCTTGAGGATGTAGAAAACACATCACCACCCATTCCAATCCAACCGAAGTCTCACTGTTTCTTCTTTTCTCATCTTCACTTGCTCCCTAGAAGAATTACTTCCCAGCCATTCTTCTACTATGATTTCTAGATGCTTTTCCATCTCTTCCAATAGCGAGCTTGCTGTCCTATGTATCTCGCATACAGTTTTTTGGCTAGAATTTCCTTCTTGTGTACCTAAGTGTGTGGGTGTAACCAATGTGGAGGGTCTGAAGTTGTCACTTCGGCTACAGGCTTTCTTGTCAGATCTACCAGAAGACCCACCAATCCCAACAAACTGTAATGTTCTAAAAATAATTAATCTGTTGTTGCACATGATTGACGTCATTGTTAATCAGGTCACATTCTTGAGAAAAATGGAATGTGTTAACAATTTAGCAAGCTAATTAGCTAGTATTTGTAAGCTCTGGAAATGCATACTCAAGCGCATCATACCAGTTGGATATTGTACATAGACAGAATACATAGATGAAAAAGAGAAATTTAAAAACTACCTTTGAAACAGGATTTGAAAGGAAATTATGTTTTTTCTGTTCTTTTGATATTTTGTTTTGGAGATTTTATTCATGGCCTATTGCATTCATAAGAAACTCACTGGAGTTCAGATCAATGAAACTGAATAATATTTCTTCTGTTTGTAGACATTGTAAAGACATTAAGCCATTATTTCATGTACTTTATCATTGTATTGCCTTTACACAAGGGTATAATTGATTTAGAGCAGGGGTCCTCAAACTTTTTAAATAGAGGGCCAGGTCACAGTCCATCAAATTGTTGGAGGGCTGGATTATAATCTGAAAAAAACATGAATGAATTCCCATGCACACTGCACATATCTTATTTGTAGTGCAAAAACACTTAAAAACAATACAATAATTAAAATGAAGAACAATTTTAACAAATATAAACTTATTAGTATTTCAGTGGGAAATGTGTGCCTGCTTCTGGCTGATGAGACAGGATTGTTGTTGTTGTTGTTGTTGTTGTGTGTTTTTAAGTCGTTTCAGACTTAGGTTGACCCTGTGCGCGGGCCGGGTAAATGACCTTGGAGGGCCGTATCCGGCCCCCGGACCATAGTTTGAGGACCCCTGATTTAGAGTGTCCTATTTTACAAAGCAAATAGTATTGATTCTCATACTAAGCATTTCTTTTATATGTTGTTTTACAGGTTATCATCATTCAGCCTAAAGTTCAAACCCAAACAGAAAGTAAGGTGGAGATTAAGAGACCTTCTGAAGAGTCAGTTCAGGGACCCCCTGCTACCAAAAAGAAAAAGGAGGAAAATCCAGAGGTTAGTTTTTTATATATACTTGATATACATAAAGGTGCTGAAAAGGCATTCTTACCACAAAGGTTAGGTGTATAAAATAGTTTATTGTGATGGATAGGTGGTGTGACCTTACTGGAGGGATGTGCTTCTTCAAATTGAACAATTTAATCAGTTTTCTCTCCGCTACGAGAATGTGTTTGAAAACTACGCAGTCTTCACAACCCTCCTGCTCTTCGACATGGTTGTCTTGGAAAGAAGGAGTTGCTGAGCAAGGAATCTCACCACTGTCCCCAGTTGTGTTTTTTTCCCCCTGAAATTCCAAAAAAATGGGCCAACTTCACCTGGCTGCAGCTATTTTCTTGTAACATAGAAAAAAGTGGGCAGGCCGTGTAGCAGCTTCCAAAAGGGGAATACTTTACAGTTAAGTGAGAAGAAGTGGAAATTGCTATGTTCTTCTGACATGAATAATGGCTCAGGTGCCCTCAACCCTCTTGTAGTCAACTACAGGAGTGGAGGTGGGGGCAATAAAAAGACGATGCTTGGTTTTGGGGGCATTAATATCCTCAAATCTCTGAAAAATTGGGAGATGAAAAGGGGTCTTCAGAAGTATTCTCATTTAGTTTTTCCATCAGGTGAGATGTCCATTTTTTGCATTTGTTTGTTTTCCTTGAATATTTGAATATTTTTGCTGCCCCTGCCTTGTTAGTTGCTTTACTTCATTTAAAAGGTTTTGCCAACTACAACTTTATAGTTAGCACAAGGATGGGCTAAGTGCAATGTTTGGGCCCCATGTGGCACCACAGGCTGTTTTTGTAGCTCAAATAGAGTAAATGCTTTTGCTTCAAAATGACCACTAGGGTCATAGAGACCATTCCCGCTATGTTTTTAAAATCTATTTTTAAACATTTTAAACATCAAAATGACTATACCTAGGAACGCCCCAGAATATGGTGAGAATGATCCAGTGTCTCCAAGAGGGAATTTGGAAGATTTGTGGATGTTGTGGAGATGCAGCCCTCCAAGTCTCCTAGATCTTTATGGTTGCCACTACTGAGTTAACATATCAGCAGAATACATCTACTGCAGATACCATTTTGCCTGTATCCTAACCACTCCCTCCCTTTGCTCCAGGATCCCAGAAGCATATGTATTTACCCAGGCACATCTTAAGTTTGTATTGTGTTGTCTATTACACTAGTTTCATCTGATTTTACCAAACCTATTATTTAATCAAGTTTTAAGTGCTTAAATGTATTTTAGCTAATTATTACAGGAGTGTTAGGATAAGGATTTGTGTTTATTGTTTCTTTGTATACTTCTGCTGTTTATTGTTGATATGGTCAGAGGACTAATCAATAAACAAAACTATCAATCTACACTAGTTTCTGAATGAACCAGTAGATATTTGTCCTCTAGCATTTAAGATAGTCATATGAACCTATGGAGCATCAAGAAAAGTTAATTTCACAATATCTCATGATGGATAAATAGCTCAGTTTCCACCTATTTTGGGGCACCGGAGAACTGACGTGGAAGCAAAGATGAGTGCATTCTTCCTGAACCCAGTTATTCACTATGGACCTCATCAGATGGGTGGTTTCCCTGTCTCAGTGCGCTGCTGGCATGTTGCCGGGCCAGAGTTTGCCGGAGCCCATCAGTTGACTCCGGGCTACTTCCAGCGGGACTTGTGCATCGTACCAACAGCACACAGAGCTGGAGCCCTAAAGAATTGGTTGACTACCTGACTCATAGATTAGAAGAAGCCTTGGACAACACAGAAAGAAGCAGAGCACAGTGGGAAAAAGTTGTGGGATGGCAGCCCACAACCCACAAAAGTAAGGGGACAAAGTGGAATGCTGTACCTGGCTTCTGGATCTCCATGTGATGAGGTCCTAAGAATCCTCTTGAGAATTCACAGTGTTTATGTAATTTTATTTAAAATACAAATGAATAGCATTTTGAGAATTAAAATGTAACTGAAGCTATTTATATAACCGCAGCCTGTTATATAAATAGCTTTTTTTTGCTGTGAGTCGCCTTCGGGCTGAGAACAGCGGTATATAAGTAAGGTAAATAAATTTTGCGGCTCATGCTAGATATTTTGATGAGCAAATATAGGAATGAAGTACTGAATTTTAATCAAACATAATATCATGCTTGCAATGAAGCTGTATGTGATGTCACCAGCCTAACTGCATGTAGATTACACTTGATGCTTAATCCAGTTCTAGTGCAAGATGCACTCTGGTTGAGGTATTCATGCTACTTCAGTTTCTCTGCAAAATGTTCTATAAACCCAAGTTTTAGTGTTCGCCTTAGAAATAGTCTAAAATTTACACAGCTAATAAACTTGTGCCAAGATACAATTCCTGGAGCAATAAGTTTTAAGAACAACCCTTAAACAATATAACTGTAGATCTTCTTGGAAATACTTGTATAAATGAAATAGTAAAAAGGGACCTAATATTATGAGATAGCAAAGAGTATTTTAGAGAAGGAGATCATGAAATGGTACCCTGTTGCTACTACCCAAGTTGGGTAAGATTAATAGCTGCCATTGCAAGGGTGCCTGCACAGAATAGATTTCTGCTAGCTGAAATCACATAATACATAAATGATTTTAGCTTTTAGTCATACCTAGCAACTTCACTATTACTTTTTCATTGGAAAGTAATCGCAGTAATAGCTGTAATAAACAATCCATTATTTAACCATTTTGTTAGCGATCTTTTTTATTATTAATCTTATTTGTTACAATACAACATTTTATAGAGTATTCTCTGTGTTGTAAATACTTCATATTTATTAGCCTAGCAATCCTTACAAAAAAAAAATCAGTTTAAATCCACAGGAAGCAATGTCTTAGTAGCCCAAATGAAATTAAGCAAAGAAGGGACAGTAATATATTTAGGAAAGGTTTGAGACTACCTAATAGATTCATGACAGTGGTGGGACTTGAGAGGGTGGGAGGAGAAAAGGACTGTTTTGGTCAGTAAATGAAATTTGCAGATGATATTGTAATCACTTATAGTAGTAGAAATTATAATGGGAAGGAATGCAATAAAAAACAAGAATGTAGTGACTATACATGCTTTAATGATATATATGTAAACTATATAATATATATATAGATGAAGTACTTTGGCCACATCATGAGAAAGCAGGAAAGCTTAGAGAAGACAATGAGCTTGGGAACATGGAAGGAAAAAGGAAGAGGGGCCGACCAAGGGCAAGATGGATGGATGGCATCTTTGAAGTGACTGGATTGACTCTGAAGGAACTGGGGGTGGTGATGGCCGACAGGGAGTTCTGGCATGGACTGGTCCATGAGGTCACGAAGTGTCAGAAGCGACTGAACGAATAAACAACAACAAATATAAACTTGCTGGACTAACATGACTACTTGATTACGTTTGATATTTCAGTGCTTCTCCAGATTTTACATAGGAATTCCCTTTCCAAAATCAGAAAAGACATTTGGTAATTTTGATTTTTCTCTCTCTCTCTCACACACACACACATACACACACATATATATACACATAGACATACACACACACATATAATCTGTTTTGTTGTCTAAAATAGCCCAGTCCATGCCCCAAAACCGAGTGGAATTTCCAAACCCCTTGGAGCACATGTGTTAAATGTAAGGCCCATGGGCCAAATTTGATCCAACACATCAATTTATGTCACCCACAAGGCTTTCAATGACAGGGCAACATCATTACATTTATAGTCTTACAATTCCAAATGTCCCTTTGAAGGCAGCCATAATGCTGATGTGACCCTCGGTAAAAATGAGTTTGATACACTTGCTTTAGAGCAGGGATCTTCAAACTTTTTAAACAGAGGGCCAGGTCATAGTCCCTCAAACTGTTGGAGAGCCGGATTATAATTTCAAGGAAATTGAATAAATTCCTATGCACACTGCACATATCTTATTTGTATTGCAAAAGCACTTAAAAACAATATAATAATTAAAATGAAGAACATTTTTAACAAATATAAACTTACTAGTATTTCAGTGGGAAGTGTGGACCTGCTTTTGGCTGATGAGATAGGATTGTTGTTTTTGTAGTGTGCTTTCAAGTCATTTCAGACTTAGGTTGAGTGTGAGTATTTTGAAGCAATTCAAAGTATTTTTAAGATTAAATGGCTGTGCCTTCTGCATATTAACGTGGAAGCACGAGAACAACAGGAGTGTTAGTTCTGTCGGATGTCGCAGTTATCGGGCAGCAGAGACTCAGATCTGCTTCTTTGTCTTCCTTTGTATATGTATGCTAAAAACAAATATTATAGCTTTCGCATTTGAATACATAGGCCTTGCTTCAATTTATTTTGTTTTCTGAGTAAGCTTTAGTTGATTAACATGCATTTATGCAATTAGTATAATTAAGACTAACTGAGTAATTAGCGTAAATGCATGTAAAGACAACTAGAACATATAATTACAACACAAAATGTTCTTTTTAAAAAGAAACTCCTTATTGAATTATGCCGAGAGATGTACGGCTGATTTCTTAAGGCACAAAGAAATGGATATCTTCAGTGTCTAAAGGAATGCTGAAAAACAGATCAAGCAGGCTAATGCTTTCAAATCAGAAGTTTAAAGAAGTAGTACGCTAGAAATAGCCTTGTTATCTGTAGTTGTAAAGAAATAAAATTCCATAGCGAAATATGCAACACAGTGTGCAACATGAATCAGTTATACACAGTGTACACTAGGTATGGAGTTAGTTATACGATTTGGAGGTTTCCGTAATTTGTGTTTTTCCCAGAGTAGCATTTCATCTTCACAGCAGCCCACCAGCGTTGGTCATGTCAAAAGCCAAGCTATGTGTTACAAGAAATGTGAGAGCAGCCACACGTCTTTCTCTCTAATGTCTGATGCTGGTGCCCTTGCGCTTTGGGGTTCCTCAACCCAGCTGCTCCATATTTTGGGAAAGGGGGCTAGCTCAGAAGCAGTCACGGATAGTCTGGATTTTTAAATTTAACTAGAAGAAGAGACAGAGGTATGTGACTGTTGTCTTCATAGCAATCACACACCTCTTTTGACATTTAATTCCAGCTGAGCTTCATGTGAAGTATATGGAGTCCTACACGTCCTGCATTCCATATCAGAAACTTTAGCCCAATGTTAATTTCTACTAACGTTGTTGTCAGAAATGTATAGCCGTCAATGGATTCATCAAGCCAAAGCAATGTGCCAGTGGTTTCACTCAAGACATAAAATATTTTATCATTTCTATTTTAGACTGTTAAAACAGTTTTACCGTATCTCATCTAAATAGGTGCAGTCTTTTGGATGCTTTCATTATTTTTGTTAAAAATAGGTCAAACCCGCACCTCCTTCCAAATATAAATCTACATAGGATTTAACTAATAGCTTCTTACAGATATCTATATAAATAAAAATGTAATGTTCGTTCGTGGGATTAACATCATTCAAAAACCAGTGGACGAATTGATATCAAATTTGAACACAATACACCTATCAGACCAACGAGTGACCATCACTCATAAAAAAAACTGAAAAACACAGTGGATAGGACTTAAAAGGCCAAAAAAGCAAAAAGATGCTACAGCGCAAATGCAAAAACGAAACACACCCCCGACAAACAAAACACACAATAGCATATCCACACTCACTTCTGGACTACAGCTCCCAGCATCCCCTAGACCAGGCCCTTTAGAAGAGGAGGAGGATCCAAATGCACTGCTCCCAAGATTTCTTTGAGAGCATCCCAATTCCTGCATATTTCCAATTTCCTATTCCTAGACTGCAACTCCCAGCAATCTTCCAGATTGATAGATTAGCTGGAGATAAGTAGGTAGGTAGGTAGATTGATCAGGAGGACTGCTTGGAGTTGCAGTCCAAGAATAGATAGAGAAGGATGGGGAGAAGGGGGAAGGGAAAGAAAAGGGGAGAGGAAGGGGAGAGGAAGAGAAGGAAGGAAAAAAGGAGAGAAGGAAAGAAAAAAGGGAAGGAAGGAAAGAGAGAGGGAAGGAACGAGGGAAAGAAAGAAGGAGAGAAAGTGGAAGGTTGGTCACAGCAATGAATTGCGGGTACAGCTAGTTTATTATAAATAGCTTATCATAAAAACTAACAAATGCCATGTTCAAATGCAAATCAAGTTTTTTGTCTTTCTCTATTTGAGAAAGAATGAAATTCAAAACAGTTGGATTATGGTAGAACCTAAACAGGACAGAATGTCCTTCCAGTCTCCTTCTTGCCTTCAGAGCTGCCTGTAAATCACTTCTGGGGGGACCCAAAGCAGGCCTTTTGGGGGAGCATTGGGGGGGGGGGCGTGTAGTAAGAAGGGAAGAACACAGCCTCCCACTTCTGCTGGATTCTGTTGTTCTGCCAAACAGAAATGCAGCAGTGGATTCTGCCTTCAGTTTTGGACAGATGATGAAGAAGAATGCATCTGAATATGCTAGTTTGTGGTTTCTCTTCTGAAAGGGCTGAATCAAGGACATCAGTTATTAAGAAGTTTGTGTTATTGTCATCTTGTACAAACCTGGACATTTTTTAAATTGCTGGAATTTTACAGTAATCAAAGTATTAAAAATGCCTTTTTCCCCTCTCTAGAAAATTGCCTTTATGGTAGCATTAGGCTTGGTTACAACTGAATACTTGGAAGGTAAGAATGCTTTTATTATTTATTTATTTATTTATTTATTTACTCCATTTGTATACCGCATTTATCAGCCTGGGACGGTGACTCAATGCGGTTTACAGTAAAATGTGCAACACTGACAATATATAAGACAGACATACACAAACAACACACATATAGTCATAACTGTCCTTTTTGTCAGTGGAAAACTTTATCTGGATGTTTGGTAATACAATTTACATTGATTGCTGGCATATGTCCCAATTCAGAAGCCAATTCAAAATCTAAGTGTCATAATTGCTGATCTCTGCAGAGGCCTAAGGTGGGGGGGGGGGGAAGAGATATAATACCTCATGGGCAATATTACATTCAATATACCTGTTTTCGTTTTAAGAAGTAGTAGCTATGGAGGAGGTTGATTTAGATCAGAATCACAATGTGGAGAAGTGATGTGGTTCCATCCTTTCCGCAAATTGTAATCCAAATAAATATTCTCCTCAAAGCTTATGTCTACCAAAAAGGGAAGCATGACTGTATTATTTCACAGACACTGTAGTATGGGTGGCAAGGCTTAAAACAAATTTACCACAGACCTAATCCTAATAATAATAATAATAATAATAATAATAATAATAATAATAATAATATATTTATATTCTGCTCTATCTCCCCGAGGGGACTCAGGGTGGATTGCAGGACACATATACGGAAAAACATACCATTATACAATTAACAAGGACAGACAATACATAAACAGAAGTAGGCTTTCCTATCTTTTCCATCTTAGGTTTAAGATCATCTGGAGAGGCCCTGCTCTTGATCCCACCGCCATCGCAAACGCGATTGGTGGGGATGAGGGACAGGGCCTTCTCGGCAGTGCCCCCCCCCCATTTGTGGAACTCTCTCTCCAGGGACAAAAGACTGGCCACTTCCCTCCTGTCTTTTAGAATGAAACTTAAGACTTGACTATGGGACCAGGCGTTCGGCCATTGAATAGCAGCAAGTGGAAAGAAGACTTAGGCATTTCTTGACAGTGAATTGACCCAGACTTGGATTTGGTTTTTAACTGGCATGTTTAATCAATTGTTTTTAAGTACCATATATTCTGGTGTATAAGACTACTTTTTAACCCAAGAAAATCTTCTCAACAGTCAGGGGTCGTCTTATACGCAGGAGTAGTCTTATAAGCGAGAGTGGTCTTATACACGGGAGTAGCCTTATACACAGGAGTAGTCTTATACGCGGGAGTAGTCTTATGCACGGGAGTAGTCTTATACACAGGAGTAATCTTACACATGGGAGTAGTCTTATGCACGGGAGTAGTCTTATAGAGCGGYTGCTGAAACTTCCAGTCGGATTGGAGAATCTGTGGTTGCCGCATATGGTGGGGGGAGRTCAAAAATGGCAATGACCGTGTCCCTGCCGTATGCAGCGACTGTATGAAAGCATTAAGGGCGGTGCTGCACAAGTACGGTAGAAGAAAATCCATTCATCAGGATTCGTGGACTTAATGCGGTCCCGATGGTGAGGTGAAGGGGCARCTCACCAGGAAGTTGTAAGTGAAGGGTGGAGCAAGCTGCAGGAGTCTGGGGCGCTCGGGGTATGGAAAAAAGAAATAGAGTGGCTCTGGGCCCAGACAAACACACCTCTTTTACCTGTCTGACCTCCTCCTCTGCCTCTCAGATCTCGCTCCTGAAGACTGCAGTGAAGCGGTGCAGGTGCACATGTGCGAGATCTGAGAGGCAGAGAAGGAGGTACAGTAATAGGAAAATTACCACATTGAAATCAAATCTGATGCTTTAAAAAAATTGGTGTGCATTGGAGGAGGGGTAGTCTTATATGGCAAATATATCCCAAACTCTACATTTTAACTGGAAAAGTTGGGGGTCGTCTTATATGCCCAGTCGTCTTATATGCCGGAAATATGGTAACTGTTTTAAGTAACTGTTCTAATGTATTTGTTGAATGTTTTATGATGGTGATGGCATCGTATGGTGCTTATTGTGAGGCCATCCTGAGTCTTCCCCCCAGGGGTGAGAAGGGTGGGGTACAGATATTGGAAATAAATAAATAAATCAGAAGGCTGTACTCCACTCTGGCCATGGAGTGGTGCTGTTGCTCCATCTTCCATGCGGAGGAGCTGTGTTGTCCATAGACATCCTCCCAATCAAATCGCCAGCATGTTCTGATGGGCACATTTTTATTACCTCCCTGCTGAAAGCGGTTCCTATTTATCTACTCACATATCTGTTTTCAATCTGCTGGTGGGCAGAATGTGGGCTGACAGTGGGAGCCTACCCTAACCAACCTCCAACTGCCAACCTTTTCAAGCGGTGGATGGTTGAATCAATGCATAGGAAGGACTGACCATACTTCTCTTTTCAAATATCCCTCAAATTTCTTTAAATGCGAAGTAACGAGGAGAACATAACATTTCAAAAGCTGTTGTATGCAGCATAGGATTTCTTGCCATTTACTTCGAAGTTTGCTTGTCTTGCAAAAAAAAAAACTTTTCATATTGTGGCAGAATTTTTGAAAATCATTTAATGGTAGGAGGAGCAAAAATGTAAAAGCAGTTCAAAAACTGTCAGACACCACCTTTTGTAATATTTTAATGGCAATATGTTGAAATGAATATTGTAAAGTGGCACATTTCTGTAATGAAAAAAGTACAAAATAATAATAATATAATAAAACTATTTATACCCCACCACCATCTCCCCAGGGCGGCTTACATGAGGCCAAGCCCAACAATTACAACAAAGCAAATATACAACATAAAATAATACATCAATAACATATAATGAAAATAATAAAAAGCAATACAAAATAAACACACAATATAATATAAAATCACAATAATTGATCATGATGGGCAGGGCTGGTTGCAAAGATTAAAATGTTTAAAAACTCTAGGTGAGATAAGTAGTGTAGTTTATCTAGAAGGAGGTTCAGTTGGGATGAAACAATGGGGTTTAATTGCACTAGAGGATGAGATAAAGTGTGTCGGAAGACATTTTGTGCAGGGTAATTCCTAATTTGTTTTATTTGTTGGATTTTTTTTCATATCATGATTAGGGCTATGCCCTAATGCATGAACACTTCTGATTATAACGGTGTTGAACATACCTGTAAACTCCAAATTTTACTCTTTTCCCTACATCAGTAGTTTAATCACGTTTCATTGTCCATAAATGATAAAAAAATAAAAGTGAACAATCTCAATAACATTTGAAAAAATTGGGTCCTACACATTATTGTAGAATAAAGGAGATGTTTAACTCCCTATTGTGACAGTCATGGATCTCTATGCAAATTGTCACTTCAATTGAAATTCCATGTTTTTCCCCCAATTAGATAAGAAAGGTAAAGAGAGCTCCTTTTTGGGTTGGCCCAGGCATCAAATGTTGAAAGATGCATTGCTAATAATATGGAGAATTATTTGTTATAGGTACATGAATGAAAGGTTATTAGATGTAATCGTGTTAGTGAGTCCCAACTGGAATAGACTCATTCAATGCATAGTTGTATGGTAGGTCAACGTGTAGCTAAATCCTATTAGTACAGTGGACTAGCAACAAAATTCAGGCTCCTGTTCCTGAATCCTTTGATTAAAAAGTGCCCTAAGAGTTAAAGTAATCTCCATCCCCATAGTTTTACATTGTAATTGGGTTTAAATTGCTGCATCAAATAGCCTAAACTTGCTGAAAGGTGGGATAATAAATAAACAAACAAATAAATTTAAGTATGATCTCCAAATTTGCCTACTATTTCCTAGCTCTCTTCCTTATGTTACTTATGGATTTCAGCAATTACAAAACATGAATTCCAGAGCTTTCAAATATTACATTTTTGGAGTCAAACTGTTCCATCCAGTTTGAATGGCTAGGGGCCACGGTAGCACAGTGGTTAAAGCCACTAGCTGCAGGAAAGGCTGCTGTTGGGGTGAGCTCTTGGCTGTCCCTCTGTGAACCGGTGTAAACTTTAAGATCTTCTGGGGAGCCCTCCTTTTACTCCCACCACAGTCACACGCACGGTTGGTGGGGACTAGAGAGAGGGCCTTCTCGGTGGTGGCCCCCCACCTCTAGAATGCCCTTCCTAGAGAAATAAGATAGGCCCCATCCCTCGCCTTCTTCCTAAGAGCCTGAAGACCTGGTTTTAAACAAGCCTTTGAGAATGACTAGTTCTAGCTCTGCCCCAGATACTGTTGAATATGGCCATATCTTTTTCTACCAATTACCCAGGTTACCTCCTCCTATTAGGCCCCGGAAATGAACAGCCATAGACTCTACCTAATTTCCCAGGGAGTTAGAGTGGTATATAAAAAAGTTTTGTTGTTGTTGTCAGTCCTAGCTTCTGCCAACCGAGCAGTTTGAAAGCATGCAGTGTGAGTAGTTCAATAGGTACCGCCTTGGTGAGAAGGTAAAAGGGCGCCCGATGCAGACATGTTGGCAAAAAGATTGGAGATGTCTATGGACAGCAGGCTCCTTTGGCATGGAAAATAGAACAACAGCACCTCCCCATGGGTAGAAGTTTAGCATGGCCTCCAGACGCCGGAAATGGAAAAAGAGGAAGGCCTTTACCTTATCTGTGTTATTGTATGTCATTGTTCATGTTAAAAGGTATTGAATGTTTGCCTTATATGTACTACAATCCACTCTGAATCCCTCTTGGGAGATAAAGCAGAATATAAATAAAGTGTATTAGGAGGTTCTGCTGCTTTGTAGTCCTATTTCCAAACTATTATTCATATGCAATCGGGCAGATGCATTGAAGCCAAACATTGGAAATTAAGTTCTAAGTAAAATTAAGCCTGAACAGTAACATTTATTGGGTCACTCATGTTGGAGCTAAACAATTTTCTTTTCAAATGAGCACACACAAAATAATAAACATTCCTAATTTGATTACAGAAATTCAGAGTAAACGTCAGGAAAGAAAGAGACGAAGCACAGCCAATCCAGCCTATAGTGGTCTCTTAGAAACAGAGGTATGACTCTAATCTGGTTGGTTTTGTTTTCAGCTTTGCTTCTGGGACCAGGGAGCCTAACGTATGGTAAAGATGTTTGAGGTCAACATTTTTGATTTAGGGCAAAATTCCACTTCATAACCTCACTAGTGCTTTCTGAATTATAATACCTGGCCCCAGTTCATAGAAACAGCACATCTCTCTTTCCTCCTTCTTACACTGCCAGTTCCTGCATAACACATAATATGGATCTGGAGACCTCAAGATGATTAACTAACATGTGTCTTAGGACTCTTAAACATGGCAGTCCACCAGAAATAAAAGAGAATCTATATCCAAACTTTCTGCTTCTAGGGATGAACAAAGACAGTGAGTGAGACGGAGAGATCCACTGTAGAAAACATTCTTCCAAAAGCAACAAGAGTAATCTGGGTGGAAGGGAGATCCTTTTCTTAAGTAAAGGGCATAATTTCTGTTCCTGTGTGAGTTATCAAGGTTCATATGCTGAGCCAAGGAATTATGAACATTACAGCATTTCTGTTGTGGTTCTAGATTCATCTTATGCTGTCTTGTCCATCGCTATGGAGTTCCATACCAAGAGTTGTAGCCGGTGATGTGAATATGCGAGATACTGTTTAGATAGTTGAAATGACTGATCAAGGCACTAGGATTATACTTCTACTGCAATGGCTACATCCTTTAGAATCTGAGATTTGTAGTTTGCCAAGGCACAAGAATTCTATATCCTTCTCCCATGGGACAGAATTATGGCAGTTGAGGTAGAATGATAGTGCTTTAGTTGTGCAGTCTGAAATAGTACCTGATACATGGCTATGCGGAAGTAGGAATTGTTTACATTGTCTTTTTGCATGCTTCAGGTTTATCATATGAGAAAGAATGCAATAAACTTGAAATGCGCCAACTTGAAATATTCCAGTTGTATGTGTGTAAGCGATTAGCTCTTGATCATAAGCTCTCATTTGTATTAGATAGAAGAAAATCATTAGGTAATTCTATTCCCATTATCACTTGGACTTTCTTCTCTTCTGTAGCGGAAACGTCTCGCATCAAATTATTTGAACAACCCCTTGTTCCTGACCACAAGAGGTAATATCTTCAAATTATTGTAGAGAATATATGCTTGAATGAAAATTGCAGTAAATTGGATTCTCTAGGATTTTGTATGAGTTAGTCAAATTGTTTGGAATTTTGTAAAAGTCATAAAATAAGAGAAAGAAGAACAACTAGTAGAAATAATTTCATTCAAATATCGAGGCATGTAAAAAAAAAACCATGGACATATACATGAATTATGCTGTACTGGATAAACCATTTGCTCTAGTTAACCCTTGTGATACAACAGGGTGCCTCATCTTTGGTATTTTTTACTAGGAAATTGAATTTCTGTTTAGTATTTGAAATTTTAATAACATAGAATTGTAATAGTAAATTTTGGCAGAACCTAGACTCGCACAAGCAAGCATGTAGCCCGGGGGGAGGGGGGTGGGCTTGAGGGGCTTCAGCACCCCCCCCCCCCCGAAATTCTCAGGGTGGTCCGCAAGAAGGCCTTACTGGTACATTATTTAAGCTGTTATGTTTATTCATATCATGATCTGATTACCATGCTCAATATATTCCATATGCATGGGGCTATTGGGATAATGATACAAAAGATTTGCTAGGGTAGATCCTCAGCTCCCCTTTGAATCAAACCCAGGCCCCCCTCTCCCCGAATCAAACTCAGCACCCCCCGAATCAAAATCCTGGCTACAGGCCTGGGCACAAGGTTTAAGCAATGCACACCTCAAATATTTCTTATATTAGCATTTTCTTCTTTTTAACTGACAAATTAATATTTCGCCTCATTGGTCACTAAAATAAATACAGTATATTCTGGCGTATAAGACTACTTTTTAACCCAAGAAAATCTTCTCAAAAGTCAGGGGTCGTCTTATATGCGGGTGTAGTCTTATGCATGGCTGTCGTCTTAACTCTATATTTTAACTGGAAAAGTTGGGAGTCGTCTTATACCCCCAGTCGTCTTATATGCCGGAATATACGGTACTCTCATGTTCTGAAATTATTCCCTTTCCTGATCCTAATTAACAGTTCTGATTTCTAAGGGTGCTTCTGGACAAAGTATTTTGTAGCTCATCAAATTACCTGTCCTAATGCATCTCCCCCTATGTACCATCGCGGAGATTAAGATCCTCCGGGGGGGCCCTGCTTTCCGTTCCGCCATTGCCACAGGCGCAATTGGTGGGGACAAGAGACAGGGCCTTCGCGGTGATTGCTCCCTGACTATGGAACTCCCTTCCTGGTGAGATCAGGTCGGCCCCCTCCCTCCTGTTCTTTAGAAGGATGGTAGAAACCATCCTTCTAAGCTTTCGGGACAGGGCAATAAAGCGGCAATAGGAAAGATGAACCAGGCCAATTGGTTTGACGCGGATGACTAGGACGTTTTAAATGGTGTATTTTAATATTGTGATACATGTTTTTTAATGTTTATGTATTATATGTGACTTTGAGTCCTGGCATTGAATGTTTGCCATGTGTATGCTGTGCTGCACCCTGAGTCCCCTTCGGGGTGAGAAGGGCGGAATATAAATGTTTTAAATAAATAATAAATAAATGGATGCGTGAACCCAGTTGATAGAATTGTTGTGAAAGAGACCGTCATTTAAAACAACAGTAATTTACATTTGTCAGTGTAAAGCATCTTGTCAACAAAGTATTCCTGCTGTGGGTTATGTGTAAATCCCTTCATTTTTCGTATTGACGGTGACTGGCTATATTTAAGTCTATTCTGATACTCATGTTTTGACAAAATTTTCAATTTTCCACATCTTTTGCCATTATTAGATCCGTTTCCCCTTCACTTTAAAATGAAAGTTTGCATATGCACACTATCTCATCATTGACAGCTCTTCTAATTGTTGTATCCACTAAGCTATTTCAGAAAAAGATCCCTCCCCTTGTGCAGTCCTATGTGGCAATCCTGTGTTCATCACATCAGATGTTGTTGTATGTATATGTTCAGTGTGCACAAACAAAAACAGGAAAGATTTACAAAGAATACAACACAATAAAGAGAAATATCGAACTGTTCAAAATGACACTGATAGCCTTAGATATTGTCTACATGGTCACCTAGTGTTATACCTAGTACTTGCGTACTACAACATTCTTGAGGATTTGAATTTAATTCCATTGCTTTCCATTCTTGAAAGCTTAAATATGAGTCAAAATATTAAGCTTTTACTCACAAATTTCAAGAAAACCCAGGTTATTTTCACTCTCAGATCTGAGTCAGCTTTGATGTTGAGCAGGTGGATGGAAAGCATAAGTAGATGGGAGGGTCCCCTGATCTTTCCCACCAGGAAGCACTTCTTGTTTCCAGTTTACTTTTGATAATAATATAATAATAAACTTTATTTATACCCCACCACCATCTCCCCCAACGGGGACTTGGGGCAGCTTACATGGGGCCAAGCCCAAACAAATTACAACAGTGTGGATATTGGTATTAGCACACCTCCATCTATCAGTGTTACAACACCAGCCACTTCGCTTTGCTTTTAGGGTGGCCAGTGCCCTATTGGAGCATCAAATAAAATGGAGACATTCATGTATTAATATTTGTGCATGCACGAGGAGAGAACCCCCACCCCACCCCACCCCTGAAGCAGCCACAACAGTGTCTCAGAAAATAATGTGAAGTATCAATGACATAATCATTGCCCACTGCCCTATAAGTGAGCTTGCGTAAGGAAATACTGCTCCCACTTCCATTTTGTATGTGGCATGAGACATCACTATGGACCAGGAGAATGAGAGTTGAAGATTTTTTTTTCACCTGTGTAGACAACACCAAAATAGCTTTAACCATTGACGCAGACTAGCTGAAGTCCCAACAGACTAGGCATTTAATCTCACTGCTACTAACATGTGTTCTGCATTTTTTCATAATGCTAGCAAATGAGGATCCATGTTGGAAGGTATGTTTGCTAACCATCATCTGCTCATATTGCTTCTTCATTGCATACTGGAATGTGTCTTATTCATTAGTAGAATGTCACAACTTTTACGTTGCTGCTGCTGTGGTAGAAGTACAGAAGAAACATGCTACTTTCTCTCTATTTATCTCAAACAGATGCTGGAAGATACTGAGCAATACTTGTTTGACTAAATGGTAGTTATATTACGTATTACTTATGAAATGTTGTTTGAAAAGATGATGATGATACCTTTATTACCCGGCACTCCCTGTGACTCAAGATGGGGTATAACATTGTTAAAACAAGAGATAAAACACTCTTAAAACACATACAACACAGTACACAGAATTAAAATAAAAGTTTAAATCCACTGATGAAATGCAGATTAAAATTAAAATTGACTGGGTAGGTCTATTGGAAAAGATGGGTCTCTAGTTGTGTTATTACCCACAGTTGATTTAGCTGTCTCAGCTGTTCTGGCAGGTCATTCCATAGTCTTGGGGCGGTCAATAAAAGAGGTCCTCTGGGTGACAGTCACCAGTCTAGTTGGCTGGAGTAAGCGTCCCCAGAGGACTTCAGTGTTCAAAGGGGTGGATTGTATGGGAAAAGGTGACCCTCTAGGTAACCTGGACCCAAACCATGTTGGGCTTTGAAGGTCAAAACCAACACCTTTTACTTTGCCTGGAAACTAATTGCCAAGCAGTGGAGTGAAAAGATCAATGGACACTCCTTCCCTTTCTCTTAGAATGATGTCAGCCATGAGGATTACTGTTCAGCATGCAAGCATGGTGCCAATCTACAACCCTGTGGGACATGTCCAAGAGCCTATCACCTCAACTGCTTGGACCCACCTTTGAAGACTGCCCCCAAAGGAGTCTGGGTTTGTCCTAAGTGCCAAGAAAAGGTGAGTTAACATATACATCACATGTTCCAACTAAAATCTAAGGCAGTGGTTCTCAACCTATGGGTCCCCAGATGTTTTTGGCCTTCAACTCCCAGAAATCCTAACAGCTGGTAAACTGACTGGGATTTCTGGGAGTTGTAGGCAAAAAATCATCTGGGGACCCCACGTTGAGAACCACTGATCTAAGGTATGKGTTGCCTGCAACGTGGATAATAGATGCAAAGACTGGTGTGTAATATTTTCCCCTTCACATTCATATGTCTAAGAAACCTTATGATCCCAATCCAGTTTATTTTCATTGTCATGACCCCRTTTTCTATTTCAAAGGAAGTCATGRTACAGAAGTCCGTTGGTACTTCAAGGCTGGGAAGAAAGGGTTGGAACTTATTTAAATGTAAAAGTAACTTATAAGTAACTTTGTTGCCAATTTATTTTTAATTATAATGTTGTAATTCTGTCTTCTTAACAAAGAAGGTAATGTGTTACCCGTAATGTTACCTCAAACTCTGTACTTCTGAGCTCTATTTATATAAATAAAAATGTTATGTTCMTTTGTGGGATTAACATAACTCAAAAACCATTGGACAAATTGACACCAAATTTGGACACAATACACCTATCAGGCCAACGAGTGACCATCACTCATAAAAACACTGTAAAAGACAGCAGAAGAGACTTAAAAAGCAAAACAAAAACATTACAACGCACACACAAAACCATATATATATATATATATATATATATATATATATATATGCAAACAAACATATATACACATACACACAAATATATACACACATATAATAATAATAATAATAATAATAATACTTTATTTATACCCCGCTCCATCTCCTCTAGGGGGACTCGGGGCGGCTTACGTGAGGCCACACCGATCAGTACAATAAACACAATATTACACAAAAGCATAACATAACCAGAAAATAAAATACATAAAATGCAAAACCAATATAATAGACGACACAACAAAACATTAAAACACAAAAGAAATTACACTGGGCAGGGCCAGATTCAAAGATAAAAATTTTAAATTACTGGGAGATAGGGCAATATAAAAATGTCGGGAAGGGGGATTTCATTTCACAGACCATAAAATAAGTGCTTCTGAGGTCATTTTATGCAAAATTTGGTCAGGGAGTGTCTTACATTCAATCATTGAAGGCACATTGGAATATACACACAAAAGACATGTACACAGACTGGGCCACAGCAACGCATGGCAGGGGACAGCTAGTGATTGATAAATGTATGTATGCGTATTGAGGGACTACATGTATTTTGATGACTCCAAATACCTTGCGCTTGTGTGCATGGTTGTTCCATCAATGCAGATTGCAACTGTTCCACATCACCAAGTTATTCTGAAGTGACTTCAAAAAATAAATAATTTGCTTGTTTGTAATGAGTTTAGCTAGTACTCAAGTGCCAGAAACAAAGTCTGCCACCAACTCTATACTTAAAACCTTAGCACTTAAACAGAAGCTGACATGTTTTTGCTCCACTGTCATAGTTTTCAAACGCCCAGGGCCATCATCCCATGTTAAAGTAGCAGAGTTTGGAGCAGATATGGGCAAACCCCGGTCCGCAGGCCGAATGCGGCCCCTTGGGCTCTTTTCTCGGGCCTCCTCTCTCTCATCTCTGCTGAGAGGAAGGCTGGGCCAGTCACATGTGACCCCAGCACCAGTCCCGGAAAGGGCCTCTTCTTGGCATGTACCTTGGCCTCCACCGCCATGGGACTCAGCTGCTCTTTGCTTACTCACTCCCCTTCTTCTGGGTCTCTGCACTTGGTGACGAAAGTGGCTCCTCTTCCACTTCTTCTTCCTCCTCCTTCACCATCATCTCTATCTTCAAGGGCAAATTCCCTCTCAGAAAGCTGGTCCAAGGAGTGTGCCTTCAGGAGGCAGCCCATGCTACTTCACAAAGAAGAGCAGGAGGAGGGATGGGAAGTAGAACCCTGAGCAGCTACATTTGATATGCCCTACAGGCACATGTGGCTGCCCTGGGCTCTCCTTCCCTCCTTTGGAGCTCTGTGAGCCTTTGGAGCAGCAGCAGTAGTCGTTAGAGTAAAGATGGATATGTATTGTGGAAGGCTTTCATGGCCGGAATCATTGGGTTGTTGTAGGCTTTTCGGGCTGTATGGCCAAGTTCTAGAAGCATTCTCTCCTGATGTTTTGCCTGCATCTGTGGCAGGCATCCTCAGAGGTTGTGAGGAAAGCCCCTGAGGATGCCTGCCATAGATGCAGGCATCCTTAGAACATGGCCATACAGCCCAAAAAACCTACAACCACCCAAAGATGGATGACTTTTTCTAAGAAACAATGTCTTGGGGAGTCTTACAGGCAAGGATACACACAACCTAATAATTTATATAAATAAAAATGTAATGTTCGTTTGTGGGATTAACATAACTCTAAAACTACTGAATGAATTGACACCAATTTTGGACACAATCCACCTCTCAGACCAACAAGTGACCATCACTCATAAAAACACAAAAACACAGCAGAAGAGACTTAAAAAGCCAAAAGCCAAAAAAATACATTACAACGCATGTACAAAGCCACATATATAAACACAAACACACATATATACACAAATATATACACACACACAACACACATACACAGACTGGGCCACAGCAACGCGTGGCAGGGGACGGCTAGTAGTAGTAGTAGTAGTAGTAGTAGTAGTAATAATAATAATTTATCATTTAAAGCAATAGCATATGATTTAGACATGCTCTTGAATTGTTCACATCTGTTATTCCCTGAAACCTGCAGGTGTTAAAGAAAGAGGAAAACATGCCTTGGACTGGAACTCTGGCTATCGTTCAGTCCTATGTTACTCATAAAACAGGTATGTGCTGGTGTGAAGGATTATAAGAAATGATTTCTCAAGTGTCAGCAACTTCAGAATTGGAATAGCCTCAGGGGGTGGATTGCAAGCATCTTAGAAGAAGCCATCATCACAAGACATGAGTAGCTGTCTGGCCAGAGTTCACTGATTACTATTCTCACACATTATCTAAATGAGAGTTTGCATGCTTGGATGCAGCCCAATCATTTCTTAGCGTACTTTACGTTTTTCATTTCGGCTTTAGAAAAGAGAAACGGGAGGGCAGCCTGTTAACCAGCTATTTGATCATGTAGGAGACTTCTGCTCACTAATGACTTTGCTCTTTTGTGCTTCGTCCCAACCTGAACAATGCTCCAGAGAGCAGCGTTTAACTTTTCCCATTCAAATGAATGACAGGCATTAATTCCTAGGGTAGGGTATATAAAGCATTGTGTAGCTGAAGGAAAATCAAGTCTCCATCTCAGTTTTGTGTTCAATGTAGTCCTTCATTTTTTTCTCATTGAGGTCAGCTCACGCTTGGTTTGTGAGCAGTAGGTACATTGTTCTGTCTATTCCGGATAGTGGGCAGCTTGCCTTTGGGTTAGATATTACTGGCATGAGGACAGTTTCTGTACAAGGGATGTGAAAACCTGTTTAAAGAAAGAGAGAGGGGGCAGGGGACAGTTCCATCTTGTCTCCTGCACATGTCATCAGTTGGGGACCCCTCCCCCCAGCACTAACTGCCACTCTGGGTCAGAGTGAAGAGAGAAGGGGTCAGGGGACAGTTCCATCCTGTCTCCTGCATATGTCATCAGTTGGGGGCCCCTCCCTCCAGCACCAAGCACCACACTGGGCCAGAGTGGAGAGGGGGCCAGGGGACAGTTCCATCTTGTCTCCTGCATATGCCATTAGTTGGGTACCCCTCCCCCTAGCACCAAGCGCCACTCTGGGCCAGAGTGAAGAGATAGGGGGCCAGGGGACAGTTCCATTTTGTCTCCTGCACATGTCATCAGTTGGGGGCCCCTCCCCGCAGCACCAACTTCCGCTCTGGGCCAGAGTGAAGAGAGGGGGTCAGGGGACAGTTCCATCTTGTCTCCTGTATATGCCATCAGTTGGGTACCCCTCCCCCCCTGCACCAAGCGCCACTCTGGGCCAGAGTGAAGAGAAAGGGGGGCAGGGACAGTTCCATCTTGTCTCCTGCACATGTCATCAGTTGGGGGCTCCTCCCCCCAGCCCCAATTTCCGCTCTGGGCCAGAGTGAAGAGAGGGGGCGAGGGGACAGTTTAATCTTGTCTCCTGCATATGTCATCAGTTGGGGACCCCTCCCCCCAGCACCAACTTCCGCTGTGGGCCAGAGTGAAGAGGGGGGGCCAGGGGACAGTTCCATCTTGTCTCCTGTGCTATTCTGATAATATAATGTAATATAATATAATATATTGTATATACATATAGTATTTATAATATTATAATGTAATGCAATATAATATGAATAATATATTAATTATATATGTCTATTACATGTAATATTGCTAATAATATTACAATATAATGGTATAGTACAATATAGTTTAATACTGATATTGAACTATGCTAATAATATAATATATTGTATGTATATATATCTTATAAGCCGCTCTGAGTTACCTTCCGGGTGAGAAGGGCGGCATATAAATGTTGTAAATAAATAAATAATATATCGGTACCTTCTGGGCAGAGTGCAACAGCCCCAACCCAGGGGTGGATAATCCACTGTGTTTATAATATCCTTTGCTATATCTCCTTCAAGTTGAATTATTCATATTTTAGGCATAATTGGTCATTTGCTTAATATATTCAACAGTAATTGCAAATGTTTTTTTTTTTTTAAACTGTATGGCTTAGAACAGGGGTGTCAAACCCATTTTCACCAAGGGCTACATCAGCTTTATAGTTGGCTTCAAAGGACCATTTGTAATTGTAAAACTATATAAATGTTGTTGTCGAAGGCTTTCATGGTTGGAATCACAGGGTTCGAATCTGGGGAGAGCAGGTTGAGCTCCCTCTGCCAGCTCCAGCTCCCCATGCGAGGACATGAGAGAAGCCTCCCAGAAGGATGGTAAAACATCAAACACCCGAGCATCCCGTGGGCAGCGTCCTTGCAGACGGCCAATTCTCTCACATCAGAAGCGACTTGCAGTTTCTCGAGTCGCTCCTGACATAAGGAAAATGTATTCTGTTGCTTTTGTTTCACAGTCAAAGAAGAGCAGAAGAGGAAATTATTGAAGAGGAACAGTGAATTGAGAGGAGAACACAGGCAGCTAGAAGATAAAGAATGCCACCTCAATAATGCAGTGAAGGTATACTGCTATGTGTTAGTTTGTGAAATTGGTTAATCATGTGTGATATTTGAAATTGTGTGGCATTACCAATGTTACAATTACATGTAAACAAATCTGATACTTTTCTCTAAATTCAGACAGTGGCAGAAAGAAGGTCTACTACTGGAAAGCACTTTTAAGAAGGTTGCTGCAATTCAGTATATCTAGTTGTGTT
The DNA here is from genome assembly GCF_025583915.1 of Anolis sagrei ordinatus. NCBI lineage: Eukaryota > Metazoa > Chordata > Lepidosauria > Squamata > Anolidae > Anolis > Anolis sagrei. Next base: position 104,017,783 of record NW_026847549.1, read on the forward strand.
TAAATACTTTCATTTCAGTAGGACTACCACTGTACTAGATTGTGTGGTAGAGAAATGTGTTGGGTCTTAAAAGCAATTTTCTGAACTTAAGCTATTCCAAGGACTACATGATCCTGCAAAAATGCTCCCAAATAATAGCAGTTTTGAGGTTTTAAGCAGTGAAAGAACCCCGTGCAACCTGTTGAAAGCTGAGCTGCAATTCTAGAACTGGCCCAAATTTGAATACTGGTGGGGTTGGTGGGATTGATTTTGTCATTTGTTGGGATTTGTAATTAACCTACAATCAAAGAGCATTCTGAACTCCACCAACGATGGAATTGAACCAAACTTGGCACACAGGACTCCTAAGACCAACAGAAAATACTGAATGGGTTTGGTGGGCATTGACTTTGAGTTTGGGAGTTGTAGTTCACCTACATCCAGAGAGTACTGTGGACTCGAACAATGACTCATCTGGACCAAACTTGGCTTAAATACTCAATATGCCCAAATGTGAACACTGATGGAGTTTGGAAAAAATAGACATTGACATTTGGGAGTTATAGTTCCTGGGATTTATAGTTAACATACAATCAAAGAGCATTTTGAACTCCACCAATGATGGAACTGAACCAAACTTGGCACACAGAACTCCAATGACTAACAGAAAATACCGAATGGGTTTGGTGGGTATTGACCTTGAATTTTGGAATTGAAGTTCACCTACATCCAGAGAACAATGTGGACTCAAACAATGACAGATCTGGACCAAACTTGGCATGAATACTCAATATGCCCAAATGTGAACACTGATGGAGTTTGGAGAAAATAGACCTTGACATTTGGGAGCTATAGTTCCCGGGATTTATAGTTAACCTACAATCAAAGAGCATTCTGAATTCCACCAACGATGGAATTGAATTAAACTTGGCACACAGAACTCCAATGACTAACAGATAATACTGAATATGTTTGGTGGGATCGACCTTGAATTGTGGTGTTGTAGTTCACCTACATCCAGAGAGCACTGTGGTCTCAAACAATGACAGATCTGGACCAAACTTGGCACAAATACTCAATATGCCCAAATGTGAACACTGGTGTCATTTGGAGAAAATAGACCTTGACATTTGGGAGTTATAGTTCCTGGGATTTATAGTTCACCTACAATCAAAGAGCATTCTGAAACCCACTGATAATAGGAGTGGGCCAAACCTCCCACACAGAACCGCCATGCCTTGAAGGAACTCCCTCCAGCCCCACATGCTCTCCCATCGCCTGTACATGCGCATCACATGTACATCCAGAGAGTACTGTGGACTTTTATATTGTTATGTATTCATATGTGTTATGTAATTATGATGTTGTTGTTTATTGTTTGCGTTTTTGGTTTTATTCTGTTGTAATTTGTTGTCTGTGCTTGGCCCCATGTAAGCCGCCCCGAGTCCCCAGCGGGGAGATGGTGGCGGGGTATAAATAAAGTATTATTATCATCATCATCATCATCATCACACTGCCATGCGCCAAGCATGCCTGCTCTCTCCTCCTCACTCGGAGTCTCAGAAATAGTGCTCCCCTTAGTTGAGAGGCTGAAGTTGAAATGTTTTATTTGTACCTCCAGCTCTAAATCAGTGGGAATTTCTTACTAAGATGTGAAATTGGATAGACATCAGAATTAGAAAATGAAAAGTGTGCACACTTCATTGTTGAAATGGAGGTTTTGGCTGGAGACGGCAGAAATACAGTTTTAAATAAAGATCTAAACTGATGACAGCAATTAAAATATGCCACAAAATAGCTTACTTCTTGAGGTTTTCATTAGATTAAAATGGGGCGACTGAGAGGCTAGATTCAATAAAACACAATTAAATTAAAAAGCAATTGAATGTAATGGGATGCTAAGAGACCAAGGGATAAACGGACCCTGCACATTACAGTACAAAAGGCTACATTTCAAAATTGTATATTAAACTTTAAAATATAATTATTTCAAATATGCATTGGGGAGGTTTTACTTTCACTATATGTGTAAAAGTATATGCCTCTGTTTGATGACAACATTCATGGCTTTTTATCTAGACACTACATATTCCACATCCTACACAAAGCGTTAACTGGATTTTATTTTGACATAATGGTTGTTCCATCCTTATTTCAACAAGCTCATGTCACACAACGTGTGTCTGTACCTGTCTTATAGGGATACAGTCAGAAATAATATCTGTAAACTTGTTTGTATACATGTTGGTAGCAACAGAAATTATTCAGTTTCACCCCTTTCCTGTATTACAATAATTATTAATAAGCACTAATTGCATGTCTCCCGGTCTCCTCTTCCTGTCTTGCACACGGCATCATGGGAGCCTTGGGGCATGTCATGATAGCTGAAAAATGTTAGAGGAGGCTTTCTGTGCCCTGTGTGTAATGATGCCTTTGTGCTAGAGCACAAGGTCTGCTGTATTTGAGATTATGCATATTTAGAATTGGCACAAGGTTGGCATGAAATTGATTATTTTTTGTTGCCCACGATTTGCGTAAGATATTCATAGGAAGACAATGCAGCTTGGCATCCTTCAGAGAGGAATGTCGCTCAAGTAGTGGTATGCGGAATTTAAGCCAAAGTATTTGGTTGAAAAATGTGTTTCAAACTTGTTTTCTCCGAATGGCTTGTCATCGTTGGGTTGAGACAATGAACCCCCCCGCTTTAGCCCTTCATTCCATACACACACATACACACACACATATATATGACACTAGCCGTACCCTGCTACACATTGCTGTGGCCTAGTCGGTGTATATGTTTTGTGTGCGTATATGTGTGTGTATTTGTGTATATGTGTATAAATGTGTGTTTGCATGTGGTTTTGTGCATGCATTGTAATGTAATTTTTATTTTTTGCCTTTTAAAGTCTCTTCTGCTGTGTTTTTCAGTGTTTTTATGAATGATGGTCACTCGTTGGCCTGATAGGTGTAGTGTCCAAATTTGGTGTCAATTTGTCAAGTGGTTTTTGAGTTATGTTAATCCCACAAACAAACATTACATTTTTATTTATATAGACTAGCCATGCGTTGTTGTGGCCCAGTCTGGTGATGAGAAAGTGTTGGTTTCTAATACATGTAATTTCTTTATGCTTGTGGGTAAACAGTATTTCGTGCTGTTTCTTTGTCAGTGTTGATGTGGAGAGTGTCTGGTTTGCCTACTCTGGAACATACAACATATAATTGTCCTTCTTTAGGGATCCCTTTCAAATCTATATCTCTCTGTGTGAATCATATCTGTCTATCTATATCTATGGCTGGATGGCTCTTTGTCAGGAGGTCTTTGATTACATTTCTTTCCTTGGTGAAGGGAGTTGGGCTGGATGGCCTTAATTATTTTCTGTTGGTCCTGGGGGTTCCGTGTTGGAAGTTTGCCCCAGTTCCGTCATTGGTGGGGTTCAGAATGCTCTTTGACGTAGGTGAACTATAAATCCCAGTAACTGTAACTCCCAAATGTGAATGTCTATTTTTCCCGAACTCCATCTGTGTTAATATTTGGGCATGTGAAATATTCGTGCCAAGTTTGGTCCAGAACTATTTTTGTTTGAGTCCACAGTGCTCTCTGGATGTGGGTGAACTACAACTCCCTAACTCAAGGTCAATGTCCACCAAAACCTTCTAGTATTTTGTTGGTCATGGGAGTCCTGTGTGCCACATTTGGTTCAATTCCATCATTGGTGGAGTTCAGAGTGCTCTTTGATTGTAGGTAAATCCCAGCAACTACAACTCCCAAATGACAAAATTAATTTTTTGAGTGATGGTCACTCCTTGGGTTAGTAGGTGTCTTGTGGCCAAATTTGGTGGCAATTTGTCGAGTGGTTTTTGAGTTATGTTAATCCCACAAATGGACATTACATTTTTATTTATATAGATCAGGCCCACCCCTTGTGATATCAACTCTTTTTGAGTAGCCAATGTTTTATCTGTTGGCGATACACACAACGAAGAATTAAGCAAACAGCTAGCATTCAATTCACCTTGAGTTGTAGAAACGGTATACGGATTGATCTGTTTAGTCAGAATGAGCATACAAAGTGAAATAGGTCAGTTTGTGGTCTGGGAAGACTGAAGCTGAAAGCATGCTTCAGATTGTTTAACTGTTGTATTATCCCGTAGTACAAACATGCATATAATAAACATAAAATTGTAAGTATTGAGTAGGAATAAATGTTTTGAGAAAAAAAAACGTATTTTTTAATACTGGAAATTCACTTTCACTATATGAGTTGCACACACTCCATGTCGCATTGCAAATTGCTTTCAAAGTCCCTTCATTTCCGAGGTGGCCTCTCCTGAAGAACTAGGATTTTGGGGGCAGGGAGAGAGAGCTGTAATTTGAGAAATACCCCTGGGGCACATCGAATTAATTGTGCTGTTCTTTGGATGCTAGCCAACCGAGACGTGAATAAAAATCCAACCCCCCCCCCCCCTTTGTAATCCTGGGCATTAATTCAGATTCCAGCATGCTTTTGACTCTACTCCCCCATCTTCAGTGTAATTCGCAAGGGAGAAGGGAGCCTAGGATCCCAGCTCAAGCGCTCCCATTTAGCCACCCTGGCAATGCCAAGACACTTAAAGACACTGACATTGATGAGCTGTTTGCCATAGTTTTTAAAAATTAAGTTCTGTAACCTCTACCATTATATTACAGAAGTATTAGAGAAACAAAATCGACAAAGAGATTACATACTCTTCCGGTATCCATCTTAGTCTCCGATTTATATCTTTCTCCTTATTTCCCGCCCCACTTCCTCTCCCCCTCTCTTATCTCCCTCTGGGAACATTTGAGATTCAATTTAGGCTTTTATTCTATTTGCTGGATCGTGGAGATGTGCCTTGTATTTTCTTTTCACCTTCACTTTGGCTATCAGTTCTCTCCAATTTGAGACCTAGTTATCCATAAGATATCCATTTATATATTTATTTTTCCTTTCAATGATACAATCCTGGAGCATCTCGTCGGCTAAATTTTCATACCATTTTTAAAAATTTGGCTCTATTTTTAGCCCCGATATTTCTTCCATTTCACCCTTTATTTTTTGTATCTTATCACATTCCCACCACATATGCATAAAGGTTACTATTTCACCACATGTATGCCAACATAATTTTGTTGTGTTTTTGGTAATATGGCTGAATTGGTAAGGGGTTCTATACCATTTTGTARGAMGGTTGAATGAAAAGTAATGCCTCCACCTTCATTACTTGGGTTTGGATGGGAATATTTTAATAAATTAAACGCAGAAATAATCCTTAGAATGTGTTCTTAAACTACCACTGTTCACTTTTCCACATAATCACCAGACCATTGGATACATTTCTGCCAACYATGAACAAGTTTTCTCAAGCCGTCACGGAAGAAGTCTGTGCACTTTCATTTCAGGGGTCAGCATTCTGGGTACTCATCGTGCACAGATTTTCCAAAAGCCAAGCAAAGCATTAATGTGACCTACACATTCTTGCYAAATGCCGATTATGCTTGAAATTTGGGGTGACACCTTCTGCTGTCAAGAACTCAATGACTGCACATTGCTTAAGTCGCATTGACCGACCGTCTGRGAAGGGTTCCATAATTTGCACTTTAATTGCTAAAGCTTCCCACCAAAATGGAACTGTAGAGGAGAGTCTACTGAACAAGCCAGTACCTGCTGCATACCAGTACTATCCCTAAACGGTTTGGGACCCACCTACCTGCGTGACTACATCTCCATATATGAACCCACACGTTCCCTTCGATCATCTGGAGAGGCCCTGCTCACGATCCCACCTGCAAGCGCGTTTGGTGGGGACGAGGGACAGGGCCTTCTCTGTGGTGGCCCCCCGACTCTGGAACTCTCTCCCCAAGGACATCAGACAAGCCCCAACATTGGCAATCTTTAGGAAAAGCCTGAAGACCTGGCTGTTCCAGTGTGCCTTTCCAGATTAGGAAACTCCTGGCATCATGTCCCAAATGCACTTTGTTAGAGACTAGGATTGTCTGCACATTGCACCTACCTCCAAAAAACCTCTACATACCTCCTGTCAAGTTCAGCACTTTTAAATTTTGTCCATTACATTTGGCCCGGCCTTTTAGATTTAAATGCATCATGTGTAATTGTTTTTAGTGTTTTATTGTCTTGCTTGATGTTTTATTATTTGCTTATGAGTTTTACTGTTATATTTGTATGTTGTTGTTTGTTGCGGCCTCAGCCTTTGTAAGCCGCATCGAGTCCTTCGGGAGATTTTCGGGTATAAATAAAGTTAATAATTAATAATAATAAATAATCTGTTGAGTTATGAAGGTGGAGGCATTACTTTTCATTCAACACCCGTATTTTCTGTTGTATTTCCTTAATTCTTAGGTGTTTGCTTTTTTAATTGAGTAAATCCACAAATTAATGTCCTTCTGATTACTATTTATTTCCTCCTTCTATACTTTGATTAGTGTACATTTCAATTTGTATTGTTTTTCTATTAATTTATTATATATATATATATGAATCCCATAATTCCTTGCTTTTTGTTTGCCGTAGGAGGGACATCCAACTGAACGTGTGCTGACTCTTTTCTCCCCGTTTCTCTTTTGACAGAAGTGCTTAGAGCTCAAAAGCAGCCTACTGGCCCAGCAGAAAGGGGTCCAGTCCTCACTGGAGCGCCTCAAAACTCTGGTTAGACTGATACAGAGTGAGCAGATGATTCAGGTTACAATGACAACCACCACCACCTCCTCCCTGCTCACTGTCCCCTGGATCAAACCGTCTCCTGCCTCAGCCACCGCTCTCCACAAAGCCTTGCAGCCCACGCAGGGGAACAACTGACAGGCTGCCCAGGGGCCCCGTTTCTCATTACGAACAAATACAACACAGAGACAAAACGTGATCTTGGGATACATGCAGACACACACACACACATGTAATGTTGATGGGGAAACGACAAATTGTATCATGAAAGAAAATCAGGAGAATCGATGTCGGACCGCTTTTATCGCATCCGGACATTGGGGGAACCATTTGGTCCAATGTTACAACTCAGTGTCATGGCAACTTTTCACCGAGCAGATGTCCCGCTGCAGTTTTCTATTGCTGAGATTTTCAGCGTTTAGAATCTTCTTTTCTTCTCTTTCTCTCTGTCTCCCGATCTCTCTCTTGTTGTGTTGGCCTTAATGTATTTAATGAATGAGGAAAATGAAGCAGCATATGTCAGCCGGTGAGGAAGGGGGAGGATGGGACGGAGTGACCTTTGAAAATGCTTTCCTTTTGGAAGGAAAAAAATAGTTTTAAATACAAAGAATTAGTGAGCTAGTATGCAAAGTAGATGGTAGAGTCGGAGGAAAAAAATGGAGATGGGTAACAAAAATGAAAAGCGAACGGCTTGGAACTTAGTTTGAGTTTCCGAGTTTTTAAACAAAACGGAATAAAGTATGTTGTGTCGATTCAGGTTGAACTGGGGAAGGGGCTGATGGAGAAGAATTACATTTGTGGAACACTCACAGAGCCTTCAAAATCAAATCATTTTTTCAGTATTATAGTTGAGAATTACAGATATTTAAATAAAAAAATGTATGAAATTAGCATTTCTAGTGAAATATTGAGGTATTTTCATGCTGATGCTTCTGTATATGCATTCTAAAGTATTTAAAGAGGTATGCCTGCAAAAAAAACCCGTACTTTTGCAGGTTCTTTCAACTTATTTTGCTATTGATGTATTTTTCTCATGGAGTTTTTTGTGGAAGGTTTAACATAAACCATAATAGTGACAAATATCTTCAGCAGGTTGGGTCTTTCTTGGTTTGGGATGGGTTAGGTTTTTTTTTAAAGAAAGAAAGCAAATAATATTTGTTGCTGCTTTTTTTCCTGTCAAGATAGTACAAATGAGATGCCAAAAACTTTACATGTTTGTACTGCATTTTTATTGTAAAATAAGAAATATGTAACACGTTTTTTTTCTCTTCCTTTTCTTGCTTGCAGAATTATCTGCTGAGTAGTACAGGAAATAAACTGCCTCAAGAGGTTATTTCTTTTAGTTGATATATCAGGAGTTTTCGAGGGAGAAATATGGGCTGTCAAATTCCAATTAATGTTTTAACATTTTTTTTTATAATTTTACTAAATTTAACCATACATAATACATTTAGCATTGGCCTGAGAAAATGCTTAGAGAATGTGACTTTATTTAATTTGATTTCTTTTTCACTAGCTAGTTTTCCTGATGCATCAAGGATCAATTTGACCACCTCATAAGGTCAAGTCTATGCTGGAACCCTGAGGCCTACCTCAGAAGTTAGTGATGGGCAAACAAATTTCTTTTCAGAATAGCGTTCCCATATTCTCCTTTTTTCTCAATACGAGGAGAACACCAGTAAGTAGGAGCGCTATTTCAGATTCTAGGAGAGAAGTTAGATTTAAGATCTAGAGCAGTGGTCCTCAAACTATGGCCCGGGGGCCAGATACGGCCCTTCAAGGTAATTTACCCGGCCCACGCTCAGGGTCAACCTAAGTCTGAAATGACTTGAAAGCACATAACAACAATCCTATCTCATCAGCCAAAAGCAGGCCTACATTTCCCATTGAAATACTAATAAGTTTATATTGGTTAACATTGTTCCTCATTTTAATTATTGTATTGTTTTTAAGTGTTTTTACACTACAAATAAGATATGTGTAGTGTGCATAGAATCATAGAATCAAAGAGTTGGAAGAGACCTCATGGGCCATCCAGTCCAACCCCATCCTGCCAAGAAGCAGGAATATTGCATTCAAATCACCCCTGACAGATGGCCATCCAGCCTCTGCTTAAAAGCTTCCAATAGAAGGAGCCTCCACCACAAATTATAATCCAGCCCTTCAACAGTTTGAGGGACTGTGACCTGGCCCTCTGTTTAAAACATTTGAGGACCCCTGATCTAGAGGTTTGCTCTTGGGTATAAAGGTAAAGACTTCCCCTTGACATTAAGTCTAGTTAAGTCCCACTCTGGGGGGCGGGGCTCACCTCCATTTCTAAGCTGTAGAGCCAGCGTTGTCTATAGACACCTCCTAAGTCATGTGGCCAACATGACTGCATGGAGCGCAGTTACCTTCCCGCCGAAGTGGTACCTATTGATTTAGTCACTTTCGCATGTTTTTGAATTGCTAGGTTGGCAGAAGCTGAGGCTAACAATGGGGGCTCACCCGGTCCCTCGGATTTGAACCACCAACCTTCCAGTCAGTAAGTTTTGCAGCATAATCCGCTGCGCCACAACCCCTGCTCTTGGATATAGTTAATAGTGTAATCCTATATGGACCTACTCCAAACTAAATCCCATCGAATCTTTAAAAAAGTATTCCCAATATGTTTATTTAGGATGGCAATTTAAATTAAAAAGTATTGTAAGATCATTTGTTAAGTTTAGCCTTTAGCCATTCCCTATTAGAGCGATTTGATCCACCAAAACATGTTTTATTGCTTTAAACAAAGGAAACAACCCCCTCCCTTAAAACACAAAGCCACTTCATTGTTTTTAGACCGCCTGTTGAACCAGTTAGCCAGAACTTTAAGTGCTCCTGAGAAAGAATCGCATGTGGTCAAAAAAGGAAGGACAAAGAGTAAGATGTTTTCCTACTCTCCCTACATAACACTCTGATGTTTAGGCAGGTCAAAAGTAAGCCTTTTTCCAAATGCCGCAGGTGAAACATTCACACTAGTCTATCACATGGTGCCGAAAAGTCAAGGGATGTGGCTTTTGACGGATTGATTGGCGTTGCCCATCACTAGGCAGCACACAATCCCTTCAACCATTTTCACAACTCCGGGAGAAACTGTGCAGTACTATACAAATCTATTTTAATACACTTAACACTCTGTTGAACAAGATTTTTATATTCTTTTATTGATGAACAAAAGTGAACTAAGTAAAACATGGTTGTGATACATTGGTTATTGTATGCCAATTTATGCATTCAAATGTGGCTTGCAATGTAAATGTTTTCAGGTTTAATGGTTCTTTTTCCCCCTTCTCAAATGAATTTTAAAAAGAAAAGGAAAAAGCACAGAAAGTTGACTTAATGTGAAGACTTTCTGAAGAAGTGTTTTTCTGGGACTGAAAAAAAAGTAGTTATTTTGGAAAAGGGACTGTCCCGTGGATAGTGTGCATAGAAAACAAAGTGTGTGTCTTAAATATACCAATGTAGTTTACTTCTTTATGATGAATTAAACTTGACTGACAGATTTAATATTGGTGTGGTCACTGAAGTGTATATCCTGCTACAAGACATTCATTTTGTCACCTAACAAAGGAATTGTGTTGTCCTTGTTTGTTGTCCAAATATTTCCTGCTGGGGTTAAAAAGATCATTCAATTGCCATGCATTGGACCCCAGTCAACTGCACTCAGATAAACTCTGTACTACACATTAGGCTTGGCTGATCAAAAAAAAATGTTCAAAACTCACTGGTGGTTTGATTCGGAATTTAATTCTGAATTTTTCCCAAAAAATATTCGGAACTTTCCGAATTGCTTCGTTAATGGTGGATGCGATTGCACAATACGCGAAAAACAGCAAATGGCACTGGGCAAACTTCATGGGATTATCTCTCTCTCATTTTTAGACCTATATTGACAAAACTTGCCACTGTGGTAGAAAACATCCTCCTCTGTCAGCATACCAAATATCAACATGTTCAGACGATCCATGGGTTTTAGACAATTTTTAAAGGAATTTAAGTAATAAGGTATATTATAAAGCAACTAAGGACACAAACAGCAGGGAGAGGCCTTTTTGGCTTTTTGAAGTTGATGTCACACCTTTAGGAAGGAAATATTTTGACTATATGGGATTTCTAGTGTCTCCTCAGTAGGAACACAAAGAAACTAAGGACACAAACAGCAGGGAGAAACCTTGGCTTTTTGAAGCTGATTTCACTACTTTAGGAAGGATAATATTTTGATGTATTTGGCAATGCAAGGCAAACTGAGGAAACAAACTGCACCCTCACACCCCAATATTACCCATGCATCGGCCACCCATCCCAAACCTCAACAGCAAAAACACACAAGCGGTTACAAGGCAGCCAGCCAAGCAGGTCACAGCCCTTCCCCCTATCCTGGTTCTCTGCTGCCCTACTCTTCAGCCCCCCCCCCCCAACAGCAACAACACACAAGCGGCTGCAAGGCAGGCAGGCAACAGCCCTGCTCCCAGCCCTTCTCCACTTGCCCTGCTCTTCCAGCCACTCTTCTCACAACCTCCCTTCACTTTCTCTTTCCCCTTCCCTTACCAGGCTCACAATGAGCCTATGAGCCATGTGCTGCCCTTTATCTAGCGCAATGGCTGCCGTGCCAAAACCCCGCCCCTCCCCTCCCCAAAACTTCTCCCCTCATTGGCTGGGAGGTAAGCATCCCAGCATGCAAGCTGCTTGCCTCCAAACAATGAGTCACTTCCAAATCACTCCCTGAGTCGGAAGAAAAATGGCGAGAGAAGCTTCGGAAGGGTAAAGGGACTTCCGGTTTTCTTAAAAACTTCAAAATTGCTTCAAAAAGGTAATTTTACTGACTTTATCCTGAATTATGAAGATTCTGACAATACCTAGCCATGCCTACTACAGATCAATAGTTCCCAACCTTTTTTTTTTATCAGGGACCACTTTGACCAGGGGCCGCTCTGCAACATTATTACCAAAAGGGTTACAAATCCGTTTTTGGTCAACTTTAGATTTGGTTTGGTTATTTGATTTGCCGATTCAGAAAATTGCATTAAATAGTCCACATCAGCACTAGTTTCTGATACAGAACATATGCCATTTGCCAATTCAGAAAATTGCAATAAATAGACCACATCAGCACTAGTTTCTGATACAGAAAATATGCTATATATCACTTCAAGGATACCATCCATCCATCTTGCCCTTGGTCGGCCCTCTTCCTTTTTCCTTCCATTTTTTAAAAAAAATTGATGATGTTGTTATTCGCTGTTTATGTTTTGATTTTATTGTTGTAATATGTTGTCCGGGCTTGACCCCATGTAAGCCGCTCCTAGTCCCCATCGGGGAGATGGTGGCGGGGTATAAATAAAGATTATTATTATTACTATTATTATTATTATCTTGCCCTTGGTCAGCCCCTCTTCCTTTTTCCTTCCATTTTCCCCAGCATCGTCTTCTCTAAGCTTTCCTGTCTTCTCATGATGTAGCCAAAGTACTTCATCTTTGCCTCTAATATTCTTCCCTCCAGTGAGCAGTCAGGCTTTATTTCCTGAAGTATGGACTGGTTGGATCTTCTTGTGGTCCAAGGCACTCTCAGAATTTTCCTCCAACACGACAGTTCAAAAGCATCTATCTTCTTTCGCTCAGTCTTCCTTAAGGTCCAGCTCTCACATCCGTAGGTTACTACGGAGAATACCATTGCTTTAACTATGCGGATGTTTGTTGCCAGTGTGATGTCTCTACTTTTTACTATTTTATTGAGATTGGTCATTACTCTCCTCCCAAGAAGTAAACGTCTTCTGATTTCCTGGCTGCAGTTTGTATCTGCACAAATCTTTGGACCTAGAAATCAAAGTCTGTCACTGCCTCCATGTTTTCTTCCTCTATTTGCCAGTTGTCAATTAGTCTGGTTGCCCGAATCTTGGGTGTCCCTTCACGGTTTTGCTTGTGGCATTACTGAGGTGTTCAAGCTCCGGTGCCTTGTCAACAGAGTATACATCAGTGGTTCTCAACCTGGGGTCCCCAGATGTTTTTGGCCTACAATTCCCAGAAATCCTAACAGCTGGTAAACTGGCTGGGATTTCTGGTAGTTGTAGGCCAAAAACATCTGGGGACCTAAGATTGAGAAGCACTGGTATACATGATAACCATTTCCTGGGAGCAGAAAACTGAGATTCTACAAACCTACTTCCATGGCATGTCACTTGAGTATCGGCAATTGATTCCAAACACTCCTGTAATCCTGCCTCCCCATCCTCCACTTCCCAACACACATCTATGACATGATGTGAATATACAGCCTCGTATCACTGTAGACACTTTGTGCACAATTATTTCATTAACTGGGTAGCACATTGTTAGTGTGTTTTTAAAAAAGTCCAGCCATCTTCCTCTGTTCTCTTTTGCAAGCTGTTTATACAAAGAGAGACATCATTCCGAAATGAATCGCAAGCGCAACATCAGACAGAATGACATTTCCTTTTATCTATTTTTACCAACCGTGGCTTCTTTTCAAAATGAAGCTGAGGTTGCAGGAAAGGTGTAAACAGAAACTGCTAAGAGTGTTTCTGAAAGCTACTTTTAATTGAACCAGAGTCGGTGTCATTACAGTAAAAGCACTACTAGACTTTGAAGACACTTCGAAATTACGGCAGAAATTTTTAAAATTGCTTGTTAGACTTTTTGGACTACAGAAGAAAATTTGGGTTTTCTCTTCTTTTAAAAAATACAAAACAAAACATCAGTATAACTAACATCAGTAGAAATACATAGGGGCTTTGATCATTGGTATTCATCACCAAGACTATACAGCTTACATTTTCTTTTCAGTATCACCATTTTAGCTATGTAATTTAGATGAAACATTCATCTCTTTTCAAGGCTTTGTCACAGAAAGCCCGAGTAACTATAAGACAAGATGTCTCATGCTTCATATGCTGGGAGGTAATCCAAATTCTGCCATGCCATTGATTTCATACCGCAGCTTAGTTCCTTCCCAAAAATGTCCAAACTGCTACTAAAGGTGATGCTGACACATTTCTAAGTTAAAGGGTACACTATACGTAAACATGGGAGATCTATCCTTACAATGATTTAGAGATTTGGGCATTCTTATATACCATTCAAATCTGAAATTACAGTGAAATTACTTTGGAAGTCAAGAGAAAATTAGGTATTACTATAATGTGGCCTTATTTGAATGAAATCATAGGGCTACGAGCTTTCATAGGAGCCTGGGAGAATTGTATGTACATTAAAAGAAGCCACATCTGGCCCGTTCACAATTATTGTGTAACTGAAGATAAGGAATGGGCTCAAGGAATTAGATCAAGCAAGCAGCTCTTTCGGGCAATTGCTCCATCTACTGCCAAGTATGGAAATCGCTGCTTGAAACATGACAGGCTGTGTAAGATAAGCTTCAGATGCCAGGTTGCAACAAATGTATATACGAGGGCTGAATGAAAAGTAATGCCTCCACCTTCGTATCTCAACAGATGGCAGTACTGGTATGCGGCAGGTACTGGTTTGTTCAATAATAATAATAATAATAATAATCTTTATTTGTATCCCGCTACCATCACCCCAAGGGACTCGGCTTACATGAGGCCAAGCCTGAAGTACATCAAATAAACCATCAATAAACACAACATCAATAAACAATCAATAAAATACAAATCATATAAATCACATAAACACAAAACAATCAATAGTGACATAAACAATTTTAAAAATGGCCGGGCCAAATGTAAAGATTTAAATTGAAAATATGCTGACGTGAACAAGGTAAAATATAACTAGGATAGGATTTAGACTCTCTCAGTAGACTCTCCTCTACAGTTCCATTTTGGCAGGAAGCCTTAATATTGAACTGTTGTGTTGTTAAAGTGCTAAGTATGGAACCCTGCGCAGATGTTCGGTCAATGCAACTTAAGCAACATATAGTCGTTGAATTCTTGACAGCAGAAGGTGTCACCCCAAAGGAGATTCATCAGAGAATACAAGCTGTTTATGGTGACTGTGTTGATGTGAGTACTGTGCATCGTTGGGTAAGTTTAAAGATGTTGAGGTGGAAACATCTGACTTGTGTGACAAAGAATTGGATGTCCTGTGACAGTAACCAGCGAGTTTCACAAGCAAAAGGTTGACAGATTGATTCAGGACGATCGTCGTATCACTCAGAGAAATTTCAAGCATAATCAGCATTTCACAAGAACGTGTGGGTCACATTATTGCTTTGCTTGGCTATTGGAAGATCTATGCACGATGGGTATGTTGAGAGAACTGTGAGACGCTGGTTGCGGAAACAGAGTGTCGACTTCTTCCGTGACGGCTTCAGAAAACATGTTCATTGTTAGCAGAAATGTATCCAATTGTCTGGCGATTATGTGGAAAAGTGAATTGCGATAGTTAAAGAGCACATTCTAAGGATTATTTCTGTGTTTGATTGATTAAAATATTCCCATCCCAACCCAAGTAACAAAGGTGGGAGCATTACTTTTCATTCAACCCCCATAGAATCTCTATTTGCGGGGGAGGTTCTAGACCAAGCACAGTCCAAAGACCTCAATAGCAGAGCAGGCGAAGGATAACCTGTTACTTGTTACAACAGCTGTAAAGGCGGAAGAAGGCTGCAACAGATTGAGAAACCACGGTTGTCTTGTAACTATGACACCAGTGGAACCTCATTCTGTGAAGACTGTGTGTTGATCAGTTGTGCACTGACCTCCACACATAAAAAAAAAATCACGCACAGGATTCTTCCAAGAAAAATAAAAACAAAACTCTCATAACATAACATCATAAACCAGTAGTTCTCAGCCTGTGGGTATTTTGGCCTACAACTCCTTGAAATCCCACCCATTTTACCAGCTGTTAGGATTTCTAGAAGGCCAAAACATCTGGCGACCCACAAGTTGAAAACCACTGTCATAAACCATAGTTCTGTTAGTAACAAACTAATACAAAGTTTAGGAGATTCCTATACTATCAACAAAAAAAGTATATAATTCTTTTATTTCTGCACAGCCCTGCACTTTTTGAGGAACGGGAAGACAAGAAAGGGATGACTACTATCTAATGCAGGGGTTCACAAACTTTTTAAGCAGAGGGCCAGGTCACAGTCCTTCAAACTGTTGGGGGGCTGGATTATAATTTGAAAAAAACATGAATGAATTCCTATGCATACTGCACATACTTTATTTGTAGTGCAAAAAACACTTTAAAACAATACAATAATTAAAATGAAGAATAATTTTAATAAATATAAGCTATTAGTATTTCAATGGCAAGTGTGAGCCTGTTTTTGGCTGATGAGATAGAATTGTTGTTACTGTTGTGCGCTTCCATGTCGTTTCAGACTTAAGCTGACCCTGATCAAGGGCCGGGTAGATGACCTTGGAGGGCCAGTCCTGTCCCCGGGCCATAGTTTGAGGACCCCTGGTTTAGGAGATTCCTACCCATTATTATAAACAAACAAAAAAGTATATTATTCTTTTATTTTTGCACAGCCCTGCACTTTTTGAGGAATGGGAAGACAAGAAAGGGATGACTACTGTCGAATAACTGGTAGTCAGATAGCGCTGACCTATATTCTGGAGGTAATACACACCTATCAAGACTAGTAATCATTCAAAACAAAGGTCGAGAGTCTCACAAAACCTTGGCACTAGTCTTCCAAAATGAATCTCAGTTGTTATTAAGCAGGCCATGATCCTGCCTGGCATCCTGTTATAGGTCAGTCATGTTGTTGTACATTAGACTTTATGATCTTGTAACTTCCTTCTATTCACATTTAAAACAACCCCGTTAGCATGGCCATTAGGATTCTGGGAGTAGCTGCCCACAAAGTGAGTTCTTTAAATTATACAAAGATAATTGTATAATTGTATTGTGGACTTGGCCTTGTGTAAGCTGCCCAAGTCCCCTTGGGGAGATGGTGTAAATAAAGTATTATTATTATTATTATTATTATTATTATTTAAAAAACTGAAAACTAAATAAAAAGCACCACCTCATAGCACCCTTAAACTTCATGCCAGCACTCTTTCTGCCCATATTTCCTTTTTCTTACTGTTGAACTTACGATCAAGGTTGTTTTTTTAATCATTATTTTAAATAGGTTACTTGCATTTGGCCCACAAAGAGCTGAAAGTGCATTTTGAAGTAATTACAGACTCCTGGATCCACACAGTCTGCTGTGCTGCAGTTACCCCTGGAACCCAGGTCTTAACCTGGAGAACCTTGGCCTATCTTTCCATTAATGAGCCACATATTAACACATCATGGACCCAACCTCTGAACCACTGAAGCCAGAATAGTTGACTTGACTAATGATGTGAGGTTTGTGTGACACGTCTAATTAATATATGCATTCCTAGGTAGCAAATATATTCTAAATACATTATTTTTTTTAACCCAAATAATTCTTGAACGTGCTTATATTGCTTCCAATTGGAGCTGAAACACACATATGCGCGCACACACACAATTTGCAATTTGCCACATCTAATTTGAATATGAAAGCCTATATTTACAAACTAAATTAACCTTTGGAAGGCAATATTTTAATTCAAAAATAAACTGATCATTCAGACATGTAAACACATCCTCTCTCTAACAGTTGGCAGCTTATATTTCATATTTATTGGTAGCGCATTTATTATGTTTATTTATTTACAGCATTTTTACCCCGCCCTTCTCAACCCCCCCCCCCCGGGGGACGGGACGGGACAGACTCAGAGCAGCTAACAGGCAGCAATTTGATGCCACAATATCAATAACCAGTATAAAACCATAAATACATAAAAGGTTTAAAACAGCAACAATTAATTATATAATCACATATCRGTTTCCAATTATCGTAACAATCTCCCCAAGCATCCAAGATGAATTCTCATAAACTGAGAACTATTAAGGACTGAAAACATCAACTGCATGCTTCAGACAAGGTAGACATACTCTAAGAAGGAAAGCAGTTCTTTCTAGAGATGTCCAAGATTTCTGAATAGCCCACTCACCCACAAAAGAACAATTTAATTATTAATAGTTTTGGCTCATACACTAGCTAAAAATCCTATCAAGACACACTGGATCTTGCCTCAGTCTGGTTTACCGAAATGCGCTCTATATGGGGTTGGTCTTGAAGATGATTCAGAAGCTCAGCTAGTGAAAAATGGCATGATCTGATGGCTGCCGAGCATTTGGTCCCATGTTACAACAATGCACATTTTTAGTAGTTTATAAAGCCATGCCACTCTGTGGGATCATATGGCCTAGGTTTCCACATAATCAGATAACAGTGCAAAATACTTAGTCTCTATGTTAGAGCGGATATGGACTAAGCTTTATCTTGCACACTTGTGGATTCTTTGTGAGCAGTAGGCATGGTTAGGTCCAGTCGGAATCTTCGTAATTCGGAATAAATTTGGAAAAAGTACCTTTTGGAAGCTATTTTGAACTTTTTTTAGGAAACCTTAAGTCCCTTTGCCCTTCCGAAGCTAGTCTTGCCATTTTTCTTCTGACTCAGGAAGTGAGTCGGAAATTATTCTGGTTCCTGGCCTTGGCTCAAGCCAGAGAAGCCAGTTTTAAACCGGGAAGGCTGAATTTGCTCCCTTTGCTTTGCCTGCTGCTGCCTCAAGCCAGAGAAGCCAGTTTTAAACTGGGGAATGCTGAATTTGCTCCCTTTGCTTTGCCTGCTCCTGCCTCAAGCCAGAGAAGCCAGTTTTAAACCAGAGAAGGCTGAATTTGCTCCCTTTGCTTTCCCCGCATCTGCCTCAAGCCAGAGAAGCCAGTTTTAAACCGGGGAAGACTGAATTTGCTCCCTTTCCTTTGCCTGCTCCTTCCTCAAGTCAAAGAAGCCATTTTTAAACCGGGGAAGGCTGAATTTGCTCCCTTTGCTTTCCCCGCTTCTGCCTCAAGCTAGAGAAGCCAGTTTTAAACCGGGGAAAGCTGAATTTGCTCCCTTCACTTTCCCCACTTATGGAGTAAAACAACTACTTTCAAAGTAAAGACTACCCAATGAAACAGGAAATAACACTTTCAAACCATTAACGAAAGGATTCAGAAGTCTCCGAAGTTTCGAAAAGTTTTGAACATTTTTTTGTGAAAATCGGAATTGACTTTAGAATCGAACCGCCGGTGACCCCTGCACCTGAAACGAGTTTTGAACCATTTTTTTTATCAAACAAGCCTAGTAAGCAGTATAATCTTAGTGAAACTTCAGAAAAAGAAAAGGTGTAAAGATATTAATTCGACATGTCTGATGTGAAGCTCATTATGACAGTTTTCCAGTTATAGTTGACAACTTTATCTCAACTGGGGTTGTTAGTTGTGCTGCTGTTTTATCGAAATCAGTGGTTCTCAACTTTTAGTCTCCCAAATATTTTGGATTTCAGTTCCCCAAGCCCCTTGCTCATGTTGGCTGCAGTTAATGGAAATTGGAATCCAAAACATCTGTAAGACCAAAAGGCTAAAAACCACTGAACTCTGCTGTTCTTCCTAGCATGAAGTTGGTGGTTCTTCTAGGTCAGGGGTCCTCAAAACTTTTAAAGCTGAGGGCCAGTTTACAATCCCTCAGACTATTGGAGAGGTGGATTATAGTTCTAAAACAACGTAAATTCCTATGCACACTACACATATTTTATTTGCAGTGCAAAAAAAAAAAAAAAAAGCAAGAACAATACACAATTTAAAATGAGTAATTTAAACCAACATAAACTCACCAGTATTTCAATGGAAAGTGTGGGTCTGCTTTTGGCTGATGAGACTGTCACGTCCATTAGGATTTTTGTTGTGTGCCTTCCTTTTTGATATAACTGCATACCTCTTTTTATTGAATCACAACTATCAAATCTGAGTAACAACATTCATAGTAAACCAGGAGAAAAGGATCTGGACAAAGAATGGCTCTTGCCCTTTGTACAGTCCTGGAGGAATTGAATTTTGCATTCAGATCAAGTGTCTTTTGAAATATGGTGCAGTGTGTTTGGGTGCTTTGACAGATCAGGTCTGTTTAAATGACCCTTCTTGACAGGGCAATATGCCAGGAGTCACTTAAATGTGTTTCCCGGAATGTTAGAGGTTATGGTCTATAGTTAAATGACAAAATATAATTAAGACACTTAAGCCCTTGAATCTCGATGTAATTTTCCTACAAGAAACCTATCACAAAGACAAAGATTATTATATTATAATCTGGGAGATCAATATTGTTCCTCCAAACCCAGAAGTGTCACTGTTATTCTTGCCCAAAAATATCCATTTGAACTGGAAAACATTGTAAAGCTTTGAGTCCCCCTAGGGGTGAGAAAAGCAGTATATAAATATTGTAAATAAATATATAAATACTGTAAATAAACATATAAATACTGTAAATAAAGGATACTGAGGGCTGCTACATGCTGTTTAAAGCTAGATCAAAGGGCAAATATTTTTGGATGCTATTATAAAGCAACTTAAAATAAATTCTATTTTTGAAGACATTTGTGAAAGGAATTAAAATTGAGATACAAATGAGGAATTTAATGATAAGTTGATTGGACTTCAAAAATCTATCAACAAAGGCTTAAGAATTTTATTGAAGGTACAGGATTAGTGAAGAGCATTATACCCAGTTTAAAAAGACTTTATACATTGTTCTAGCAAATTTTATCAAATGCCAAAACAGATCACGTAGGCATATATTCAATTCAATTTTGGGTATCTCTTTTGGTTATTTGATTCATTCATTACTGATGTGAGATGCAGGTCATAAAGGCAAATACTTATGATTTGGAAAGAAGCATTTATTGGTTTTTGCAAGAATGGTTTAAAGAAAGAAAAATAATGAAAATAATAGATACACTCAAACAACAGAATCACTTCTATGGGACACATGTAAATTAGGGTTAAGGGAGTTACTTATTCATGAAGCATAAATAAAAAATGGCAAAATCTGAAAAAAGCCAATTAGCTCAAATAAAAGAATTTGAAAAAGCACAAAGAGATTAGAAATGTTAAAATATATTTCAAAAATAGATTAAGCTGATGGCTATGGATATAATTTTTTTAGAAGTATTATGATGTAGGAAATAATTCAAACCTCTTACTCAATGAAGTTAAGAGGAAAGTTGTTAGGAAACTAGTTATGCAACTTAAAACAACAGGTGGAATTCGCATGAGAGATGGCACGGAAATGAGTTATAAATATTTTATGCAAAATAATATGAAACAGAATTTTCTAAATCAGTTCAAATTTACTTATTTTTGGATACTATAAAAATAAAATAAAATAAATAAAAACATGCAAGGCCTTAATTACTCCACTCCTTCCATATTTGTTGCTTGCTGAAATATACAGAAATGCTTGAGAGAATCAATAACCACTGTTAACAGAATTTCAGTTTCGACCCATTGGTTGATGAGTTCCTATCTTTTTGCACACTTTTATGATGCACATTGATTTGAGTTGCTTTTAACACAGCATGAATCTCTCTACTGGCCACCAGACACTTTATTCTGTATCAATACAAATTAATAGGCTAAATTTGGTAAAAATATGTTCAGGCATGTGCTGCAGTTATAAAGAAATTTCAGCTGACAATTACTATCACAGATGTGCCTATGTGATACATGGGAAGCTTCCATCAACAAGGTGTAAAACATAGTGATGAAGATAGAAAAGAAACTTGGGGCTGTAACGCATTTCTCTTTGACACCTGAGCCCATCTTAAATGGGTCACTTAATGCTGTCCAAGACTGTTGCTGTCATGTCATCATTGTGAAAGACCACATGGATCCAGAATATGTCTCTACAGTCACTTACGGACCTACCACCAAGACTCTAACCTTGGAAGACCATCATATCTGGTCACGTGTGATCGCCTATGATGATGTGTATATAAATCTGTAACTTTCTAGATTCATGATCCTTATGGCTCTATTGCCTCGATTGCTTCCCTCCCAAGCCTATTTATTTGTTTATTTACAGTATTTATATTCCACCCTTCTCACCCCGTAGGGGACTCAGGGCAGATTACAATGTTCATATACATGGCAAACATTCAATACCATAGACTCATAACATATATAGACAGACACACAGAGGCTATTTAACATTCCAACTTTTTCATGAGGGCATTCTGGCCACCAGGGGAGCTGTCCCTTCACTGTCCATCCGCGACAACGATGAAGTACTTCCTCATTCCCCACATGCTTGCTGGATAATTTTATGGCCTCATAAATTAGTTAAGTGGTACCTAAATTTCCTACTTGAGAGATGCAACTGTCTTTCAGGCTGCAAAGATCAACAACAAGCTACACAAATTGGTCGGAAGCTCACCCCGACCCGGGCTGGCTTCAAACTCATGACCTTTTGGTCAGTAGTGATCTTAATGCAGCTAACTCCCAGCCAGCTGTGCCACAGTTCCTACTTTACCAGTAATCAGCCACATAAGAAAAGCAGAACTATCTCACTGGGGTGGAAGTGGACTATGCTTTCATTCCTCTCCTGCTAGTAGAAAATGGCTCACTTGAGTAGCTGTCAGTGTTCCTTCCATACACACCCATTTCAGACGCTGTGATAATGGGGATGGGGAAGAATGGGTACCAGATGGCAAGGTGATAACTTTGCTTATGGGGTTTTGAGGAAGGAATCCCTGTCTAACCATGATAAAAATACTTAAAACCAGGCACTAAAGATGATGCAACGCAATAGATTTTACTGCTTGGTTTTTTATTGCCCCATTAATTAACAGGATAATGCTTGCAGGAGCCGGAGGAAGAGAGCTAATAAACTACCTTTGTGGGTCATTAAATGTTGAAATTAAACTAAGACACGCAATAGCACAAAAACTGGTAACTGAAATGACACTTCCACACTGGCAAAACACTTCAACATATTGAACAAAATATGGAGCCCCCAGTGGCACAGTGGATTAAAGCCCTGTGCTGGCAGGACTGAAGACCAACAGGTCGCAGGTTCGAATCCGGGGAGAGGCGGATGAGCTCCCTCTATCAGCTCCAGCTCCTCATGCGGGGACATGAGAGAAGCCTCCCACAAAGATGATAAAAAAGGTTTGAGATTGGTCTATAATTATTCAAGACCATGGAGTCAAGGGAGGTCTTTTTCAGGAGTGGTCTAATCACAGCCTGTTTTAAGCCAGATGGAAAAATTCCTTGCTCCAACGATACAATGATGATTAACATAAACCAATCAATCAGACCATCCTTGGCTGATTTAATTAGCCAAGACGGGCAAGGGTCCAGAGCCGATGTAGTAGCTCTCACTGCTCCAGAACGAACCAGCCGGAAGGAATCCCACAAAACTGGACAAGCAGATGCCTCGGTCACCTCTCTGGGAACTGCGATGGTTGCAATGATGAGGAGGGATTCTGCATATGCTCAAGGGACCATGTCTTCATGCCTCACATTTTATATCTGAATCATGGCACTCAAATTCTGTGGGCACCTATGTTTATAACACTGCTAAATCACAACAAACAGAGGCCAACATTGGCATGACTTATGCTCTTCAATACTGCATAGTGAGCTTCCACATCTGCACTTCACGTGAGTCAACACCACAGAAATTTTCCACATTCGTGATCTGCAATAGCTGTATTATCAACTATTTTATAAATTATAAAACCACAAACTGTTAGAATTTCCCCCTCACAGTCAGTACAGGTTGAGCACACCTTATCTGGAAATCTTTCAAAAGCCTATGTCACATAATACGTTAAGTCTTTGAGCTGCAAAGAGATTCTTTGTGGTTTCCACTGCAATAAATTTATTAGATTTTCTATGCATATACACATACAGGCATTCCATATTCAAAAATAAATCTAAAATCCAAAACTTTTAAACTTTTAATCCATGCAACCGGCCCTGCCCACTATGATTAATTCTCTGATTTCTAATATTGTGATTTTATATGGTCTGATGTGTTTATTTATAATGTTTTTGTATTGTATATATTTTTTGTATTTTATTGTTGAATTCTTATGTTGTACATTGGCATTGTTGTACTGCTGGGCTTGGCCTCATATAAGCCGCCCCGAGTCCCCTTGTGGAGATGGTGGCAGGGTATAAAG
Organism: Anolis sagrei ordinatus; assembly: GCF_025583915.1. Classification (NCBI taxonomy): domain Eukaryota; kingdom Metazoa; phylum Chordata; class Lepidosauria; order Squamata; family Anolidae; genus Anolis; species Anolis sagrei. The sequence continues at coordinate 104,041,523 of NW_026847549.1, forward strand.
TATTATTATTATTATTATTATTATTATTCAAAATACTCCAAAATCCCAAAGTGTCCACATGGGAGGTTGAGTTAGTGACACCTTTGCTTTCTGATAGTTCAGTGGGCACGATGTATAAATGTTTTTAAAATACTGTATAAAATTGCCTTCAGGCTATGCATATAGAATCAGAGTTGGAAGAGACCTCATTGGCCATCCAGTCCAACCCCCTGCCAAGAAGCAGGAAAATTGCATTCAAAGCACCCCGACAGATGGCCATCCAGCCTCTGTTTAAAAGCTTCCAAAGAAGGAGCCTCCACCACACTCCTGGGGCAGAGAGTTCCACTGCTGAACAGCTCTCACAGTCAGGAAGTTCTAATGTTCAGATGGAATCTCCTTTCTTGTAGTTTGAAGCCATTGTTCCATTGCATCCTAGTCTCCAGGGCAGCAGAAAACAAGCTTGTTCCCTCCTGTCTGTGACCAGGGGCGGCTCAACCATTAAGCAAAGTAAGCCTTTGCAGTATAGTTGATTTTGCCCAGGGCCACTCTTGAGGTGCTCTTGGGGGAAAATAGACCTTGACATATGCGAGTTGTAGTTACTGGGATGTATAGTTCACCTAAAATCAAAGAGCATTCTGAACTCCACCAATGATGGAATTGAACCAAATATGGCACACAGAACTCCCATGACGAACAGAAAATATATATCAGTGATTGGTTGGGGGGGGGGGCTCCAAAATACTGTTTGCTTACCGTTGAAAATTACCTAGGGCCGCCTCTGTCTGTGACTTCCTCTCACATATTTATACATGGCTATCATGTCTCCTTTCAGCCTTCTCTTCCTCAGGCTAAACATGCCTAGCTCTTTAAGCCGCTCCTCATAGGGCTTGTTCTCCAGGCAAATAAGGCATATATGAAAGAAAATGAATTCTATGTTTAGATTTGGGTATAATCCCCAAGATATGTATGCATATACAAATACAGATATTCCAAATCCAAAAATAAATCTAAAATCCAAAACATTTCTGGTCCCAAGAACTTTGGATAAGGGATGCTCAACATGTATAATGTATAAGCATCTCTTTGTGGCTTAAACTTTCAGGTTTTTATAGACTGATTTGATATGTTTACTAAGATTCTAATTCTCATTAGGCTCACGAAGGTTACTCCTTAGGAAAGTGGATTTAGAATTTTAGTAACGGACAGTCACATTTTGTTCTTACATTTACTGTTACAATTTTATATGGGGGTCTATTCATTTGGGGTTTTTTCCAGGTGGTTGTTCTACCACAACAACCAAACAACCACCACTGCCGATTCGTAATCATACACACACATCAAACTAACTGTCTAAATCCCTTCATATGTACATCAGATCCAATGTGGTAGATTCTACAAAAGCCTATGTCACATAATACATTAAGTCTTTGAGCTGCAAAGAAATTCTTTGTAGTTTCCACTGCAATAAATTTATTAGATTTTCTCAAAATGTATTAGTCATATTCTGTTTGTGCACACAATATGAAAAGGCAGAAAGTACGGCACCATAAGCCTGGTTTTTAGCCTTCTCTAACTGTACAGAGTGTCCTTTGTTCGCCTTCTGAGATCCAGAACAGTAAAAGTATGCCATTTTATTGATTTTTGCTGGAGGCAACGAAGGATCAGACAAATCTTATAAACAATTTTAAAGCCCCAGTGGTTCAACTAAACAGCAATGTTTACCCCACTTTATCCTCTGCCTATCACTAAAATTACCAGCAAAGCTTTGATTTTGCATTTTATGATTCCACTTTTTTATTGTCTTAAGCCCAACTGCAGCATGTGTGTTTCCAGCAGATTATCTCTGGTAATCACTTCCATTTCTGCAATGGAAATGATCTGAAAATTGCTCTTTGATAACCAGGAATGAGTTCGCTGAGGCCAAGCTGCACAAAAGCTAGAATTGTGCAATTATCATTTATAAAGAGAAACTGTTATCAAAGTAACTGCGGGAGACATCTCCAGGACTTCTCTTGGAGCCGGGGAAATTTGAAACATATATTTCGCACACAGGAATTTTGCTATAAACCCTCCTGAATAATTCATGAGGCTTGATTTAATGTCACAGTTAGCTCTGGCATGTGCTACCAGGAAACAGTACTCTTAGGCTACATCCACTTGGGGGGCAGGGGGAAAGGCAGGGCAATACAGATGCAAATTCTGTAAAATGAATTTTGAGGAAGGTTTTGAACTGGTGTTGAGACCAGGAAGGTGACTGTATTCACTATAGAACCTGGCTCAAATCTCTGTGAGTTTTTCCCCCATTTCCGGGGGGGGGGGGGGGGGGGGGTTCATACCAGTGCTCCAGGGGAATAGGAAGTTAGGAAAAGGGGGTAACAGGAGTGGAGGCTATCCATTCCACCTCCCAGGGGGTCAATTAGCCAGCCCCCTGCTAGCCAGCGTTGCTCTTTCTGACAGCCCTTTTGCCCCAGATTCTGAATTCTAGCAAGCGTTTCAATGAAGGTGGGTGTCTACAATGTGCTCCACATTCTGCAAAGCTGATTTCTTCATGGATATATTGGAAATTGCTGAAGGATATTAAAGGGTTTAACTCAGACTTCACTGTGATTTTCTTTGACATGCAGTATACCCTTTAATCCGTGCTGCAGTGAACATTGATGGCATGTGTTTTCTGGCCTCTGCACTGGTCAGTAGTCCCACCAGCTATGCCATTTCATACAGAGGGAATTCTGAATTTGCCATGAAACGTATGATTGCTAACTCACTATAATAAATGATTTTATTGCACTATGTACTTTTAAGAGTAAATAATATTCAGCAGTTAATAATAATAATAATAATAATAATAATCTTTATTTCTACCCCGCCACCATCTCCCCGATGGGGACTCGGAGCGGCTTACATGGGGCCAAGCCCGGACAACATAATACAGCAATAAAATCAAAGCATATACATCAGACAACAACAACATTATCAAAATGACATTAAAATAATAAAATAATAATAATAGTAATAATAAAATAAAATAAAAATTCCAATAGACACAATCACGATAGAGATGACAATGGGTGGGCCACATATTCCAAATTCTAGTATTGGCTTAGCACTTCACATATATCTTCACAACCAAGAGTCATATTGGTGCCTTAAAGACTGATTTATTATGGCACAAGAATGTTGCAGTAAAAATGACACAAACACAACTTCCTTTTGAAGATGAGAAATTCAGTAACTTTTGTCTAGAGTCTGGTATATTACATAAAATTATTATCTCCACGTTGTACCTAGGATAAAGAGTTTTGCTTGTCCAAAACCAATGAAAGAACACAGAGTACATTCAATTCAAAACAAGGGGCCAATTTAGTCTTTACATAAAACAGACCAACATCCTGAGACATTTTAAGGCTTTTTGAGATTACATTTGAACAATTTGGTTTTTGTTCCAAAGTAACTCCGGCTACAAAGTTGCTGCAAGTACTTAGGGTGTCATACCATATTGATAGCTATGTCTTTTTGTGCCCCGAGTAAGAGGAGTCCAGGATAAATGCACCAAATGCACCACATTTTGTTTGACTTCAGAAGCTAAACAGGCCTGGTCAGTATTTGGATCAGAGGCCACCAATGAATACGAGAAGCTGTAAGAAGAAACTGACAAGTTTTCCTGGTCTAAGAAAACTTTATGATTTTTACAGTCACCATAAGTCAACAGTAAAAGATGTCCTGTTCATAATCTAGAACAGGGGTTCTCAACTTTTTCAGCCATGGAGACCTTTTTGAAGCAAATTACTCGTGGAGCCACAAGAAATGTTTATATATTATGTTATATATAATATAATATAATATAATATATCAGGCATAGGCAAACTTTGACCAACATAAACTTAATAGTATTTCAGTGGAAGATCATCCAGTCTAACCCTCTTCTGCTATGCAAGAAAAGCACAATCAAAGCACCCCCAATAGATGGCCATCCAGCCTTTGCAATCATCATCATCATCATCACCATCATCATCAAAACAACCCCAGGGACTATCCAGTCCAACCCCCTTCTGCCATGTAGGAAAAGATGGCCCTCCAGTCTTTGTAATCATCATCATCATCATCATCATCATCATCATCATCATCATCATCATCAAAACAACCCCAGGGACTATCCAGTCCAACCCCCTTCTGCCAAACAGGAAAAGATGGCCATCCAGCCTTTGTCATCATCATCACCATCACCATCACCACCAACAACATAATAGCAAAATCCCAGGGGGCATCCAGTTCAATTCTCTTCTGCCATGCAAGAAAAGCACAAAGCACCCCCAAAAGATGGCTGTTCAGCCTTCGTAGTAGTATTAGTAGTAGCATTCCAAACTTCCTTTCTATAGACTACAGTGTTTACAGGTGTATGTTCTCTATTGCTCTCTTTCACATGAATGCACTTTTTATTGTAATGCTGCAGTTGAATCACATTGTTTTGAATTTTATTATTTTTATACTATTTTTCAGTTTATTACCTCAATAATTCCCTCATAATTACAAGTGGATTAACTCAATTAAGGAACCCATAGCTCTGACATTGCAAGACCCAAGCATGGCTGTTCATAGCAGTGTCTTGAAGTTCTATTATTCATAGGGTTGCCATTAATCAATGTTGTTTTAACAGCATTTAACAACAAATTCAATGATGTGGATTAGAGAGTGAAAGAACTGCCATCTCAATGTGTATATTTTGTGATCGTCTCAATTTAAGAAAAAAAATTTAAGTATATGTTTAAAATCAGTTAAACTGAAATGACTCAAATTGATTCACTTCAATATTATGTAGAGAGCAGATGAGCCAGGAAAGAATCTTGGCACACTACAGTCCCCCGATCAATGGCTGCCTTTCTCCCACAAAGTTGCATGAAGACGTTTATGACAGAAAAGGATACAACCTTCCAGATGTTCAATTGTTTCCCCACCGATGTCACATCAGGTAAGTGAAGAGAACAGGAAGCCTGTAGTCAACCAAATCCTTGGCTGCTCTCCCCATCAAACTTTGCTAAGGTGGGTTTAATTTTTGAAAATGTGAGGCAGAAGGGAGAAAATTCTTGAAAATACTCCTTCTCCCTTGCAGAAATGAACAATTCTTAAATCATTACATGACACATACCCATAACACAGAAATACATCATCATCATGAACCACATTGTCTGGCTAAATTAATAATTCCTGGATTTTTCTGGCTAAAATCAAAAGCTGCAATCCACAGAGTCCACCCTGCAGTTCTTTCCGGCGTCAAAAAGTACAAAACAAGAATTGCAGATGATAAAAATAAACAATAAATAATTACTATGATTACAGTAACAAAACAGCTAATCATAGAAGCATAGCAACCTCTACTACATTCAACCTCTTTTGATATATTTTTTTTTCCAGCTTCAAGGAAAATATAAACTAGTAAAGCTAGTTTGAGAGAGCCCTGCTCCAAGTCACCAATTTTACATCTAACATTTGATTAGGAAAACACCATACAGGAGAAGAATGAGTCTTGCCCTAAAGAGGCCCCAGGTTGTCTCAAGCATCTCCAAAGGGATCTCAGATGGAAGAACTGGGAAGGAGCCAATGGGCTGAAAGACCAAATGTCAATTCCCTTTCATTTTATGTTCAAGGTATCTCTTCACCAGGCACAACTCGAGAATCAAATATTGTGGGATAGAAGTCTATCAATAATGTAACAAAAAGATTTATAGGTACTAAAGAAATAAAGGAAGGAGCATCTTTGGAGGACCAGATCAGATTCAAGCCAAAGACACAGGCAAGGTTGGAACCAGTCATTTTGTTGAAAATGCTTTCTTGTGACACCTAGAAAAGGAAAGACACGGAGATCAGTATTTCAAAACCTCACGCTAAAAGCTAAACTATCACACTTCAAAAATCAAATTATACGTACACCCTGCTTCCTGCAATATGGCTTACAATAAAATAAGAAGAAACACACAACACAATAAAATCTAAAGTGTTCATTGGGATTAAGAGGCAGCAGCAGCAGCATAAAGCACAAAAACCGTAAACTGGGGCAGAAAGGGAGGCTAATCATAAAAGCATTCCTGAAAAGAAAAAGTCTTAGTGAACTTCTTAAAATACAAAATGAGGGAAGTAATCACCCAAGGGCTAAACAAAATATGGCATCATTCGTGCGGTTTCGGCAAAGTAGAGATTAAGAACCTCTGTAATGTTCTGAACTCATGGATTTGTTAAAAAAAATATGCAAATCATATTTTGTTATCAGACTGATTTTTTAGTTTTAAGAAATTATATTATATTATAATTATATTCCAATGTGCCTTCAGTGATTGAATGTAAGATACTCCCTGACCAAACTTTGCACAAAATGTCCTTAGAAGCACTTTATTTTATGGTTTGTGCAATTAAATCCTTCCCCATTCCCGGATCCTCCTCCTTATAATTTACATTGTCCTATTTCCCAGTGTTTTAAAATTTTATCCTTGAATTTGGCCCTGCCCAGTGAAATCTTCTGTGTTTTTAATGCTTGATTTTATATTGTTGTGTCGCTTATTATATTGGTTTTGCATTTTATGAATTTTTTATTTTTTACTTTGTTGTTTGGTTCTACTATGTTTTTGTGTTATATTGTGTGTACTGTATTGATGGGTGTGGCCTCATGTAAGCCGCACCGAGTCCCCCTGGGGGAGATGGAGCGGGGTATAAATAAAGTTTTTTTTAATAATAATAATTATTATTATATTATTATTATTATTATTATTATTATTATTATTATTATATTAATTTCTTTTAAGAAAGTATATTGTCTATTACACATTTCATAGGATATATTACACATGTATATATTACATAATACATCATAGGATATATTATATTTTAAGAAAGTATATTGTCTATTACACATTTCACCAACATAGCACACAAATTGCATACTGTGCTATGATTGTGAAATGTGTAAAACATATAAGCTTCATTAGTTAAAAATATACACAATAGTTACCAATATAGCCAGAGTTAAAAGAAGGAGTAGCAAGCTATTGCAGACCCCAAAGCRTCCTTAAGACCTTCTCTCCAAACAAGGTAACACAGAGCAATGGATGGAATARATATATATAAATATATAAAATATATATACAATYGCATTTATATACATCCTTCCTGTTTTGGAACGGCTGTTCCAGGGGCTCCAATTTTGTGTTTTGCACTTAGTGTTTGTTCATAGTCCTAAGTTGCAGGGACTTTGCAGATAGGTGGCTTCCTTTGGCTGCATTCATAGGGCAAGCCACCTGTCAATAATAGTTAGGATCCCTGGTCCCYCCCCTCTCTGGGTTTTTTGGAGGGAAGGGGCCATTTTTCAGGCAGTCACACAAGGAAGCCAGCCTATAGGACGCATATCAGTTTGTCCCGTAGGAAAGGCTTCATTCCTCAAAGCCATCTGGGGAAATAGAAACAGACCATCCAGGGTCCAAACTGACTATCCAGTTCCAGGGAAARGGAAGGAAAAGGTCCCAAAGGCTCTGGCTGAGAGCTCACGGCCTCTCAGCCTCACAGCACCAGAGGGGGAAAACAGCCCTGAAGTTTCCACAGTTCAGCATTACAGAACAACGGAACTCCAGCTGCTATATCTTCAAGCCTCAGCCGGTAAGGTCTGCTCGATACCCAGATGCACATGGATTTTGGTAGCAGCACCCACGCTGACTAGGCATAGATAGAAAGCGGCCTGGGAGGGATTATAAAGAGTTCTTCCTTATGCTGAGATAGTACAGTCAAACCAAGTTAGTGCCAGTCTCTTAAAGACTTGAATAGTAAAGCCTTGAAGTTTTGTTTGAAGATTTGTTCCTTAATAAAGACTTTGTTGTACTTTTAAAGACTCTAAAGCCCATTACTTCTGGAAGTCTCTAACAATCTCTCTTCGGGCACCCCGGCTTCCCACTGGGTTTAAAGTGTGTGTCCTGTAGAATAAAGACATTGTGTACAGGCCCAGTGGCGACAGAACACTTCCCCATCTTAGCTATCACGTGAACAGCCCGCACAAAGCTATAGTGTCCTGTCTTTCCTTCACCTGCATTTCAGCTTTCTTGGGACTGAATACAGTGCAGAAGGCTTGAAAAAGCAAAAAGTCTTACCAGGAAAGAAAATTACAAGAAAGACTTGTATGATATGCATTCACTATAAAGAGGCATTCCTCCTAGAGTTCACTGTAGTTACAGAGCCCTTCTTGACAGTCTCCAATTTCCCAAGAGCCCTGCTTAGGGATGTGATCACACACAATTGAATTAGCATTTTACACATTTAAGCTACTGACGGAGCCCATCACATGATGCAGGCTTGTACCATGGATTCCAGGTATTTCGCCATTTCTAAAGTGTGTTTTTTTCCTACACTTAAGTCAATTAGCAATCAACTTCTTTTTTATTCCACACTGAGAGATGTGTAAAAACCTGAAATTTAACATCACTTGTAAGGATAATGTTTACATCGCTCTGGAGGGAGGAGCCAAGATCGGCACTAAAGAATCCTTTCTTCTGCCATAATCTTTAGAACCGAGGAGGAAGGGACAGTAATTTATATCTTTTTTAATGATGTAAATTCAATAGAGTTACCTATTGATTTGAGAGGAATCTGTACTTATAAATTATAGAATGCTATAGAAGAAATCATATTTAATGATCTCGCGTTCTGCGAGAACAAACACAGAGGATTTCTTCAAGTAAAAGAAAATGGGGAGGAGACAGTGGGAGGAGAATGTCTCCCATGTGATGGGGAAGCAAACAAATAAATTGGAAAAGAAAGTTGAACAAAGGAAAACATGAGATGGGGGTTGGAAAATCATTTGTTTAATTTCCAAACGGGGTGTTGCAAAGCTTAAGAGAAAAGCAACGGTCCCCAGCTATTTACTTATTGTGCGGGATGAAGTCCTAAGAGAAAATAATGCTGTGGTGGACCATTGCCAGCTCTTTAATGCCAAATAAATAAATAAATAGGTTAAACAACAGACCTTTATGTATGCTAACTGGAAATTCTTTAGCTTTCCTCCCAGGACTTTTCAGATTACCTTGACCTTTCCAAATGTGAAATTCTCCTTTAGCCACTGAACATTAGAAGACAAATCAGCAGTAGCTTCAGACCTGAGTGCTGAAATCAACTAATGTCTGCACTTTACACATTCAGAAGCAATTCTAAGTTCTATTACCAAATTAAAAGAGACGGCACCAAGCACGTCTGTATCATTCATTAAAACCTAGAAGTTTCTCAGCTGTGAAGAAGTAGACCAAAGCAGTGGACATAAAAGGCCCTTACATCTATAATGTTGAAGAGATATTTGAAGCTAAATAATAGTAAATGAGATGAGGATTTGGAAATAGCTTGCTGAGATAGATCAAGCAATGACAGCGATGCTATCTGATGCATCCAGAGCATTGTGTAAACAAAAGCACTTATACTTTTAGAGAAAGGGGGGCAAAAATTAAGAACTGCTTGAATGAATCACACCAGAAATTAATCTGCTCCATCATCATATAGAATGGCCTATAGACCAGATGAAATAATAAGTTTTTTAAAATATACTGCTTTTATCTTACCAAAACAGAGAAACAGTTTTACTGATGGAGCTTGAATATACAGGCCTGCCAAACTGAGGGTCATAAAAACATTTTTTTTAATGAATGCTGGTTTTATAGAATTTTGGCATCCCAAATCCAAAAATGAGCTCAGATTTGCTGTATCTCTAACTGGTTTTTCTCCACACTTGGTTGGACATTTTAATTTTGTAATATTGTTATCGGGCACACTTTCTTTGAGAAGAGATAACAAAAAGAAATGGTTTAAGTCTTTTAACAGACTTTCAAAAATTTTAATTCATTGATATGAATGATATAAATCCATCCACAAGCACTAAAAAGTCACACCAGAACACCAGCAGCCATGCTTACAACTGAGTAGCAGTTATATCTAATTTGTGAAAGGATTTGTGAAACTTAAAGAGTACTTATATTCTGCCCTTCTCACCCTGAAGGAGACTAAGGGTGGATCACAGAACACATATACGACAAAGATTCAGTACCAATTATACAATGACAAGACAGATTACAGATAGAGGTATATTTAGGCTTTTTCTCATCATTTGGCATCTTTTGGAGGCTGTGCTCGGTTCTGGCCACAGGGGGTGCTATTGCTCCATCTCCTTGTCAAAAAGCTTTGTTTGTTTGTAAACTTTCCTCCGAAACGCTGTGCTTAAAATACCTTCCTGCTTAATGTGGTTCTTATTCATTTATTCACATTGCTATTTTCAATCCTCTAGGTGGGCGGGGGAGCTGGGCCAAAGGTCAGGAGCTTACCCTGACCAGGCTTTGAATTGTCAACCTTTCGTTTGGCAAGATTTACTGAAGCAGCTGGTGATTAATCTGCTGTACTAAAGCCCTGTTTGTTTTTAAACCAAGCATTCCAAAATACATTAAAAACAGCTAAAATGCTGATTTTTTTTTCCATTACAGACCCCCTACTGTAACTGTTATGAGGATATTGCCAAAATACATATTACATACATATACCTCATGGCATGGGGAGATGCTGCACAGTTTTTGAAGGTTACACCTCAGCCATGAAGTGCTCAAGAGTGGACAAAATACCACAATATTATGATTATTTTTTGTACATCTGTACATATTTGTGAACCCCAGCTTTCTAACTCAGACAAAACAGAAGCACAGATTACTTTAACATGGTGCCATCCAGGTATACTGGACTTCAGCTCCCATGGTCCTCCATTGCTGGCCATTTTCCTGGAACCAAGGAGAGCTGTAGCCCCAAAACGATGGTGGGAACAGATTAATGAAAGCTCTAGTAGAGAGTAGTATAACAGTATTGTAAAACACAACTGATATAACCTTAGTTTATATCTTTTGATCAAGTATCTCTCTCTCTCTACAGGCAATTTACGATTTTGATCTACATGACCACACAAAATATATGATTTATTTCTATACAGACACTCATTCATCTTTTTTGAAAATGTGTATAGTTGCTTGCTACTGTTAATAAGACTGTTATTTTTCTTGCAAGCAGCTTGCAATTGAAACAATCAAATGAACTATCATGCAAACTTGCAATCTAGCTTCACCTCAGAACAGTCTAAACATCCACATGTGGAGATATCCTACACAAGCACAACACAACTTCCATAGAGAATAACATAGAATCTTAGAATCATAGAGTTGGACAAGTCATTTAAAAATGTTATTCAATAATGAGCATAAAAAACTTCTCTGAAAATTGCTATTCTTATATTGCCTTTTCCGTTTGTACTGAAATTGCACATGGTTATGTTTTGCCTCAATGATTTCTGAACAACGTAGCCTGGGATGGACTATACAGGGGATGGGGCCATTTTTCCCCCAAATCCACACAGCAAGTCACACTGGTGGGCTTAGGTTCTAAATGACTCTTCCTCTGGCAGATGAATTTCTTTTGTTTTTTGGAGGAGTATTTATTATTTATTTATTTCCTATATTTCTATCCTGCCCTCCTCACTCTTGAGGGGGGACTCAAGGTGGCCTCACAAAAGCATTCTAGGATGCTGAACTTCATAAAGCAATCAACCATCAACAATACATTAAAATATTAAAACAGTAATTAAACAATTGATTAAAAACACGCCTGCTAAAATCAGTAGAGTAGAAGGGTTTCAGGAACTCTAGGGAAGGTCACAAGGACACTGCATTTTTAGGTTGCTTTGCGGCAGTTTTGAAGTTAAAAAACCATCTGAAGAAATTGCTACAACACATCCACAATTGATCCATGCCATGATCTAGCTGTTCTGTTGTGTTAAACAACCATCTGAGTGAATTAACCAAATTATCTAAGTGATGCTCTTGAAATTTGATGACTTGCTGTGCATTAAATGTGATTTGTGTTTTCATTGTTATTGTTAGTGTCAAAATGTCCATTTTGGAAAAAAATTAAAAAGAAAAAAAAGAGGTGAATGCCCCTTTAAGTAATTTGTAGGATTAACCTCATTTGTATTTACATAATATTTTTTGTAATTTATGATGATGGGATATATCACAATTATCAAAGATTATTACTTTGCACTGACACTGATTAGGCTGCAGCGATCTGAAACTGCTAATTTGTTGATTAATATTCTACCAACTAATTTCAATTTTAAGAACAAACATGTTGCCACCAATTTCAGTTACAAGACAGTTTTGGAATTAAGCAGCAATAACCACAAGGATTTAATTTCTACCTACCATATGGAGAAAACATATTAGAAACTTCAGAACAGCATAATTTTGCTCAGGAAGCCTATGGACAATTTCTTTGCATCTAGTTACTCGTAAGCTACTTTCCACACCTGTTAGAACAAAGAACATATTACTTCTTCCTAGTAGTCAAAGAGGAGCATTAGCAGAGAGAACTAGGATACCTTCATCTCCAGAATCATCATGACTTGTTACGCTTCCATTATGCTTAAAATATTTGCTAATACAGAAGAACATTCTGCAGATTTAACTGACAACCTCTGTTCTATTAAAATGGCCTTGAAACTTTTGGATGTATTAAAGCCACGTCTCTTCCATCTCCACATCTGCAAATGGTTGTCAGTTTTAGGATTGCTCACTAAAATCTAGATTTTTTTTTTAAAACAAGTTCCTGTCTTGTAGAGGTATTATACCATGTTTAGCTCTCCCAACAGATACCTATGGGAAACACAGACTTAGACTTTGATGTGGGTTAATGAGATGGCTACTGGTAAAATGTGAGGTGAGACAGAACCATGTAACTAAAAATACTCACTAGTAATTCCAAGGATTTCATCATAGGTATAAAAGCACAGTAAAGGCTCAGGAAGTTCTCTCAGGAGAGTCTTAAGGATGACTGCAGGAATGTGGATATCTCCATATTCATCAAAATTAACAGGCTTTCCTAAATATGAAAATTTGGATGAATGTATAACATACCACTGATAATTTCTACATATGAAAATATGTGGCACTGGCTGCCTTTACTCACCCCATCTACTAACTTCAACAGATATTATCAATTGTCATGTTTTGCTAAGTCCTGATTATCCAAACATAGCTTTCAGAAGCAACAGAAGAATGAAAGTACCGGTTTATTCAGGATTAAGCCCCGAATGCTAGAATCCTTGCAGACTAGCCGTATTAAGGTACCTACATACACAAACTGTTGAGGATGAGAAAAAGCCAAAATCCTGAATCCAATTTGCCATAGTCATCAAAAGGAGTTTCAGAATTCAGTCAGGAACAAACACAAGTCACAATCCCAGTCCAAGGTCAACAAAGTCAGTAGTCATTATGGGGATTGGGTTGTTGTAGGTTTTTCCAGGCTAGACCTCACTACCTCTGAGGATGCTTGCCATAGATGCAGGCGAAATGTCAGGAGAAAAATTGCCTCCAGAACATAGCCATATAGCCCGGAAAAACCTACAACAACCCAGTGATTCCGGCCATGAAAGCCTTCGACAATACATTATGGGGATTTATTAAACAGTAAGCAACTCGTTCATCAGAATATTTAAAATGACTACTAATGTTTTGTGGGTTGACTTTTTCCCAAGCAGGATATGAATTCATGTTCATACAAACAACCCTATTCCGGATACTCTATTATTGTTGTTCATTATTTGCGTTTTCGGTTTTATTTTACGTAATTGTTGTTTTGGGCTTGGCCTCATGTAAGCCGCACCGAGTCCCCATTGGGGAGAATGTGGCGGGGTACAAATAAAGATTATCATCATCATCATCATCATCATCATCATCATCCCACTATAAACCTAGAGGGGTTTCCAATAGAGTTTTTGTGCAAATCTTTTGTTCTTTTCTTTTTGTGTATTTTCAAAAGTAGGCCACATAATTTGCTTGAAAACGAACGTCATATTAAGCAAGTGAAGATCTTTGAGCATCACAACTTATACTCCTCTGCATGATTTTTATTTTTACCAATTTTGCTTGATGAAGAAGCCAAGGGTCTCCAAAAACGAATGACATGGATTTTATACCTTTTGGTTGACCACATACTTGTATCACTACAACATGTATTTTGATTTTGTGGCTTCGTTTTAAGTATTGATTAGAGAAAATAAATCAAAGGAAACTTTGCTCAGTCTAGTGAGGATTTCCTGGAGCCATGCTTCTTAAGCTAGCATATCCCTCTTCCCCATGCACTAGCATCATATTTGCACCCACTGGCTTCACATGTTTCTTTCTTTCTTAGGAGCCTTTTGAGGATGGGCAACCAACAGGCTGCAGCCTGGCATGACCCATGGACCACCACTTTGAATAGCTTTGTCCTATAGCAGACAAAAGAACTCAGGAGGTGGAAGACTTTCTACACTCTCTAGAACAGTGTTTCTCAACCTGGGGGGTCGGTACTCCTGAGAGGGTCGCGAGAGGGGTGTCAGAAGGGTTGCCAAAAATCATCAGAAAACATAGTATTTTCTGTTGGTCATAGGTGTGTGGGAATTTTGGCCCAATTCTCTCATTGGTGGGGTTCAGAATGCTCTTTGATTGTAGGTGAACTATAAATCCCAGCAACTACAACTCCCAAATGTCAAGGTCTATTTTCCCCAAACTCCACCAGTGTTCATATTTGGGCAAATGGAGTATTCATGCCAAGTTTGGTCCAGATCCATCATTAATGAGTCCACAGCACTCTCTGGATGTAGGTGAACACCCTTATGACCCCACATCCCTATGACTCCAAAACTCAAGGTCAGTGTCCACCAAACACTGCCTGTATTTTCTGTTGGTCATGGGAGTTCTTTGTGGGAAGTTTGGTTCAATTCCATCATTGGTGGAGCTCAGAATGCTCTTTGATTGTAAGTGAACTACAAATCGCAGCAACTACAACTCCCAAATGACAAAATCAACCCCCCCCCCAACCCCACCAGTATTCAAATTTGGACGTATCGGGTATTTGTGTCAAATTTGGTCCAGTAAATAAAATGCATCCTGCCTATCAGATATTTACATTATGATTCATGACAGTTGTAAAATTGCAGTTATGAAGTAGCAACAAAAATAATTTTATAATTGGGGGTCACCACAACATGAGGAACTTTATTCAGGGGCCGCAGCATTAGGAAGGTTGAGAACCATTGCCCTAGAAGGTTCTGTCCAAAAAGGGGCAGAACTCCCACATGTGTAATAAGTGGTGATCATAAAGCAGAATGAGAACTTACCCTGATTATAAAGTTTCTGGATTTCTTTAATACTTTGTAAGCTAGCTGATCTTCTAAACAGCCCTTCCGCTTTGAGCCCTATGAAGGAAGAATAAAATATTAATGGGATTCCTTTAACCCATATCTGTGGACTGGTTTAGACCCTTGAAAACTGAAGTCTCGGATGCCATGAAGTAGAAATATCTGGCTCAACTGGCTCAGCAGGCCCACAAACATAGGTATTACCTCCAAGTTATTTTTAGGAGAACAAGAGTGTGCACTTTCAGCGGAGCTTCTGTCATGCATTGTGGTCCAGGAGGGCCAGCTTTATCTGGGAAAGAGTGGAATAACTTACTATTTCTGCACAGCAGTAGCACTAGGCATATTTACGCTAATCTGCACAAAATAATTCACAGGTCTTTGAGCAGGCCTTGAGAATGCGATAATTTTTATCGGTTCTTAAAGAGATAGAAACCACATCATTTCCTGCATGGCAGGAGATTGGACTAGATGGCCGTGTGGTCTCTTCCAACTCCATTATTCTATGATTATTCTATATGTTCAACGAAACCATTTATGGAAACAATTCACTCATGTGAACAATAGAATACTGGAACTGTGAACTCAGATTTAGGATCATAGAGTTGGAAGAGACCACAAGGGTCATTCAGTCCAAACTCCTGCTATGCAGGAAAAGCACTAAAAGTACCCGTGACAGATGGCCATCTAGTATCTGTTAAAATCCTCCAAGGAAGGAGTTTCAACACTCCGAGGCAGAGTTCCACTGAATAGCTCTCAAAGTTAGGAAGCTTTTCCTAATGTTCAGACGAAATCTCCTTTCCTGTCATTTGAACCCATTGCTCCACTGAATCCTAGGGCCCTTCCAGACCGCCCTAAATTCCAGAATATCAAGGCAGAAAATCCCACAATATTTGTCTTGAACTGGGTTGTCTGAGTCCACTCAGATAAAGTGGGATTTTCTGTCTTGATATTCTGGGATATAGGGCTGTGTGGAAGGGCCCCTAGTTTCCAGGGAAGCAGAAAATAAACCTGCTCCCTCTTCCTTAGGACATCCTTTCAAATATTTAAACATGGTGAACATATCTCCTCTCAACCTACTCTTCTGCAGGAGAAACGTCCCCAGCTCATTTGTGAATCTTCCTCGGACTGGCTATTTTTACATCCAACAAACTGTGCCTGAACAGGCTGCTCAAAGAGCAATTTTAAAAAATACATGAGACAGTGTTCAGTTTTTGTTATCCAGGTTCCAACCTGCCTAACTTTTTAAAATAAAAGATATATTGATAAATTGTGACCTGTGTCAATATGTCGTCTTCACAGTGTTTGCCCTTATTTTCACATTTGTTTCTTTGGTTTTAATGCTGGACAGATTCCCAAACTGTTAATCACTTGGTTTATGGAGATTTATTTAACTGTAAATGATCTTTCGAATGGGGTTCTCCTTGTGCAAAGTGCTTTATAATAAATATTTCCTTTTACAGGCTTAGGTTTTCTTTTGGATTCCTCCCGTATGCTTTAGTTTATTGACTTGCAGCATGTGTTAATTGAAGACATTAATCTGAATTACAGACACCAGCTGTGCTTGTCTCAAACTAATGTTTGCGATTCACATCTTTCTCATTCTAGCTATTCTGTAACATCAAATGTTGACACTGCTAAATTTATGCCAATCTTGATGACAGAGCAGTGTTTAAGTATAGTTGCAGACATATGAAATACAGTTAAAACCTATGATTTTAGTATCAGCATGAAATATGTCCAATCCTGGAGTAGACCAGAGCTTTCCAAATATTTCATGTTGGTGACATGCTTTTCGAACATGCATCATATTGAAACACATTAATTCAGTTTTCCTAGCAAACTGAGAATTAAACTGACTCCTTATAAGATAAAGACACATACATAAATTGTAACAAAATGTATATGGACACAATAGATCTCATAAAACCCTTTCATTTATATATTTAAAAATATATGATTTTTAAGATAACCTACATTTCCAAGATTTTTGTCATTTCTTGTTAAATTTGTGCGATGCATTTACATACTGCCACAGACACATTAATGCATTGCAATAAAGTTTGGAAAACTGTGAGTTATTATTTCAGTGACGGGGAAATTTAACTAATCTGTGTTCCAATTCTTAATCAGCCATACATTTATAGAGTAGGTTTGAACCTTTCAGGTTTTTAGTACTCCAATTATTATTATTATTATTATTAATAGTAAAACTTTATTTATATACCGCTCCATCTCCCTGAGGGGACTCAGAGAGGTTCCCAAGTAATATCACAAAACATATAGAGTAAAAACAACATAACCATAAGATTAACCAACAAAATATAAACATAAAAATTGTCACCATAACACACATATATTAAAAGTAATCCTGCCTGTTCAAGGCAGTTAAAAATGTAAAAGGCTGGGCCAAGATTTGTGCAAGCCCAAAAATTCTAAGGGCCCAGGAATTGAGTGCAATGCTATGGCAGGCAACAATAATATTAGGTACAACAAAACTTCCCAAACAGAAAACTTGCAAATAAAATCTGTTCCTCATGATATGAATTTAACAACAATATAGGCATTGCTTATTTTTATTCATAAAAATAATAAAGCATCCTTTAAATATCTATTTAACGAATACTTAATGATATCGCATCAAACTTTGACATCAATCCATGCTACACAAAAGAAAAGAGGGGAAAAAACCCCTGATAGATATAAGCCAAATCCAGGCTACAATAGCAACTAGAAGTGCATGTGGTGTTATATATGAAGAGTACTCCATGTGGGCCAAGGAAAGTGAGAGAACTTCACAGAGGGTGGTCTGCAGATGACCTCTGGTGTTATGAAGAGAAAATAAGATGTGCCACTGGAATTATTTATGTATAATTTAATTTGTCAATTTTAATCTGCACTTTATTAAACTGCATTTACCTGTGTGTATTTGTTATATGTATTTTAATAATGCTTTGTTTTACTTCAATGTTTTAACAATGTTGTACTCTACCTCAAGTTGCAAAGAGAGAAGGGGAATAAATAAATCTATATACATGTATAGATACATAAACCAGTGCAATATTTTCTAACAGCTATATACAATGATTGTACTTAATGATGCCAATCCCTCCTTCCACCCTTCCCATTGTAGTAACTTACCGTCCTTTGGGTTAGAGAAAGTCGTGTACCATCTAGCATGATAGTTATTATTTATATATTCCATGCAAAGATTCTGACAGATTAAATTATGAAGCCTCCTACAAAAAAGTCTTTCCCTCTATCTTTTTTTTTTTTTTTTACAGAATTTATAAATGGCTCCGGGTCTTTAATAAAGTTTGTTTGTGTGCTTTATTTTTTTCATTTTTTATTCAGTCCCACTATTCTAAAAACTTGTATTGTCGGAAGGTCTGGTGTCTTCCAATGTTGTACATATATAGATCTGTGCTGCAATTATCACGTAGTTCAATTATTTTGTTTGTTTCTTTGGAATTCCCAATAAAAAGAATTCAGGCTTCGAAAATTTCCTGAAGTGTTTTTTGTACCTTGCCCCATAATTTGCATGCTTTTTTTAACAGGGCCACCACATGTGGAAGAAAGTTCCTTCTTGTTTCTAACATTTCCAACACGTTTTGTTTCTTCTCTTATACATTTTAGCAAGTTTTGCTGGTGTCAGGTACCACTTGTTCATCATTTTATAAAAAAAATCTTGAAGCCAACAGTCCACATTTTCCCCCATTTATCTATGCTGTGTCTGACATTTTGTGTCCATTTAATCATGCATTCCTTTATAAGTTCTAGTTTCATTTCCATCTTCGGTAGTATTTTATGTTTCTCCTTTCTTCTTATCAAATTTGCAAAATGCCTCTTCCATTGAAATTGATAATGGGGTTTTGGGACATAATTTCACTTTTTACTTATTCCATGTCCATAGTATGGCTCATCCAATAAAATGGTGATTGGAGTTTGCGTGTACTTTTGCTTATTGATTTCATGTATAGGCACACCATCCAATATACAAATCATGACCTTTTAATTTTTAGTCTCACATTTCCACTTTCATTCAAAATCTTAGTTTTAATTCTAGGTCTCTTGCTTTGCCATATGTATTTGGTTAAACCTTTTTTCCATTGTTTAAAAGCTGTATCATTCATTATAATAGAAATATAAATAATATTTTAAATAGTATATTCATTTTGGTAGATGATATTCTTTCCAGTAGTGACAACTTTAATTTATGTATTAGTTTTTTGTTTGTTTATTTTAAAAACTGCTATTTTTCAAAATTCTTCTAATGTATGTTGTTGAAGGCTTTCATGGCAGGAATCACTGGGTTGCTGTGAGTTTTTCAGTCTGTATGGCCATCTTAGCATTCTCTCCTGACTTTTCTTCTAATGTATATAGTAAATTCTCTATCAGATCTTCTGTTACAACCATTAGATCAGGGGTCCTCAAACTAAGGCCCGAGTACGGCCCTCCAAGGTCATTTACCCGGTCCTCGCTCAGGGTCAACCTCAGTCTGAAACAACTTGAAAGCACACAACAACAACAACAACCCTATTTCATCAGCCAAAAGCAGACCCACACTTTCCATTGAAATACTAAGTTTATATTTGTTAAAATTGTTCATTTTAATTCTTATATTGTTTTTAAGTGGTTTTTTTTTTTTTTGCACTACAAATAATTTATGTGCAGTCTGCATAGGAATTAATTCTTTTTTAAAAAATTATAATCCGGCCCTCCAACAGTTTGAAGGACTTTGACCTGGCTCTCTGTTTAAAAAGTTTAAGGATCCCTGCATTAGATCATCTGCAAATGCTCCTAGTCTGAATATTTCATTCTTAATTTTCAGCCCTTTAATTTTTTCCCTCCTTATCTTCTTTAATAACCACTTCAAATGCCAAGATGAATAACAGTGGGGATAATGGGCACCCTTGTCTTGTACCCATTCTTTAGACAGTATTTTAATTTGTTTTTTTAAAAAACTTCTACGTTTAATTTATTTCATTCAATTTGAGAATGCAGTATGATTTACATGATTTTGTATTGTTGTTGTGTGCCCTCAAGTATTCTCCAACTTGTATACAACCCAATTTGTACAAAAGGGGTTGTGTTTGCCTTCCCCTGAGACTGAGAGAGTATGACTTGCCCAAGGTCACCCAGTGGTTTTTGATGGTCAAGCAAAGATTTAAATCCTAGTCTTCATCCAATCCTTAGTCCAATGCTCAACCACACCAGCTCTTTTGTGTTGTTTTTACCAGTTTTAAGTTGTCTGTTAAATTTAAAAATACTTTTAAAAGATCATAAGAACACTAAACCATTTATCGTTTAAAGTTATTCTAATTTTGAACTGTTCCAAATTGATTTTACTGTGCACTGTCTTGAAATTGTTGGCTATAATAATGATATTTGAGAGCAAGAGGGGGAGAGAGAGAATTAGGAGAGTAGGCAAGGATTGGCTACTTAGTGATATTCTAAAAAAAGAAAAAAAGAATGTAAGCATATTTTTAAAATGAGCATTAGTGGGAGGAAGTCACACATTTCTATTCTAAAGGCAAATATTCCCATTGATTTTTACTGGACGTTCTTAAAAATCAATGAAACACTTTGTGAAGTTCACTTGCCATTTTCTGACCTTAAAGCAAAACATCACTGTGTGCACACTGGTGCATAACATTATGTTGAAGCAGATGAGTGTAAATACCAGGTCTACATTGAGTACTGGAATTTGTACATGTACTGCCATTTTAATGTGTTACAATAGCTCTTCATCTCATATTGCACTGAACTATTTACAGTTGTAAATGCAACAGCTGTTTTAACCCAATTAGCCTAATTCTGTGAATTTGTCAGCCCAAAAAACTTTCCTAACTCCAGAATTTCCACAACTTTTCCCAGCTGTTTTGCACTACAGAATCTTGTTAATTTCAACATTTATCTGGCTTTTCTATTTACAGCTATATTTAATAGCTGTTTCATATAATCAGCAGTCAGTCTCTCAACTCGTCACCTCACAGCACAATACAATCAACAAAGCATGGAGCAGTAGGGACTCAAAAAGCACTAATAGGATTGTCTGAAACCAACTCTTACTCAAATTCAGCCATGCAAAACGCATAGTAGCTGATCAATCGTGACCAAGTATGATTGTCTTCCAAGGATAGAATCTTTGTGGTGGATCTGTAAGTGACTGTAGAGACCTATTCTGGATCTGCATGATCTTTCACAATGAGGACATATATTTCCAGATGGAAGGTGGTCCCAACAAGGGTTTGCTTGACACACCTTCCTCTTGGCACATTTCTTCCTTTTGCCCTTTATTCATGCCTCTTCAAAATCCAAGCACTGCTGATAAAAGCTAGCCTCTAGTACAATGCTTGAAGACCAGGGCTTTCCTGTTCTCGGTGTTTATACATTTTTTTCATGTTAGCTTTAAGCCCATCTTTAAATCTCTTTCGTTGTCCACTGACACTCCATTTTCCATTCAAGATGAGAACCAAGTATGGAAGACGGCAATCAGGCATTCAGACAATGTGTCCAGTCCAGCGAACTTAATGGCAGAGGATCATCGCTTCAATACTGTGGTCTCTGCTGCTTCCAAAATGCTGAAGTCCGTCCACCTGTCTTCCCAAGAGATTTGCAGGATTCTTTAAAAGTAATGCTGATGAAATATTTCCAGAAGTCGAGAATGCTATTTGTAGATGTCATTATTTTGCAGAGTTGGAAGGACAACAGTTTTATAAACAAGCATTTTAGTATCTCTACAAATGTCCCAATCCTAAAACACTCACTGCTTCATTAAAAAAATGCACTCACAGAGCTCAGCCAATGTTGTATTTCAGCATCAATGTTGACTTTTGTGGAGAGATGACTATCTAGGTAGTAGAAATGTTCAACATTTTCTAACATTATACCATTAAGCTGCATTGCTCATGTTGCAGAGTGATTGGTTTATGCCTGCTGGTAGAACACGTTGGTTTGCCCGATCACTGTTTTCCATACTTTGTTCTCATCTTGAATGGAAAATGGAGTGTTTTCTTGATGTTCAATGAGAGATGCAAAGCTACCAAACCAGTGAGTGAGTGTCCAGATTTCTCTGCAGCACACTAATTTTGCATATGATGAACCCCAGACTTTTTATTACATGAAATCTCCCACTCTTATGTACAATAGTATACAGTAGCCAAAGTTGCTGAATTTGTTAAGTTTTCTAAGGCAGATAATCCCACAATTTCCTAATCTGGCAATTAAAATGTGATGATACATGCATTGATTAACAACTTGCTGTCCTTTCATGACTTCTAAAATCAGCTCCTGTGGGGTTGTCTCAGATGTGGTTAACAGTTGGGACTATCTAGTCATGAGAGTGCTTCCAAACAAGTGACACAAGTCTGAGGTACCAGGATTGCACATAGGACTGAGGAACAGATGGCTCAGCATGCCTGCATTGGCTGTTAGAAAGCCCAACAGCTATTTACCTTCCACGCTTCATGCTAAGGCCTAATTCAGCTATGGACAGGGTCTCATCAGGTCTTCCGTTTTGTTTTTTTCACCTGTCTCTCCTTGAAAAGTAGGACACAAACTACTTTTAGTAGTTTAAAAAAATAAAAATCCACACTGTCTACAGCTACCTGGTGTGGAGTAGTAGGATCTCTGTTGTTTCACATCCAATATGAAGGCTGAAATTTGTTTCCACATACACAGTCGTGCTACTCTATCCTGAAACTAAGACTGTGTCATTTATTTGAAATTGAAGTCAAATCTTACCTTTTTGCTTCAAATAAGCTACTGTGTGCTTCATTACTGGTGGAATTACTTCACCTTTGTTCTTAAGTGAGAGGCTGTTGAGAAAAGTAAAAGAGATAGGATTTAGACTGCCACAGCACACCATCTTATTTTTCATCCATATCATCCTTGAACATTCATTAACTGACTGGCTACATCAGGAAACGTAGGCACCTCCAAGCACCCTCTTTTCCAGTTCTGGCTATTCATATTTTCAGGTCTGCTCACAGAAAAAATCCCATTTCTAGTATCCATAGGTAAATCCAGCACAGCTGGATCTTGAGGTCTAGAGAAGGCTCGGATGATGAATAAGCTTCTGGGGAAAACACTTTGAATATGCAGTAATATTTATTTATTTATTTATTTATTTAATATATTTATATCCCGCCCTTCTCCCCATAAGGGGGACTCAGCATGGCCTTACATGAGCATCAGAGGATGCTAACAGCATAAATATCATAAAAATTACAATTCACAATAAAACCATTTTAAAACATTGTACAGCATCATCAGTAAAATTTAACAATAAATTAATAGATTAACCTGCCAGTAAAACCAAGCTGAGCTGGGAGAATCCATGTAGCAAAATTCAAATTTCCTTTTCCTATTGCTGCTGGCCTCTAGTCGAACGCCTGGCCCCAGAGCCAGGTCTTCAGGTGTCTTCTTAAGGACAGGAGGGAGGTGGCCAACCTGATATCTTTAGGGAGAGAGTTCCACAGATGGGGGGCCACTGCCGAGAAGGCCCTGTCTCTCGTCCCCAACAACCACATTTGCGAGAGTGGTGGGATTGAGAGCAGGGCCTCTCCTGATGATCTTAAGCTTTGTAATGGTTCATAATAGGAGAGTTTGGGGTGCATTTAGGTCACCATGAAATGAGAAACTGGGCTAATCATCCATGGCAACATCAAGTGTTTCTCAGTAGATAAATCCTTATGGACTTTATTCCACTGTAGTTTCATGTCATCTACAGTGGAACAAACAGAAACAAATAAATCTGTTCCTCTTGTTTGGTCCTTAAGACTCTGGTGGTCAAGCAGCTCTTGTCCTCCAGAGCCTGAAGAACAATGAAATGACTCAGTAACTGAGCGGTGTCAGGTGCATCTGTGCTTTCATCACAGGGTAACCAAAAAAAAAGTCAAACTCCACTCCTTTTGCCTCTGTCTCTTAATATCAGATGAAATGTCTTCAATTCTTTGTACCACAATGTTACGAGCCAGGCAAACACTGGCAAACTCTTGCTCCACCATTTTCATCACGCAGTCTTTAATAAATTCACCCTCAGTAAAAGCTTTGCAGCACTTGGCAATCAGAGTTGCCACCACGGTAGCTCACCTTTGTGGCATTTTCATTTGACTCACTGGTTTTTATGAAAAGGGCTGCTGTGCCATTAAAACAGCTTCCAGTTAGGAACCCCTGGTGACGCAGTGGTTTAAACCCTTGTGCTGGCAGGACTGCTGACCAAGAGGTCAATGGATTGAATCCGGGGAGAGCGGGTTGAGCTTTCTCTGTCAGCTCCAGTTCTCCATGCAGGGACATGAGAGAAGCCTTCCACAAGGATAGTAAAGCATCTGGGCGTCACCTGAGCAACGTCCTTGCAGACGGCCAGATGATGACCAAGCTTCTCTCACATCAGAAGCGACTTGCAGTTTCTCAAGTCACTCTTAACACAAAAAAAGAGAAAAAAGAAGCTTCCAGTTGCTTCAATTTCCAATTTGCTTGTCATAGTTAGCATATTTCATTTGGTAGTGCTTCTTGATACTGAATTCCTTGAAAACAGCCACAGTCTCTTTGCAAATTAGGCAGACACTCTCATATTTTAGTGAAAAAATAGTGCAATTTCCTCTTCTCCTAGAAGTGGCGGCCCTTGATGTCAACTTTCCTTTTTTAGTTAGTCGCCATTTTAGAAATGGGCTGGAAAGGATCAAATAAGGGCAACATGGCAAGACTGCGGCTACAGGTCTACTGATCTTCTGGTGAAATATAAAATAGCTTTTTGTACACATGTATTTTATATTGTGGTCAATAGTGCTGGTGGGCTGGTTATTGTTGATTTTGTGGCAGAGGCTGTGGGCCAATGGAAATTTGAACATGGGCTGCATTGCTCGTGTTGCAGAGTAGTGGTTGAACTAGAGAGACACAATTTGATGTAAGTTTTATTTTTTGGATTCAAAGAGTCACTATGAAGGTTTTATTAGAGGTAATAATTTTTAAAGAACTATATAAAATACAAATTGAGTAACACATGGAACAAACACAAACTACACAATACAAAAGTTTAACAGAAAACTTACAACACATATCTCTATATACTATTAAAAATAAAAGAAAGGCACACAGCAAAGATTACTTCCAAGAAATTTAACTCTTTAATTCTACCTCTCCCTATTTTATCAGTGAATTACACTTCATATATGTATTTAAGTTATACTAATTATGTCACATTTTTCCCTATATAAATATCTCTAAAAATGGGGTGTGTCTTAAAATCATAGGTATTTTTTTGCTGCTGGTGGTGGTAATGAAAGAGTATGTCTTACAATCAATAGCGTCTTATAATTGAATAAATATGTAATACTGTATATACTAGATGCTAGCGGGGTACAAATAAAAGTTATAATATAATAGAGTATAAGCCTAGTTTTTCAGTCCTTTTTTTAGGCTGAAAAAGTCTCCCCCGGTTTATACTCGAGTCAATATTATTTATTATCTTACTTTGTTATTGTTGTTGTTYTTATTATTATTATTATTATTACATTTATTATTTTATTATTGTTGTTATTATTACATTTATTATTTTACTCTTATTACTGTTATTATTACATTCCATTATTTTACTCTATTATTATTATTATTYCTATTATTTTACTCTAWRTATTATTATTGGAGYACATGTAAGCATATTTACATTGAAGAAGGTTAGAATAATGGTTTAATCAGAGTTGGACAGTCTTATCTTGAATTACAGTTTTATGTAAATATTCAAAAACATTTAACCTACTGATGCCTAAATTAATATAATTTTATTGGTATCTATTTTTATTTTGAAATTTACCAATAGCTGCTGCATTTCCCACCCTCGGCTTATATTCGAGTCAATCCATTTTCCCAGTTTTTTAATGGTAAAATTAGGTGCCTCGGCTTATATTCGGGTCAGCTTATACTCAAGTATATACAGTAATTTTTCTTTAATCAAAACAGGAAGGTTATCTATTTCAGATAAATCATTAAGCTTGAGTAATCAATTTCTCAAATAAAATTATTTTTCCAGGTCTGTGCATAAGGTATTCTGTTAGCTGACATACTGTAGTATTCTTCCATAACCCTTTTGCTGTTCTCTTCCATCAGCACAACTCCATTGCTACCCCCCCCCCCAACCCGGCTTGCTTTGAAATTGTGAGGCTTACTATTGGAGGCTGACTCCAAACTGCTGGGTCGGGAGCGGTGGCCTTGGTGGAGGAATCTTCACTGTGGTAGGTGGTTTCTTCTTTTGTTTAATCCGAAGTTTTTCATCATGCCTAGTGGAAGAAAATAAATTCATTTAATTTTTTTTCAGCTCAAAGAATTTTAGCTCGAATCCTCAAATTTTAATCAATCAGATCAATAATCTTTTTATGTATATCAGAACATAACATACCATCAAAACGTATCACTTGCATTTCTTCCTCCCTCTTCTATGTGAGTCTATGTGATGTTCCTCATAATATAACATATCATCAAAACATGCCAATTGCATTCCTTTCTCACTCTTCTATGCGAGTCTATGTGATGTTCCTCAGTGGCTCAAATGTGTACAAAATAGTGTGATCTGGAACTGCTCAACAGACAGCAAAGATACATTTCTTATGGTCCTACAATTATTGCAAATGAAAACATTTATGCTGTTCTGACAAAAAGATCACATCTCTATAGTTCCAACTATTGGTATATGTTGGAAAATCTAGGTTATATATTATTCCCTCTGCTTAATTTCTAAAAATTTACAACTCCTATGAATGTTAGAACTAATCCTTCTGATCTTTACAAAGAACAGGGGAAAGTACACATGACTGCAATTCTGCCATTTTTCTATAACTATAGAGAAATAACGGCAAACCTATGGCCTAATCTGCCCTACAAAATGTCCATGTAAGCCCCATGCCCAAATGCTAACAAGGAGAAGCATCCTCCATTATCTCCAATTAATAATCAGAGGAAACAGCAATGATTCGCTTGCAATCCCTTGTTATTAATACTGATGTGGAATTACAAGCAAAAACAAATGCAAGCACATCACAATATTAACTGGTTAAAATTTGTAATCTGTAAAGTAATAAAGGAAAACTTTTTCACATAAAATCACTTATGCAGGAAAGAGACTACTGCAATTTTTCAATGTATTACATACCGAATAACCTCTTCAGGGATTTTCAGCTGGTCATATTTAAGATGGTCTCTCAGGTCACTTAAATAATTCAGATAGATGACCTTCTTCCCAAACTTGTGACTGTAAAATACAGGAGAACTAATTTAGGACTGGATGAAATGCATGCTTTTATCTCCAGAAATGCCTTACAAAATCCAAATATCAATACAATTCATTGAGCGATGACTGAGGCAACTGTGCCACAAAACACATTCATTTCCATACATACTGAAATCTAATTTTTAATAAAAAATGACTGCATTCTATCTGAACGTAGCTGTTGTCTGCATACATATGGAGCCCATTGTTTTGGGAACTCCAACAAAGCATTATTTTAATGAAGCATTAGAATGAATGAAAGAGTATATTTTGCTAAATTTTATGCCAATCGTCAGCTTCCTTGCCCCAACTCAAAAGGAATATTGCTGGCAAAGTAGTTTGCTTATTGCTTTGCATGAAAGAATGAAATCATGCATGACGAGAGTTCACAGATTGGATCTACACTGACATATAATGCAGTTTCAGAATGTGGTTTAACTACATTGAACCGGATGATATAAATCTACACTTCATGTAATCCAGTTCAATGCAGCAACGCCGCATTCTGAAACTGCATTATATGGCAATTTGGATCCAGCCACAGACACAATTTATCATTCCCACAACAGTCTAGGAATTGCTTTCCTGTTGTCTGGTCCGTTCTTGTTTTCTTGTGTCTGGTGGTAGGAATGGCATGATAAATATGATTTAAATGGCTCCCACCCCTGTAAACATGGCCAACAACATTTCCTGCAAGGGGGAAGAAATCTCATTATTCCCATGTCCACATGGTTTCACCACCTGCCTACTACTAGAGGGATGTTACTCAAGAGTTACACTATCCGTTCTTTTTAAGAGTGAAACTCGGAGTAAAATTCAATCCTCTTTCCCCCTTTTAAAGGGTGCACCTGATACCACTGATTCAGTGTACAAATAATAGAGGTAAAATGAAATCCTTGGGGAGTTACATTTTTGTCAGTGGGATTTTTTGTCTTTCATGGTGAATTTCAACACCTAATATTCTCATTTCTGCATGATCGAAGAGCTCTTTATTATTCAGAATATCACTGAAAAAACTAACTGTATATGAATAGGCTCCCTCTAGAGGAAGACTGCGATGAAAGTAGGTAAATTCCATTCTTTAATTGGAAATAACTGATTAGCCAGAATAACTAGTTCCTGTTAGAACGGAAGCACTTTTCCAGAACTAACACACTTGATGCATAAATCCATTTAGGTTTTCCAGCACACTCTTCTATGTTCAATTAAGCATTTATGACAGCTAACAAGGTGCTCCCCCTCAAATCACGATATTATACACATTCAAGCAGTGCCTTTAGAGAACTTACTAAACATGATTAATAGATTGTCGAAGGTTTTCATGGCCGGAATCACTGGGTTGTTGTAGGTTTTTTCGGGCTATATGGCCATGTTCTAGAGGCATTCTCTCCTGACGTTTCGCCTGCATCTATGGCAAGCATCCTCAGAGGTAGTGAGGTCTGTTGGAACTAGGAAAATGGGTTTATATATCTGTGGAATGACCAGGGTGGGACAAAGGATTCTTTTAGAGTTTTTTAAACAGTTTTTTAATACTGGAAACCATAGCAGAGCACCTGATGAACCAACCTGGACACAGCATATTATTTGACAACACAGAAATGCTGGACCACTCTAACAACCACCATGTCAGACTACACAGAGAAGCTATTGAAATCCACAAGCATGTGGACAATTTCAACAGAAAGGAGGAAACCATGAAAATGAACAAAATCTGGCTACCAGTATTTTAAAAAAAAAAACCCTCTAAAATTACAACAGCAAAACAACAGAGGGAAAACACCCAGGGACATCTAATCATCTCTCAACAAAAGATTGCCCCAGGCACTACCAGGCCATCAAATGCTAATCAAGGTGGTTAGTCGAAACATTCACACCTAGCTCCAGCAGACAAGATTTCTTTGTCCCACCCTGGTCATTCCACAGATATATAAACCCATTTTCCTACTCCAACAGACCTCACTACCTCTGAGGATGCTTGCCATAGATGCAGGCGAAACGTCAGGATAGAATGCCTCTAGAACATGGCCATATAGCCTGAAAAACCTACAACAACCCAATTATTAATACAATCTAGAAAATTTTCTGTTCACTTCAGAATAATTGCCTAGTATTGACCAGTGAATTGTATTTGTACATAGAATCCTAGACTTGGAAGGGAATACCTGATCCATCCAGTCCAACCCCCTTCCACGAACCATCAAAGTACCCCCGACAGATTGCCATTCAGTCTCTATTTAAAAGCCTCCAAGGAAGGAGCTTCCACTACACCCCAAGGCAGAGACTTCTACTGTTGAACAGCTCTTACAGTCAGGAAGTTCTTCTTAATGTTCAGGTGGAATCTCCTATCCTGTCATTTGAACCCATGGCTTCGAGTCCTAGTCTCCCGGGCAACATAAAGGAAGTCTGGCTCTCATGTCTTCAAGAGAGATATTGACAAGCTGGAATGTGTCCAGAGGAGGGCGACTAAAATGATCAAGGGTCTGGAGAACAAGCCCTATGAGGAGCGGCTTAAGGAGCTGCACATGTTTAGCCTGAAGAAGAGAAGGATGAGAGGAGATATGATAGCTATGTATAAATATGTGAGAGGAAGCCACAGGGAGGAGGGAGCAAACTTGTTCACTGCTTCCATGGAGATTAGGACAAGGAACAATGGCTTCAAACTACAAGAAAGGAGATTCCATCTGAACATGAGGAAGAACTTCCTGACTGTGAGAGCCGTTCAGCAGTGGAACTCTCTACCCTGGAGTGTGGTGGAGGCTCCTTCTTTGGAAGCTTTTAAACAGAGGCTGGATGGCCATCTGTCAGGGGTGATTTGAATGCAGTATTCCTGCTTCTTGGCAGGGGGTTGGACTGGATGGCCCATGAGGTCTCTTCCAACTCTTTGATTCTATGATTCTTCCCTCAACCTTCTCTTCTGCAGGCCGATCAGTGGTTCAGAGATCCCCTATCACACACTTCAGTCTCTTAGTCAACCAGGTCTCAGTACAGAATGGGCATGGAGCCTGCTTAGAGGACTTTGTGTTCTATGACTGCAATCTTAAGAACAACTCCACAAAAGTAAAGCAAGATTGACTCTCAAGCAAGTATGCTCAGGAATAGGGAATATCAGGTAATGCAGGCAAAAAAATCTTGTTTGTCATTACTGGGTTGAGTTAGAACTCAGAAGAGAACAGAAGGCAAAAGAAGAAAGAGAAAGAAAATGTAATTATCATGGCTTTATCTTGCATCTTCTGTAATGCAGATGTTTCTAAAAATCCATTTCACAACAAAAAGAAAGAAAGCTATAAACTGCCCTTCAGCGCAACACAAAATTGTTTTCCGCATATCACTATGTACCTGATTAGAGGTTTAAAGATGTTCCAAATGATTTTTATGAAATTGGTTGGATGTACAATATAGACTGCTTTCAGATTTTTCTTATACCTGAAGAAAAGAAAATTAAATTGTTAAATTGAATGCTACATGCTGCAGTGCAGAGGAGCTGCAATTGAATGAATAAAGTTTTTATTACTGAAACATAATATAGTATTCCTTTCAAGTACATCTAGTGCCTAGGAAATTGAATGTAAAATGAAAAGAGGAAATGGTCAGTTCTGATGGAACTGAAGTCGACAAAGATTATATGCCTATTATATTACAAACAACTATCTGAATTGTTCTGTGGGTATCATAATGATGGGGGGGAAATCTCTAAATGACAGAAAGAGTGTGGGAAATAGCGAAAGTAAAAAAGAGAAAAAAGACTTTGGAAACCTTTAGAAACCAAGGACAAGAAATTATTATTTCATTATTTTCAGCTTCAAAAATGAAGGAACGTTTTCGAATCTGTCTTGAGGTATTTGTTTTCTAATACTTTGCTTTGTAGTTCTAAAGATACTTGGAGGGATTTTTCCAAACAGATATCGAATCACTGTACAGTCCGAATGTTGTAAATAGGTCATTTAATACATTTTCTTGATTAACCAACAATATGTCTTATTTGGGATATAGTCACATCATTTGGGAGAAATTCGCAGTATTTGGGAGAGAGCCAGCGTGGTGTACTGGTTTGAGAGTAGGACTAGGACTCTGGAGACTGGAATTTGATTCTCCTATCGACCATGCAAATGCACTGAGTCACACATTCAGATATAAGCCAGTATTGTTATTCCTATAACACTGAATGTACACAATTGTTGGAACAATATCAGGTGCTTTAAGCAATGAAAATGATTATACTTTCACACATAGGAGAGACTACAGCCTCTTCCACACTGCTGAATAAAATCCCACATTTTCTGCTTTAAACTGAAATATATAACAGTGTGGACTCAGATAACCCAGTTCAAAGCAGATATTGTGGTATTTCCTGGACCTTAGAAGGAATAGATAGCAGCAGAAATCCCAAGACAAACAAAAGAGAAAGGGGGGGGGGGGGGTTCCTAACATATAGTTCAGTTTCTCAACCACATCATTACATTACTTATGCAACTTCTACTGTATGGATGAGTAAGCTTCAAAGCCCAGAAGTTCACACCACTAGATCTTTGGCTCCTTTATTGTTCTGGGGATCTACTGCTGCAGACAGTTTTGGTGAGCTATGATGATATGTCCAACTGCCTTTCTGGGAGATTTCCCAATGGACACAACAGACTGCCCAAAGGGCTGCATAGGATTCAGCCACATTCAACTAAATGGTTCTGGACATTTTATTCAATGCTTAGCTTTTTGTTTTTGTAGTTTTTGTCCTGAGATAATTACTTTTACTGCAACAGTACTACTGTTCAGATTTTTAAAATAATTTTAATTTTAAAATTGGGCATAAATGTGTTACGCACATATGCATTTTATTTTATTTTAATAACTGTATTTTAATATGAGTAATTGAGCCCCAATGTAACTGCATTTTATGCATTTAAAAACATTATTATTGTGGTGATGCCTTGGTGCATGTGTGATATGTTCATTAATATATAGTACTAGCTGTCCCCTGCTTGATTTGTTGCTGTGGCCCAGTCTGTTGATCTGGAAAATAAAGTAATGAGAAAGTGTTGGTTTCTAATATATGTAATTTCTTTATGCTTGTGGGTAAACAGTATTTCTTGCTGTTTCTTTGTCAGTGGTGATATGGAGAATGTCTGGTTTGCCCACCTTGGAACATGCAAGATCTCTGGATGTAAGTGAACTACAACTCCCAAACTCAAGCTCAATGCCCACCAAACTCTTCCAGTATTTTCTGTTGGTCATGGGAGTTCTGTGTGCCAAGTTTGGTTCAATTCCATCGTTGATGGAGTTCAGAGTGCTCTTTGATTGTAGGTGAACTATAAATCCCAGCAACTACAACTCCCAAATGACAAATCTTTTCATTCATGCAGGGTTTTAACAAAGGCGTTTTTAAATATCAAGTCAGGGATTGTTGTGGTTTTAGCTATGAATAGGTTTTTGATTTGTTTTAAGGGGTTCAACTGTTTATTTCTAATAATATTTATGTTTAATTCCATTTTAATGTTTATATATTTTAAGGTTTTATTTGTATTGCATTGGTTTTATTCTGAGACACTTTGAGTCTATTTTTAGAGAGAAAAACCAGGATATTGATGATGATGATGTAGCATATTCTGGATACAGTGGTTGGTAAGGATGTCAGATATGGTTTTATGACACAGTGGAAAAACTGAATTGCTGAATTAGCTGAATATGACCATTTCAACAAATGTGGCGCAATGTTAAAACAACAGATATTGAAATTGTGGAGAAGTTGTAAAACATTACTTTTAATAATCTTTAAATTTAATCTAAAGACGTGTCTATGTTGATAAAACTATCCGTTGCTATATTCTGAGACCAGAACTGTGGTTTTCATTTGACTGGCAAAGGACGATTGAGCGTGGTCTACTCCATGACGTTACAACTAGCAAAAGGGTTAAGAAAAGTTAAGAATCGCCAGTCTAAAGCAATACTGACAGACTAGATTCAGACTTTTGGCATTTTTGTTAAGCTAAGCAGCATACACACTGGACAGAACTGTATGAATTTTTAACTGGCCTGCACAACTGTTGAAGGCAACACAACTTGAGGATTGGATTTGTTCAGCAGGCCAACATATGGAAAACCTTAATGGACAATTGGTATTACAGGCAAGTTAAAAATATCCAATTTACAAATGACTCATAGTTAAGAACAGGGGTGAGACAACATGAAGTGAGAGAAATCTTCCTTTGGAAGCGAAATTCACTTCTGAAAAAGTTATCATGGGGAAAAAGGTGTCTCCACTGTAGCCTTATCACCAATCCTAGTTTCCACAACAAACCACTTTTTTCAAAATTCAATTATCACAGGGACAGAAAGAGAGATGAGATCTTCTGAACCGGAGCACAAACCACAAAACAAACATCACAGGGGCGTTAACCCTTCCCTATGCTATCCATATATATATATTGCTGGAGTTACACTTTAAAAGTATTCCTGTTCCAACTTACATATAAATTGAACTTAAGAACAAACCAACAGGAACTATCTTGTTCATAACTTGGGGACTGCCTGCATAGATTAACCCAAAGGAAGAGGGGTAACAAATCCTGGAGTGTATCTTATTCTTACAAGTCTTTTTATGTTCCTTGTTCTTCCAAGTCACTCACAGTAGGCAGTTCTAGAGCATGACTTGCTTAGCATCCTCTCCAGAACAGCTAAATCAGAGCAGTCTCTGAATAAATTAATTACCAGTGGCAGGAGAAAAGTTCAGAATAGATATATTAATAGCATGATGGTATCTCACCCAGCAAAGTAAGAAAGATGTTGCAATTTTCTGCAAACGATTTCAAGACTTCTAGCCCTTCTTTTTGCTAACATTATAAAGAAAAACTGAAGATGTTAACGTCGCACTATACTTTCCATGTTGAAGTTGCTGGGGATTCCATCTGTGATGCTGATATAATCTTTCCTTGATTTTGACCCTTTGGCCTGAAATATACAGTCATCTTTTTGTTTACCAGAAAGGAGATGAAAAGAAGAATTTCTTCCGAATGTCAATGTATCACCATTCAACACCTCATGCTGCTATCACATCAACTCAAAGAAGTCAAAGACTGTTTTTCCCCCTCCTTGCAATGCTGGTTATAGCCTTGTAAATGCAGCATATATCTAACAATAAAGTAAAATCAGACATGGTCACCACATACTAGAATCAGTGTAGCCACACACATCACTTCATCTGGAGCATTGGGTATATATATTGGACAAGAAAACCCTTCGGTATTACACATTATGAAAAAAGAAAAAAGGCACTTTTCTCCAGTTTAATCTGGCAGTTTAATCTGGCAGTTCTGTTTCTAATCCATTTTGCAGTTAGCATGTGGTTTTATCTGGATCACAGTTCTCTATACCTTATCCCAGAAACAATTTCAGTAACAGTTTCAAGTTTCCAGAACATGCAAAATAGAATTACAACTTATTTTAAAACAATATTTTAAAAAGATAGGTATATGTTGAGCTTTCTCCTTCTTCTATTAACTCTTATGAGCCAAAGTTTGTCTCTTTGACAAACTAGAGAAATTGCCGTGTGGCTATATGCTGTATCTGGATTAAGTTTCTAAACTACACAGCTGTGAGGTTCACTCATTATTTTTCTGATTTTGCATTTCCTTGGAAGGTTACTGTGGTAACAAGGTTACTGTGACAATAAAAATCAGTCTTGTTCAAGTTAAATGAATGAAAGGATTCACATGTGATCAATTCTGAATGGAAAGTTCTTTTTGGCTGAACTGTGCTTTGAGAACAATGACTTTACCAGGATTAAGAAAACCTACTTCCTGTCAAATTCCTTGTAGGCACTTTGCAACCAGCTCAGGGAAGGTTTATTCTGACTGTTCAGACCATAGTGAAAGTAGACAATTGTGTAGTCATTTTCCACATACTGATCCAGTGTATACTTTAAATATCTGAAAAAGAGAAGCCACAAATCAACTTGCAATATATTTTCACATATTAATTATGTTGAATATGTTTGGTGATGTCCAATTACCTAATGGCATATACTGATGTTTAATTGGGCATGAAGATTTAGACCCAATCTGAACTGTCAAATATATATGCTTGCCCACTTCTAAAAGTATTGGCAGTGTTGCAAGCTCATTCAAAGATAATTTAAATACATAGAACAGCATGAGGAAGGCAAAGTATGACATGTTATTATTTAAGGGGTTTCCCCTGACATTAAGTCTAGTCATGTCTGACTCTGGGGGGGAGGGGGGGTGCTCATTACTTATCCGAAGAGCCAGAGTTTTCCATAGACACCTCCAAGGTCATGTTGCCAGCATGACTGCATGGAGCGCCACCCAAGTGGTACCTATTGATCTACTCACAATTACATGTTTTCGAACTGTTAGGTTAGCAGAAGCTGGGGCTAACAGCAGGAGCTCACCCTGCTCCCTGGATTCGAACCGCTAACCTTTCGGTCAGCAAATTCTGCAGTTCAGTGGGTTAACCCACTGCGCCACTGGGGTGGGGGCATGTCATTATTTCTTTACCTGCTAATATTAATTTATTTACAGCATTTTTACCCCGCCCTTCTCAACCCCCGGGGGGGACGGGGACTCAGAGCGGCTAACAAAGGCAGCAATTTGATGCCACAATCAATAACACAGTATAAAACCATAAATACATACAGAGTTAAAACAATAGCAATTAATTATAACCAATTATCATAACAGTCATGAAAACAATACTCAGTCCACAAACCCACTGATAGAAGCAGAAAACTGTATCCTCATACATATTGTCTTGCCAATCCATTTAATACATTGCCAATGTAGAAGACAGCTCAGACCTGACTGGACATTTCCCCAACAGAAAGTCATATGAATGAAGAGAGCATGACTTACTCTAATAGCCGAATATGATTAAGCTGGTAAGAAGGAGGCATGCGGCAGCAACTGAAAGCTATCACTTTTCTGCCCAACCTGTCATCACCTGAAGAGAATGAAGAGAATGGAATTTTACTAAGAAAGCCAAAGAAGGTTAAGACGGACAGGAAGGGGGAATTGGAGGAGTCAAAAAAGAAAGCTGAAATTCTCTGCCAGTCAAACATCAGCACAGCAGGGGTTTTAGATAGGAAATTGAGGGAAGTGGGGAAAAGGTTCAAAGAGAAGGACTTTTATGACCTAGAGAAAAAGGAAGGAGAGCGCAGGAAAGAGGGAAGAAAAGGGGGAATGAAGATAGATAAGAGGCACAGAGAGAAGAACAAAGGAAGAAGAGGTATGGATGGAAGGAGGGAGTTTGTGTGCGCATGTCTTAGAAACTTTAAGGACTTGTATTATAAAAGGGGCAAGTTGCACCTCAGCCTTATGGCATTTTTTGTTTTTGTTTTTTGCTCATCCGATAGCTTTACTCTGCAAATTAAAGCTATTGATTCGATGTCCTCGCCTCTAGTGTCTGATTGAAACAGAGATACTAGGGGTATGGGGTCACCGGAAAAACCAAAATCAACTAGGTATTGTATGAATAAGAGGTATATACCTTAAAATATGCCGATCTTAAATTTTGGTGGAAATTGTTCTTAAATATAGAGGTTCAAATTCAATTCCACAGTAGAGTTTTCTTACAGATGTTGCTCTGGGACATGGGAAGTTGTTGTTGTTCATTCGTTCAGTCGTCTCCGACTCTTCGTGACCTCATGGACCAGCCCACGCCAGAGCTCCCTGTCGGCCGTTACCACCCCCAGCTCCCTCAAGGTCAGCCCAGTCACTTCAAGGATGCCATCCATCCATCTTGCCCTTGGTCGGCCCCTCTTCCTTTTGCCTTCCACTTTCCCCAGCATAATTGTCTTCTCTAGGCTTTCCTGTCTCCTCATGATGTGGCCAAAGTAATTCAACTTTGTCTCTAGTATCCTTCCCTCCAATGAGCAGTCGGGCTTTATTTCCTGGAGGATGGACTGGTTGGATCTTCTCGCAGTCCAAGGCACTCGCAGAACTTTCCTCCAACACCACAGTTCAAAAGCATCTATCTTCCTTCGCTCAGCCTTCCCTAAGGTCCAGCTCTCACATCCGTAGGTTACTACAGGGAATACCATGCTTTGACTAGGCGGATCTTTGTTGCCAGTCTGATGTCTCTACTCTTTACTATTTTATCGAGATTGGACATTGCTCTCCTCCCAAGAAGTAAGCGTCTTCTGATTTCCTGGCCACAGTCTGCATCTGCAGTAATCTTTGCACCTAGAAATACAAAGTCTGTCTTGGCCTCCACGGTTTCTCCCTCTATTTTCCAGTTGTCAATCATTCTTGTTGCCATAATCTTGGTTTTTTTGACGTTTAGCTGCAACCCGGCTTTTGCGCTTTCTTCTTTCGCCTTGATTAGAAGGCTCCTCAGCTCCTCCTCGCTTTCGGCCATCAGAGTGGTGTCATCTGCATATCTGAGGTTGTTAATGTTTCTTCCAGCAATTTTCACCTCAGCCTTGCATTCATCAAGCCCCGCACATCGCATGATGTCTGCATACAAGTTAAAAAGGTTGGGTGAGAGTATGCAACCTTGCCGTATGCCTTTCCCAATCTTGAACCAGTCTGTTGTTCCATGGTCAGTTCTTACTGTTGCTACTTGGTCCTTGTACAGATTCCTCAGGAGACAGACAAGGTGACTTGGTATCCCCATACCACCAAGAACATGCCACAATTTATTATGATCCACCCAGTCAAATAGTCAATAAAACAGAAATAGATGTTTTTCCGAAACTCCCTGCCTTTCTCCATTATCTAGTGGATATTGGCAATGTGGTCTCTTGTTCCTCTGCCTTTTCTAAACCCAGCTTGAACATCTGGCAACTCTCGCTCCATGTATTGCTGGAGTCTTCCTTGCAGGATCTGGGACATGGGAAGTACATAACACATAACTCCAGTTCTTCCCCAGACCCAGTGTTGTAGTAGAGCCTGTAAATAACATTGCAAGCAGTAGTATGGGTGCCAGAAGGGGAAAAGGGGTACTCGGGAGCAGGAGTCAGATGAGGAACAGCAAAGGAAAAGGATCCGGGATATACTTATGACACCTACCGACGAAGACTCATTCAATGGGTTTTCTGGAGACGAATGGTCAATGAGTGAGGGAGAGGAAGGAAATACAACAGAGGAAGAGGATCTGGGATATACTTACTGCTCCCACAGATGAAGAATCATTTGTGGGTTTCTCTGAGAGTGATGGGTCTGAGAGTGATGAAGATTGGGATGACACA
Organism: Anolis sagrei ordinatus; assembly: GCF_025583915.1. Lineage (NCBI taxonomy): Eukaryota > Metazoa > Chordata > Lepidosauria > Squamata > Anolidae > Anolis > Anolis sagrei. The sequence continues at coordinate 104,080,181 of NW_026847549.1, forward strand.
TTGGACTGGACTAAGGTAAAAGAGGTACAAGATGTATGTGTGAAGCCGATATCTAGTGACACATTTATGGGGTTCTCTGGTAATGAGGATTGGCAACCGGGAAATACATCTGAGTCTTGGGGGATCTAAGTCTTGACAGAAGATGGAGAAGTTGGAGGGATGGGAGTAGGAGTTCACATGTGGAATCAAGAACAGCTGCAAGAGATAATGACGGGGCGGAGGACAGCTCATCTTCTGATGATGATGTGTAACATAAAAGTAGGCTCTGAAATGGGGAATCTTTGCAGAAGGCAAGGTGTTGGTTTATGTCCGTGCATTGGGTTCTTGTCGCTGCCTGTCTCGTGTTGGCACTGGGTACTGGATCTACAGGTTGCTGCTTCTGTTCGTGTGTGCTTCGACTTGGCTTGGATTCTCGTGAGTGTGGATTTCCCCTTCTTTGACTTCGGACCGGTTTGACTACGACGCTACCTATGTGGACTTTGGAACTTCGCTACTTTGGAATTCGGCTTACTACGACCTCGGACTTCGTTTGACTACACTTTCTTCGCTGCGGCTCTTTTGTTTGTTAACTGTTTGCTCGCTGTGCAATTTTGTGTGACTTTCGGAGCGTTTTGTTTTAATCCAGTTCTTTTCTCTGGATAATCCGGATTATTGCTTCAGTTTCCTTTTTGCACCAGGACTGGTTGTTACCTTTGTGTTTTGACCAGAGACACTGAGTTAGGTGTCTCTGAGTCTTTTTTACTTTAATAAACTCTATTTTGGAACTAAATCTGAGTCTGGCCCTTTAAGGCGTCAGTGTCCCGACACCCACTGCCTTCATTAAATGTCTATGACAGATGAAAACATGAAAAAATGAGAAAGTCACATTGTATACCTTATGTTGAGTTAAATCTTAAGTCCTTACATTTCACACTTTGAGAGGCTCTTACACAGTGTTTCCTTTTGTGTAAATTAATCATAAATGTTAACGACAGAAATGAATACAATTAAACTGATTTCAATCTAGGAAAACATTAAAGGTGTGAAAAGAATGTCACAGCAAGCTTGCAGTGTGTTCAACAAGATGAATGTTTTAGTGAATGATTCAAAATCTGTTAAACTGTGGAATTAACATAACTACAAACATCTGAAAATCTACCTCTCTGCAGGAAAAAATGGTATAGGCACAGCTACATTATTTGGACAGCTACATTATTTAATAGATATGATAGAAATGGGCTGTTATAAAAACCTAATAAAAGTGCATATTTTTGAATCTGTTAAAGGAGAATTAAACCTATATAAATTCTGCATGAATAGCATCACGATGTACATCATTTTCATTTCTAGGTAAGTGAACACCACTTATCATATAATGGATGTAACAGTATAATTTTTTAAACTGGAGAGAGATCTATTTCTGAAAAGGTTAAGTGTCATCTCATCACACATACTAGTAGCATTCTCGGTATTTCAATTCTCAATGCAGAAGATGTAAGAAATTCGTCTGAAAAAGCTCAAAGGCCTGATTGAAGTTTCCAGCCATGAGTTTTGTTGTTACATACAGGCTTCCACTTTAAACATATGCCTTATAACCAAAACTAATAGTCTTCACCAAAGTTTGTGACTGATTCACATTAAACACAAAACCATTACAGGGTATAATGACATGAAGCAGAGGCACAAAGTGATTCATTAAGAAAAAGAAAATGCTGAACAAGTTTTCAGCAAACTCACCTGCAAAGTGAATGATATTGTGCCTTGCCACATCATAATATGGGTGAGTCATGCTCACTTGAGTATCTCTGCTTGGTACAGATACAAATGAGCTTTCACCCATAGCTGCGTTTTCTGCTTCATCTTTCTGTAATTCTGTGGCAAAACAAAAATCGAGGAGCATTTACTGAATTCCCATTTTTCCTAATAAAAAATAAAACACAAGCTCTTCTTCAAACAACTCCAGTGTAACTGTTAAGTATAACTATCTCTTCCCCAGTCAACTCTGAATCATGAGATTTGAATTTCCATTCTATTACTGCTATATGTCAATTTTGTACCCTGTGCTTGGTGTATGTTTTTATAATGGTGTGTTTTTATCTCAGTATTTTATTGTATTAATTTTATTATATTAATTATATGTTCTGTTGTACCCCACCTCGAGCCATTAAGAGAGGCTGGTAACAAATACAATGTATGATTATTATTACAATTACTATTATTGTTGTTGTTGTTATTAACATCAAGCACTTCCAGTTCAGAATTTTATGTCAAATACCCGACATGTAAATAGTGGGAAACCCACATCCAGGGCATTAAGGCAACTGCTCTGCTCCAGTTTATGCCCCCCAGTACTCTGGTATATACTCTCTGATCCTGAAGATAACTTTGTTTTTCTAGTTGGTAGTTGCTTACAAAAATATTATTGCTAGATAATGGAGTTGCCCAAGCTATTTATACCAAATTGTACCGCAGTGAATTCTAGTGTCTTTTTGTCTGTCCTGGAGTGCTGCATATCAAGTTCAATGGACAATCCAAAATTATGAAAATGTATTAATGGAATTAAATTATTGGAATGATTAGTGATACTTTTAATATTTTGTTTTTCAATGCATGTGTTAATTAGTCGGCATGTTTAAAGGATAGGGCAAATAATCTGAGAATTTTTTTTGTTTAACTGCTAGCCAATGTTATGTTTTAAAATATAGTAATGCCAATTTTCTGGTGCATAAAATATAGGACACTGCATATAAGTTTAAGCTTTCTATAGATAACTGAAAACATGATATAAATTTTACAAGCATTTAATAACATTCTACTGGCAAAATTAAGTGAGGTACTAAGAGTGATGAACATCTATTGTTATTCCCATATTTAATCATGTATAATTTGATCTTGTGTATAAATTGAGGGTAGATTTTGGAGTCAAAATTATGGATTTTTCACTCATGGATAGGTTGAGGGCAGAACTTTGGTGCATGTAACAAATATTTTCCTTTCCTTTTAAAAACACATTCTTAGGAAAAGCTAAAGAGAAGGAAACAATCTGTTTATTTAAGGGGTTGCAATGGGGAGGGGTGGAGATTGCACTACTGAGCTTAAAGTGTCTACATCTACAGAAATACAGACAGGGAAAGAAATATTAATGATAGAAAAGCATAGTAATGTAGCTTGTGTGGAAAGGGGGCAGAGATAGAAAACGAAGGAAAACAAGCTGTCTCTATTTATAAAAGCTTCCTGCTTAAGTTTCCTTGCAAAAAGATGTGCAGTGGGCATTTTAAAAGGGGATTTTTATTGCAAGTTGCTATTAAACATGTCACTTCAGTCTCTCTGCTTAAAAGCTTATTCAGGCTACCCCACATTGCTGATGAAAGCCATTCGAGCTGAAAAGTAAATTGAGGGAGGGCTACCTTTCTTTCTCCGGTTTGGGCAAGGAAAGAAGCACTTCCTGTCTATAACATTTCGTCTCTGTGTTTGTGCAGGGCTCCTATTCCAGCATTGACTTGTGTAAAAGTTAACTCAGGATTTTGGGGGGCAGAGGCAGGGAGGAGCTTTTACTCATGCAGGAGTGTGAGGAGTATGAAGTAGTTTAGAAATTAATGTCTGTAATACTGTCTTAGGCCCCCTGGCGGCACAGCAGGTTAAACTGAGGGGCTGAATGTGCTGACCAAAAGTTTGGTGGTTCGAATCTGGGGTGTGGGGTGAGCTCCCACCGTTAGGCCCAGCTTCTGCCAACCTAAGTTTTAAATCATGCAAATGTGGATCAATAGGTACAATTTCTGTGGGAATGTAATGGCACTCCATGCAGCAATGTTGGCCACATGACCTTGGAGGTGTCTACGGACAACGCCGGCTCTTTGGCTTAGAAATGAGTTCCACCCTCCAGAGTCAGACACGACTAGACTTAATGTCAGACCTTTAATACTGTCTTAACGGAACGATTAATGAACTATTCATATGTTAAGAACCTAAGGAGTAAAGCCAAAGCAGATGTTCTGGAAGCTCACAGGAAGGACGTGAAGAAGATAGCAACTTGCTGTTACTTGTCCCACACATCTAATACCATACTATAATCCCATTATCTCCTGCCTATGGAAGCTTTTGTTATATTGAATAATTTCTTTGTATCCAGTAGCAGTGTGTGATTTATGTACAACAAATATATTTCCTACTTCCTATACATTCAAAGTCACACTTCTATATTATTATATGCTAAAATTGATTTTTCAAAATGATGGCCTCCTAATGAGATGGCCATATGGTTACGTTTGCTGACACATCTTCAAAAGATAACATACAATCAGGCAGCCTCTAGCCTCATTCAATACTTGTCTGTGTAGAGTAATGACTCCCATTTGTGCTGCAATATGTGATGATAGCAATATTCCAATAGCCCAGAATTTCACAGGGAGAACATACCAGTAATTCATATAAACTGTGTGTATTAAACTAACCTTCAACCTTAATAGCTTTTGATAATAAGGTACACGCCAGTGCGGTGGTTGTAACTCAAATATATTACACAGTCCTAGCAAAAAATTTTCATTTAAGAAAAAAAATCCTTACTAAACCATCTGGAAATATATAAAAGATGGGCATTATTGGACATATTTACCTATCTCGGCTAACTTTTCAAAATCAATTGCAGACATGCTTTCCGTATACAAAACCAGCCTCGGCAGTCAAATGATGTCTACTGGTTGCTGTGCTGATTGCGCTTGAGTCCTTAGACAATCCTTTAAAAAAGGAATAATTGGAATCATAAAGAGCCTTTCTGCAGCATAAGTGTAAAGACACAATCCCAATCCTGTGCTGTTGTGATTACGTAAGGAAGGTCCTCATGGCACGTAGATTCTCCTGTATGTTATCCAATTTGGTTCCAGTTTCTCAGATGCCTAACGTAAGTTGGGAGGAAAAGCCTACTATTAGGTTCACTATGACGACTGCCCTCTTATTTGCTGCTGTGTGCCTTTAAGTCATTTCCAAGTGACCCTAAGGTGAAACTGGTATCGTGGAGCTTTCTTGACAACATTTGTTCAAAACATTTGCTTTTGCCTTCCTCAGAGGTCAAGATAGTGTGACTTGCATAAGGACACTCATTTCCATGGCTGAGCTGGGATCTGAACCCTAGGCTCAACTACAACATGCTGGCTCTACTGTCCTCTAATTCCCACTTATTCCCAACTCTTGACAGCAGAATGACACTACATAACTATTCTTGTACTTTTGGGGGGGGGGGGTTGTTTTGTTTTTTTAAAAAACTATTCTTACACTTGTGCTTCCATAAACCACTAGAGACGCAAACCACTTCCACTACTGACATTTGGCTATGCAAGTAAAACACAGAATATTTTCTTCAAGTATTCTGCTGCCTGTAAAAGAATAATAATAGTAGTAATAATAATTTTATTTCTTACCTGCCTCTCCCCACAGCATGAGGCAGGTTACCACATTGCTGAAACATATAATCATTTAAAAACACTCTGTAAATACACATATGAAAACATATTCCCATAAAACACATATTAAAATACAAAAAAGTTAATTGAAGTTAAAAGAAGAAATATGTGTGTTTTTTTACTTATTTATTTTGAGTGCTTCTACCCCGCCCTTCTCAACCCCCTAAGGGGGACTTAGGGCGGCTTACAAAAGGCACAATTCGATGCCCAACAATTCACAAAATACAATATACAATTTACAATTTAACATCAACAGTTATTACTAGTTAAAACAATCAAATCAATACAATAACAGCAATAAAATCATCTTGTGGTCCATGTTCGCCGATTTATAAATCCATAATCCATGGATTTAGTTACGTACACATAACTACACATACACAGAGAATTCTGTTGTGATTTGTTGAACACCCATCAGATGTCTTTCAAAAGTCAGATCAAATATTTCACGGAGAGCCCAAATGACTTAAGAACAGAGGTATTTTTACACACCTCTTTACAGAGGAATGAACTATGTACAGAGATACCTTGCCAGCTCATTCCGAAATAGATGTGATGTACCAGGAAATGTAACCTGGCTCACTACCAAACTAGTCCTGCAGAAGTTGATAGCTATTCAGACACCAAGTCTGTCTCATTTTTTAAATAACACCTGCAGACTATGCTAACACCAAAGCTGTAAATTGTTCTTCTCCAAGCTTAGCATATATGCCATTTCAGCATCTATATGGTTTTCAAATACATTTCCAACATTGGCAAAAAATACCCCTCCAATCTCCCATGCCCTCCCCCAGGAAAATAAGTCAAGAAAAAAGATAAAATCGGGGAAAGACATCATCTGTCTGGTTTTCAGTGCGTTCAGTCCTGAGAAGCTTCAATTAGAAAGTTTATAGTTACAAGAAAAAAAATATTGTAGTACCCTAGGAAATTAATTTACCCTTGACCACAGTATTCTCTGTTTCTAAGAGATAACATAATCTCCTTAATAGCATTGGACAGCAAGTATTACACTTTGTAGTGAACTGCCAGAAAAAACCCTCTTCTTCACTACTTATAGGTTGGTCCCTCAGTGTGTATTCACAATAGAAATCTAGTAGTCTTATAAAATAAGTCTAGTTTATATAATTTATGAGATCCTTTGACAACTTGAAAAGAGTTTTACTTTGCATGCCTTTTAAAAATATGTATGGAAAACTGAAAAAACACAAGTTTTTAAAATGATTCAGCACCAATGAATAGGCAAAAGAAAACCAAAGGATTCTTTGCAGTGTGTTTTAACTCTGATGTTTCTCTTTGTTCCTGTGAGCTGCAACTCTTCTTTAAATTTAAAATGGAAACTATTGATCTGGATCAGTAAAAGAAAAGGAAAGAAATGCTATTCATACAACCACAAGAATAATACTTTAATTCTTCTAAGAATATCAGACTATTTTAACATATAAAGTATAATTTTGGATTGTGTGGTTGTAATAATTGGTTTTAATGCTCAGATGTTTTTAATTTTATGGTTTTTAATGAATATGTTTTTATCTCTACATCTGTTCATGCAGCATCAAATTGTTGCCTACTTGTAAGCTGCTCTGAGTCCCCTTCTGAGTGACTCAGAGTAAATAATATAGTAAATAAATAATATAGTAAAAAATAATAAACTATGTTACCATCTTGAAAAAAACCTCTGATATTATTAGAGAATTATTAATTTTAAATGCACACATGTTAAAATAATATTGCAAGCTTTATTGTCAAACTCCTATATATGTGTGTGTGTGTGCACAAGTTCCAAAATCTGAAAAATCCAAAATATGGAATCGTTCCAGTCCCAAGCATTTAGGATAGCTAGTTTTTAATTACTGAAATTGCAGTGTAGCACATAGGAAATTATTTTTTCTGTGATGCACATTATCATGCCTCCTTGTATAAATACGTATTACCTGATGTGAATATGAGTCTTCAGTCAAGATAGACAAAACTCACAAAGCACCACAGCAAGAAACAGGGTGCCCACAAGGGGAATGGGGAATAGACTTCAAACTATGGTAGTTTCTCTGAAATGGAGAAAAAAAAAAAAAGACTAGGATCAATAATTAAAATACACAAATATATTTTAATACAAAATTAGACAAAATATATACACAAGCCAGCATTCAAGCATGATTACCAGACATTTTCTTTAGTCTATGGAGAACAAAAAAAACATGCAAATGTTTTAGAAAGGATAAGGAGACGCATTGCCTTAAATCCAAGACACAGAGGGCTTAGTGCTACAATCCAACACACAGTGGCGACAGAGGCTGAATAAAATCCTACATGATTTGCTTTGAACTGGAATATATGGCAGTGTGGACTCAGATAAGCCAGTTCAAATCAGATATTGAGGGATTTTCTGCCTAGGTATTCTGGGTTATATGGCTGTGTGGAACAGCCCAGAGACTTGAATGCAGACAACTTAACCAACAGTGGCAAGGTAAATGTAATTGGTATTAGTGACGGTAGAAGAAATTGAGAATTAAACACAAAATTAATCCATGTTTCATATACACTGTATACACATAGCCTACAGGTAATTTTATATATAACATTCCTAAAAAAAATTGTGAATGAAACAAAGTTTGTGTATACTGAACCATCATAAAGCAAAAGTGTCACCATCTCACAAACAATTTTGGATTTCCAGCTTAACTGGCTGCTCAACTACTGCTACATCCTATTGATTTAACCAGTTGAGCTACTAACTAAATACTTCCATATCTTTAAGTGAAATAAGAAGAACTGTAACTTCACTGGCTTGAGCCCTAAAAGCAGAAAGTTCACATTAGACCAGGGAGAAAAGATAGAAGGCAGCTTATTCAAAAGCTTTACACCAGACTTTATTTTGGTGGTATCTCTTTCCAGTGATAAGAGATAGGATGGAGAGAAGTACACAGAAAGGTTAATTTTTGAGATGGATTGAGATGCAGCCTTGAGAAAGGCAAGATGATAGCTTTGTGTGCTATCATTCCAGCTTACAAGCTGATCATTTTTTGGAAAGCCATTTTCTCAGAGTCCCATGCGTTCAACATCTGAGTTCAAACAATAAGAGAATTTTTGTTTTATGTGCAGGATATATATACTACTCAGAACCAAGAAAGAAATATTTCTTGAGAACTGCCTTGTACAGTTAACACTCAGGCAAACACAGACATCCTAAACTGACTTCTATGAATGACTCTGAACTGCACCATCAGAAGTTGCATTAGTGGTCCCTTCTACACTGTCATATAAAATCCAGATTATCTGGTTTGAACTGGATTATATAGCAATGTAGACTTATATAATCCAATTTAAAATAGATGATGTGGATTACCTGCTTTGATAATTTGGATTATATGGCAGTGTAGAAAGGGCCAGTGTTACTAAGTGTGCATCAAAAGACATAATTTTTCTTAATGCTAAAGACAAGAAGTAAAATTGGAAGAGAAAAAAAGAAAACCTATGATGTAAGAGTTTGAGCATTGGACAATTTGGTTCAAATCCCCACTCAGTCATGGAAACCAATTGAAGAGTAAGTCACACATTAAGAAAAATTATGTCTTCTCAGACTCAGAGGAAGATCAAAGCACACCTTCTATTAACAAATCTTGCCAAGAGAACTTCATGGTAAGTTCACTTTAGGGTTGCCATAAATTGTGAATGATCTGAAGGAATACAACAATGACAACAAAAAAAGGAAATATATATTATAAGTATGACTAAACCCTCTTCCACACAGCCATATAATCCAGATTATCAAATCAGATAATCCACATTATCTGCTTTGAACTGGATTATAAGAGTCTACACTACAATATAATCAAGTTCAAAACAGATAATCTGGATTTATATGGCAGTGAAGAAGGGGCCTGAAACACAGAACAACAAGGGCTAAAGGACCAAAATGTCACAACAAAGAGGAAGCTTAAAATACACTAGAGACTATATCATCATTAATGAAGTAAATAGCAAACCAGACAAATAATACTGGAGACTGGTTCCAAACCTCATTGATTTCACAAATCACAGTCATTCAAAGCCAAATACAAACCTATCACATGCTCAGTTCTTGGATACTGGTCAGAATGAATTTGCAATTTCTGGAAGGGATGCAGATAAACTGCAGGGAGCCAGGCTGTTGATAGTTTATTCTCCAGAAAGAAAAACTGAAACCAAACAATTGCAATGACAGAATGAAAGAGCACCGTGATTGAATATAACCCCTACAGCCCATACAGTCATATGTGGTATTATCATGTATACTTATGTATAAGTCACAAAATGTTAAACAAAATCAATAATTTTGCCTCTAAAACTTACCCTTAACATGTACCCAAGCATATATGGTAGAATAAACTTGCTGCCACTTCAAATGCCATGCCTGTTCAAAAACCAATGTACGCTATCACCAAAACCAAACCGCTTTATTATACTGAATTTTCCTAAAAATCTGTTTTATTTACTTGCTGGCTTACTTACTAAATTTAATCCCACCTTTCTCTTGACATAGGGATTCAAGGTAACTAACAAGAAATATAAAACAACATTAATTAAAAGAACATGAATGAATACATATAAATATAAAAATTAAGCAATTACATTATGCTATCAAAAACATTAAATATTAAAATGCATTAAAGCATGAACCCACCTTAAAAGCAATCAAACCAGCTTGACCCTCATAGGCTTACAAATGCCTGATAACAGGTGAATGCCTACAAAAGGCACATAGGGCCAGGGGCTATCCTTGTCTCTCTAGGCAGGGTCTAAAGCAGGGGTCCTTGAACTTTGTAAACAGAGGGCCAGGTCACAGTCTCTCAAACTGTTGGAGGGCCGGATTGTAATTTGAAAAAAACATGAATGAATTCCTATGCACACTGCACATATCTTATTTGTAGTGCAAAAAAAAAACCCCACTTAAAAACAATACAATAATTAAAATGAAGAACAATTTTAACAAATATAAACTTATTAGTATTTCAATAGGAAGTGGGGGCCTGACGCCTTTGGCTGATGAGATAGGATTGTTATTGTTGTTATGTGTCGTTTCAGACTTAGGTTGACCCTAAGCGAGGGCCGGGTAAATAACCTTGGAGGACCTTAGTTTGAGGACCCCTGGTCTAGAGTCTGAGAGCAGCCACTGATAAGGTCCTCTCACTTGTTCCCATCAAATGAGCCTGAGATAATGATGGGATGAGCAAACACAATCTCCAGATTATTGTAGTGTTCTGACAGGTTCATAAAGAGAGATACAGTCCTATAAATCCCTATATGGACATAAGCAATATAGGGATTTATAGGTCAGAATTTACAAGTGTTGAAGGAATATTTTAACTACTATGTTTCATCACATAATAGTTGCCATTGCATAATAGTCATACCCCCATTTCCGGGGTATTTAAGGATTTCTCACATCAACAGTCACTCCCTGCTGTAAACACCCATCCCCTCACCCAACCATAGACCCCACCTGCTTGCTTCCCTCACTTGCCCAAAAACCCATTCATCTACGCATGAACACATTCATTCACTCAGACATCCATCCATCCGCTGCCCACCCCCTTCCAAGAACTGTTTTCTCTCTGTGTTTAGGGTGCCAATTCTTTGTATACCCTAGTAAAGACACAATAAGCCTGCTCATATTTACATTAGTCCATCTATCCTTCTAACAATTTAATAGTTCTATCATATCATACTATTACATTTTTTAAAGTTAGCATCTATTATGCATGTGTGACACATGCTGCCAAGGGAAAATACTGCTTTTCCTTGAAGCTTAAAAAACCTTTCTGCCTTGTCACGCTGGAGTAAGTCTTATAGTAGGGAACCACAAATATGCATGTTTACTAGGCTGCTCTTATTTATTTTAAGCCTTCGATGCTTTGAATGAAAGTGGTTTACTCATTCAAAATTGATCTAGACTGGCTTCAAAACAAGTGGGCTACAGGGATCCTCTTGCTGTATTGATCTTGTCTCAAACAATGCTGCTATCGTATTGGCTGTACTGCAACCATAGGCTACACTGCATGAGGCAGCAACATCCTATATCTGCCTGGATAGTGTAGAGATCTACTGGGTAAAGATGATTAGCTGCTACTCACAATAAACATTAATGATCAATCACTTATGAAATCTACTTTGTATTAAATTAACTGACTGTAAAAGGAAGTAACAACAAAGAATTATGTTAGACTAAATTCATGTTAAAAAAGATTACATCCCATGGGTACTATGCTTTGGATCTTAGACTGAAACATTTTTTTTTTCAGATGGCAGTTTTAATTTAATTAATCTGGCAAGCTACTGTACAACGGTCCAGTGCATCACAACCACACATTTAAAAATGCAGAGTGATTCACGGGGAATTCTAAAGCTCAAATAAATTAGCTCTTTGTAAAGAATATTAATATATTAAATACAGGCTTTCCGAAGTGTTAGAAAACAGAGCAAAAAAAGAGGAAGAAAACCGGTAACACGCAGTCAACGTGTCTTGTCTGATCCATTTCTCTTCATATTCCCTGCTTTGTTGCTTGTCATAGTACACATATTAAAGACATTCATTTATAAGAAAGACCCCAAGAATGCTAGTTTGTTCAAGTCTTCTCTCTAGTGTCAAATCTTATCCCAAGTCAACATCAGAATTTCTTTTGACAGCTTTCCTTCACCTTGGTTTTATTAACACCACACGACCATTATTGTTGCATATGGCAACAGAAAAATTTGCCAAGAGAGAGGTTGTCTTTGCCTCCCTTGAAGGCTGAGAGAGGGCCCATCCACACGGCCCCTATATCCCAGGATCTGATTGCAGATAATCCGTTAAACCCAGTTTATCTAAGAGTGGGGACTCAGGGCGGATTTAGACAGCCCCTTTATTGCAAAAACTTCCGCAATAAAAAGGGGGCTGTCCAGATAATGTTTTGGCCAAACCAAAATTAATCCACCTCAAACCAGGAAAACTGTGGTTTGTGGCAAATTAATTTGATAGTGGGTTTATTCCGCACCTTCTTGGAATGGCATATAACCCATTTCAAATCTGATATTGTGGGATTTTCTGCCTTGGTATTCTGGGTTATATGGCTGTATGGAACGGCCCAGAGACTTGAATGCAGACATCCTAACTAGCAGTGGCAAGGTAAATGTAATTTGTATTAGTGAAGGTAGAAGAAATGGAGAATTAATATTCCTAAAAACTTTGTGAAAGCAACAAAGTTTGTGTATATTGAACCATCATAAAGCACAAATGTCACCATCTCACACAAAATTTTGGATTTCCAGCCTAACTGGCTGCTCAACTACTGTAACATCATATAGATTTAAACAGTGGAGCTAACTACATACTTCCATATCTTCAAGTGAAAAAGGAAGAACTGTAACTTAACTGGCTTGAGCCCTAAAAGCAGAAAGTTCACATTAGACCAGGGGGAAAAGATAGACGGCAGCTTTCCAAATGTTTTATGTTATTCAAAAGCTTTTCACTAGATTTTTTTTTTTTGCACCACCTGACATCCACCAGCAAGTAGCAACCAATAGTGAAAGGACCAAGGCAGTGACATCCCCAGCTCATCCCGTTTGGATATCAGCCAACACGTCAACAACTTAAATCAAGAAATAGTTTTCTAAGATCAACAGAGACACTTGCTGAACACCCCAGCAAGCGAGAGTCCAAAAGTGGCAGGCTCAAACTAGAACCTCAATCAATGGCTGATACCAGATGAGAGACTACCCCGCCCTTCTCAACCCCCTAGGGGGGGACTCAGGGCGGCTTACAAAAGGCACAATTCAATGCCTAACAATTCACAAAATACAATATACAAAATACAATATAACAACAACAATTATAACTAGTTAAAACAATCAAATTAATACCATAGTAGCAATAAAATCATCTTGTGGTCAACGTTTGCCAATTCATAAATCCATAGTCCATCCAGCATTATCCAGCATTTGCTACCGGGCACAATTCAAAGTGCTGGCTTTAGCCTTTAAAGCCCTAAACGGTTCTGGCCCGACCTATCTGTCCGAACGCGTCTCCTCCTATGAACCAGTTAGGACATTAAGATCGTCTGGGGAGGCCCTGCTCTCGATCCCGCCGGCTTCACAAGCACGCCTGGCGGGGACGAGAGACAGGGCCTTCTCAGTGGTGGCCCCTCGGCTGTGGAACGCCCTTCCTCCAGACATTAGATCGACCCCCTCCTTTCTGGCATTCCATAGGAAAGTAAAGACCTGGCTGTTTGAACAGGCATTCGACTAAGCAGTGTGATTGATTGACTGACTATCGGAACACGGAATAATGGTTAACGAGTTTGGATTCTGATTTCATTGATGAGACCTGATGGATTTGTTATATTGATGTAGTGATGTATTGATGCTGATGTTTAATGATTTGTGATGCTATTGCTTTTAAATGCTTAATTGATTTTGTATTGTGTATACCTAAATTGTTGTAAACCGCTCTGAGTCGCCTAAGGGCTGAGAAGAGCGGTATACAAATAAAGTAAATAAAATAAATAAATAAATAAATAAAGTCTGCAAATTTTGTGTTTTGTTTGTTTGCCTGTTTTTTAATGCAATACAACTGGTTTGGTTCTCGGTGGTGGCCCCCCACCTGTGGAATTCACTCCCCGGGGAGATTAGATCGGCAACGTCCCTTCTTTCATTTAGGAAAAAGTTGAAAACCTGGATGTGGGACCAGGCATTTGGACATTCTGGCAGCTAAAGAAAGACCTGATGACGAGCTGGAATTTGACGAGACGGAATGGATTTACGGAACTCCGAACGCTGAGCTCAGGATTAGCCTACTACTGTGTTTATTGTATTGTTTTGTATTGATGATTTTAATTTTTAATTTGTAACTGTTTAATTGCTTTTATATATGTTCGCAGTTTGGGTGTGATCCTGGACTCATCGCTGAGCCTGGAACCCCAGGTTTCGGCGGTGACCAGGGGAGCATTCGCACAGTTAAAACTCGTGCGCCAACTGCACCCGTACCTTGGGAAGTCTGACTTGGCCACGGTAGTCCACGCTCTGGTTACATCCCGTTTAGACTACTGCAACGCTCTCTACGTGTGGTTGCCTTTGAAGACGGCTCGGAAGCTCCAACTAGTCCAACGCTCGGCAGCCATGATACTAACAGGAGCGGAGCGCAGGGAGCATACAACTCCTCTGCTGCACCAGCTCCACTGGCTGCCGATTTGCTACCGGGCTCAATTCAAAGTGCTGCCGTTGGCCTTTAAAGCCCTAAACGGTTCTGGCCCAACCTACCTATCCGAACGTATCTCGGCCTATCAGCCCACCAGGACCCTAAGATCTTCTGGGGAGGCCCTGCTCTCTATCCCGCCTGCTTCACAGGTGCGGCTGGTGGGGACGAGAGACAGGGCCTTTTCTGTGGTGGCCCCTCGACTATGGAACGCCCTTCCCATGGAGGTAAGATCAGCCCCCTCGCTGATGGTGTTCCGAAGAAGATTAAAAACCTGGATGTTCGGACAGGCATTTGGTTAATTCGGTGCAATGAATGTGATGATTAAAGGATTGGTAATATGGACGACGAAACTGGATCACGATTTTAGTCAGGAGATGCATTGGATTGTTATTGATGTACCAATATTGTGTATTATGTTTTTATGGTTTTAAATTGTATACTGTTGACTATTGTATTTTGTTGTAAACCGCGTTGAGTCGCCAGCTAGGCTGAGAAACAGCGGTATACAAGTACAGTAAATAAATAAATAAATGTATGTATATGTGACAAGGCATCAAATTGTGCCTTCCTCTGTAAGCCGCCCTGAGTCCCCCCTTGGGGGTGAGAAGGGCGGGGTAAAAGTGACGGAAATAAATAATAAATAAATAAATAGGTTCGCTCCTGAGACGATAAATAAATAAATAACTTTCTTTCTAAAGGCCAAGGAGGGAGGGAGCCTATCTAATGTTGCTGGGCTTTTAAACAGAGGCTGGATAGCCATCTGTCAGGGGTGCTTCGATTGTGCTCTTCTTGCATGGCAGGGGGTTGGAGTATACACTTGGCGTCTCTTCTGATTCAATGACAAATCACACCTTGTGCTTTATCAATGCCAGCAGTGCACCTGAGGCCGTTTTGCCTAATTCAGGCAGCCAAGGGCGCGCACACCTGGTTACCTGGCGGGGCCTGGCAGCCTTTGCTGGGACAATCCCTTTCGGTTTCTGTGGGAGCGGAGCCCAAAACAATGGTCCTTACTGGGAAGCCCGTGCCAAAGCGGTGGCCTGGGGAAAAGTTTATTTTTTGACGCCCAAGCACCGTTCCCAAAAGCCTGTGGCCTCGAATGGGAGAGAGAGAGAGAGAGAGAGAGAGAGAGACTGGCTCGGCCGGGCCCCTCTTCCAAAACAAACGCTGGGCTGTGAGGGAACTCTGTGGCCGAGCAAAGAGAGGGAAAGGCGTGAAAGGCGGGCAGAGAATGGCGGGGGCCTCTCTCTGTATGCGTGTACTTCGCCTTCCCACAAATGTCGAGTAGCCCCCAAGGCCCAGGCAGGCGGCGAGGCGCCTTTGCACTTACCTGGCCGACACCTGTCCCCAAAGGTCCGCCTCCCTCTCTCCTTCCTTCCTCCCTTCCTTCGTATATGGCCTGCTTTTCTCACGCTGGGCGGGGCTTCGTTTGAGGCGAAGGCCTCAGGAAAAGAGCGGGAAGGGCCCAGCCTGCAATTCCACTGAGGGGGAAAAGCCCCGCATGACGTCATTTTTATTGCCCTGTTGTTGCTGAACTGTTTCCTTTCTTCCCTCTTCTTTCCCCGAAGGGCAACATTTCTCTGGAATGTGTTTCTTGTTTACCCTCTTTGTCCCCTTCCTCTAACCCAGTGTTTCTCAACCTGGGGGTCGAGACCCCTGGGGGGGGGGTCGTGAGGGGGTGTCAGAGGGGTCGCCAAAGACCATCAGAAAATACAGTATTTTCTGTTGCTCATGCAAGTTCTGTCTGGGAAGTTTGGCCCAATTCTATCCTTGGTGGGGTTCAGAATGCTCTTTGCTTGTAGGTAAACTATAAATCCCAGCAACTCCAACTCCCAAATATCAAGGTCTATTTTCCCCAAACTCCACCAGTATTCACATTTAGGCATATTGAGTATTCGTGCCAAGTTTGGTTCAGCAGAAGCATACATGAAGCTTGACCCAGGCATGTAGCCGGGGGGGGGGGGGCTCAGGGGGCTTCCCCCCCCCCCCCCCCCGAAATTCTCATGGTGGTTCGCGAAAAGGCCTTACTGGTGCATTATTTAAACTGTTATGTTTGTTCATATCATGATCTGATCACCATACTCAATATATCCCATATGCATGGGGGTATTGGGGTAATGATACAAAAGGTTTGCTAGGCTAGACCCTCTTTCACTCAGACTCAGCCCCCCCCCGAAACTCAGCCCCCCCCAAAACCCCCCCTGAAAAAAATTCAGCTCCCCCCGAAATGAAACACTCTCTGCTTAGCTTGGCCTGTCACTGAACATCGAGAAAACCAAAGTGCTGTTCCAGCAGTCACCAGCCATCCCCTCCCCAATGCCAGAGATACAACTTAATGGTGTAACATTAGAAAATGTTGACCATTTCCGCTACCTTGGCAGCCACCTCTCCACCAAAGTCAACATTGACACCGAAATACAACACCGCCTGAGCTCTGCAAGTGCAGCATTTTCCCGAATGAAGCAGAGAGTGTTTGAGGACCGGGACATCCGTAGGGATACCAAGGTGCTTGTCTATAAAGCTATTGTCCTCCCAACCCTGCTATATGCCTGTGAGACGTGGACTGTCTACAGACATCACATGCAACTCCTGGAACGATTCCATCAGCGCTGCCTCCGGAAAATCCTGCAAATCTCCTGGGAAGACAAGCGGACAAACGTCAGTGTGCTGGAAGAAGCAAAGACCACCAGCATTGAAGCGATGGTCCTCCAACATCAACTCCGCTGGGCCGGCCACGTTGTCCGGATGCCTGACCACCGTCTCCCAAAGCAGTTGCTCTACTCTGAACTTAAGAACGGAAAACGGAATGTTGGTGGGCAGGAAAAGATATTTAAAGATGGGCTCAAAGCCAACCTTAAAAATTCTGGCATAGACACTGAGAACCGGGAAGCCCTGGCCTTTGAGCGTCCCAGCTGGAGGTCAGCTGTGATCAGCAGTGCTGCAGAATTCGAAGAGGCACGAGTGGAGGGTGAAAGAGAGAAACGTGCCAGGAGGAAGGCGCGTCAAGCCAACCCCGACCAGGACCGCCTTCCACCTGGAAACCAATGTCCACACTGCGGAAGAAGATGCAGAGCAAGAATAGGGCTCCACAGCCACATGCGGACCCACAAGGAAACCCATAATGGAAGACCATCTTACTCAGCCAACGAGGGATCGCCTAAGTAAGTAAGTAAGTAAGTAAGTAAAGTTCAGCTCCATCATTGTTTGAGTCCACAGTGCTCTCTGGATGTAGGTGAACTACAACTCCTAAATTCAAGGTTTTGTTTTTTTTGTTTTTGTTTTTTTTGGTCATGTCAGGAGTGACTTGAGAAACTGCAAGTCGCTTCTGGTGTTGAGAGAATTGGCTGTCTGCAAGAACGTTGCCCAGGGGATGCCCAGATGATTTGATGTTTTATCATCCTTGTGGGAGGCTTCTCTCATGTCCCCGCATGAGGAGCTGGAGCTGATAGAGGGAGCTCATCCTCCTCTCCCCGGATTCGAACCTGCGACCTGTCGGTCTTCAGCCCTGCCAGCACAGGGGTTTAACCCACTGCGCCACCGGGGGCTCCAAATTCAAGGTCAATGCCCATCAAACTCTTCCAATACTTTCTCTTGGTCATGGGAGTTCTGTGTGCCAAGGTGGTTTAATCCCATCGTTGGTGGAGTTCAGAATGCTCTTTGATTGTAGGTGAACTATAAATCCCCCCAACCCTACCAGTATTCAAATTTGAGCGTATCAGGTATTTGTGCCAAATTTGTTCCAGTGTATGACAATAAATTCTGAGTATCCGATATTACGAATAATAACCATAGCAAAATTATAGTTTGAGTAGTAACTATAATTTTATGGTTGGGGGTCACCACAACATGAGGAACTGTATTAAGGGATCACGGCATTAGGGAAGTGGAGAAACACTGCTCAACCCCCTGACACAATACAACAGAGGCTCTTCCACACAGCCATATAACCCAGAATATCAAGGCACATAATCCCACAATGTTGGCTTTGAATTGGATTAGCACAGCTGGTAAATTATCTGCAACTATAAGATCTATCAACCGAAAGGTTGCAAGTTCAAAGCCCGGGGTCGGCGTGAGCAGCCGACTGTCAGACCTGCTCACGGTTTACCTAAGCAGTTCAAAAACAGCTTTAGCTGTAATTAGAGAAATTAGGTACCGCTAAAAGCGGGGGAGGTGTTTTACAACACCAGAAAATAAAAGAAGATCAGAAAATGCTGGAATGAGGAAGTCCTGACAGCACTTCGTCACAGAGGAAGTAGCGACAACACCCCCTGTGGACTTGAGCCTAACCATCCCTGGCATCGAAACAACACCTCCTTCTATGCTGTCAGTCTGTGTACTGTCTACACCAGGGGTCCTCAGACTAAGGCCCGTGGGCCGGATATGGCCCTCCAAGGTAATTTACCCGGCCCTCGCTCAGGGTCAACCTAAGTCTGAAATGACTTATTTATTTATTTATCGTGTCAGGGGCAACCAGACCATTGTATTACATTTCTAACAGAACAAAACAAACAGATTAAGAAAAAACACAAAGTTTGCAAACTTGGTAGTTGATTAAATGTCCTTTGACCAGTAGCTGGCCACTTGGAGTGCCTCTGGTGTTGCCGCAAGAAGGTCCTCCATTGTGCATGTGGCAGGGCTCAGGTTGCATTGCAGCAGGTGGTCAGTGGTTTGCTCTTCTCCACCCTCGATGTCGGGGATTCCACTTCATAGCCCCATTTCTTGAGGTTGGCTCTGCATCTCGTGGTGCCAGAGCGCAGTCTGTTCAGCCTTCCAAGTCGCCCAGTCTTCTGTGTGCCCAGGGGGAGTCTCTCATTTGGTATCAGCCATTGGTTGAGGTTCTGGGTTTGAGCCTGCCACTTTTGGACTCTCGCTTGCTGAGGTGTTCCAGCGAGTGTCTCTGTAGATCTTAGAAAACTATTTCTTGATTTAAGTCGTTGACGTGCTGGCTGATACCCAAACAAGGGATGAGCTGGAGATGTCACTGCCTTGGTCCTTTCACTATTGGTTGCTACTTCCCGGCGGATGTCAGGTGGTGCAATACCAGCTAAACAGTGTAATTTCTCCAGTGGTGTAGGGCGCAGACACCCCGTGATAATGCGGCATGTCTCATTAAGAGCCACATCCACTGTTTTAGTGTGGTGAGATGTGTTTCACACTGGGCATGCGTACTCAGCAGCAGAGTAGCATAGCATAAGGGCAGATGTCTTCACTGTGTCTGGTTGTCATCCCCAGGTTGTGCCAGTCAGCTTTCATATGATATTGTTTCTAGTGCCCACTTTTTGCTTGATATTCAGGCAGTGCTTCTTGTAGGTCAGAGCATGGTCCAGAGTGACTCCCAGGTATTTGGGTGTGCTGCAATGCTCCAGTGGGATTCTTTCCCAGGTAATCATCAGAGCTCGGGATGCTTGTCTGTTCTTAAGGTGAAAGGCACATGCCTGTATTTTAGATGGGTTGAGGATCAGCTGGTTTTCCCTGTAATAGGCAGTAAGAGCACCTAGAGCTTCGGAGAGCTTCTGTTCAACCATCTCAAAGCTCCCTGCTTGAGCGGTAATGGCACAATCATCAGCATAGATGAGGCTCTCTGTCCCTTTTGGCAGTGGCTGGTCATTTGTGTAAATGTTGAACATTGATGAGCGAGCACGCTCTCCTGAGGCAGGCCATTCTTCTGAAATGACTTGAAAGCACACAACAACAACAGTCCTATCTCATCAGCCAAAGGCAGGCCCACATTTCCCATTGACATGCTAATAAGTTTATATTTGTTAAAATTGTTCTTCATTTTAATTATTGTATTATTTTTATTTTTTCACTACAAATAAGGTATGTGCAGTGCGCATAGGAATTCATTCATGTTTTTTCCCATTATGATCTGGCCCTCCAACAGTTTGAGGGACTGTGACCTGGCCCTCTATTTAAAAAGTTTGAGGACCCCTGCTCTAACCCCTGACAAAATACAACAGGGGGCCTTCCACACAGCCATATAACCCAGAATATCAAAAGGCACATAATCCCACAATGTCTGCTTTGAATCGGGTTATCTGAATCCACACTGCCGTATAATCCAGTTCAATGTGGATTTTACTTACTTAGGCAATCCCTCGTCGGAGTAAGATATTCTTCCAGGATCAGTGTGCTGGCGGTTGGTCTGTAGGTGACTGTGGAGCCCTATTCTTGATCTGCCTCTTCTCCTGCAGTGAGATCATTGGTTTCCAGGTGGAAGGTGGTCTCAGTCGGGGTTGGCTTGACGCACCTTCCTTTTGGCACGTTTCTCTCTTTCTCTCTCCATTCGTGCCTCTTCGAATTCTGCAGCATTGCCGGTCACAGCTGACCTCCAGCTGAAGCGCTCAAGGGCCAGGGCTTCCCAGTTCTCAGTGTCTATGCCAGACATAGTGATAACAAAGATATAGAGTGGGTGCCATCTGGCTTGACAACAATCCATGTGAAAGAAATGTTGGAGGTTGAACATGAGCTAAGAGTGTGATGCAGTAGCTTAAAAAGTCAATGAGATTTTGGGCTGCATCAAATACAGTGCCTAGAATGGAGCATGGCTCCTTAAATTGTGGGTCCTGACTCCAGATGGTGTCCCCTTAGCGCAAAGTTGAGGTTGAGGGCTTTTTTACACAACCTGCTAGCAACACTGTCTAGTGTTTACAGTGGACTCTGCAGAAAATGCTTCAGCTGTACTCCACAAAAGCAAAATCAGCCTATTTCACAAACTTTGCAAACACTGATTTATTATCAGTAAATAATAATAATGTTTATATTTATTTTATAAACTCATATACCTGGGAGTCACATAAAATTTTCTCAGGCAGAAAGGAGTTGCGGGTAGAAAAAGTTCAAGAAATCCTGTTTTTAGATAGTACGCATTATAAGGAAGAGAGGTTGTTGGACATTAATTTTTCTATGGAGTACCAATTTTGTTGTAGTAGTAAAAATATTACTATATTATACTAGAAGTGGGATGAATGCATTGAGAGAAATGACACATAGGATGAACCCGACCTAATGTCATTTTTTCTCTCTCTCTTTTTACAGGTGAAGCACCTGCCTCATGGGCCTGTATGTCAGATGCTCTCCTGGGAATGACTTGTTCAACAAAGAAAATAAAGCTTCCTGCTGAATGAGAAATTGCCTCTCTACAGCCACATTCACATCAGCTTCTCATCCTATTCATTCGCAGCATCAAAGAATCAGGCTTTCAGCAAAGTTCCAGCCTTGGGGTTGTAAGAATAGTAGAGTGTCATTTACTCAGTTAGGGGCAGCAAAAAGGGAAAGTCTGGCATCTCCCCAGAGGAAGATTTTTCCCTAAAGGACATTGAAAGTGAATAAATCAAGTAAACTGTGATTTTTTAAAGGCTTATTCTATTGGTTTTTCTAGCTGTGAACCAAAAGAATCTAGTGAATGGATGTATATAAAGAATTTGCCTTATCTAATTCACTGTTATAAAGGCTTCGCATGCTGTGCACATGAACACAGGAGTTTGTATAGTCATAGTCAATGTTCCAGCTTGGGAAAAGAAATGCAATTGAGGTCTACCTGAATCAAACCATGAGATTTTTACAGAACTGAATAACTTAAGGCAAGGTTGGGCAACTGCTTTGGGTCCAGGGTTTGTTTTGTTTTTTTTTTTACACTAGCAAAGTGCAGAAGGGTGAGACTTTTTTAAAAAAAAGATTCAGTTGAAAATGCATAAATAAAGTATACAAAATAGATTTGAAATTAGCTGACATTAATGAAAAATTAATTGTACAGTCAATTTTGAAATTATTAAATAATTTATTGTATTACAATTATTAAAAATTCCCCTATCCATTAATGAAATATGAATTCCTCCATTCTACTTGATTATTAAACTTATATTTATTTATTTATTTATTTATTTATTTATTTACACCATTTCTACCCCGCCCTTCTCACCCCTGAGGGGGGACTCAGGGCGGCTAACACAGGCAACAATTCAATGCCAATAGTATCAACAACAACAATATAAACCAACAGTATAAAATCCTATTACATAACTATTAAACAGTGATATTAATTAAAATTACATAATCACATAGAACAAATCACATAATCACAAGTCATATAGCCGTTTCCAATTTTCATAACAATCCTATTGTCTGAGTTCAGTGCCTAAAGTGCTGCTGTACCCACTAGCCAAAGGCCTGACTCCAAAACCACGTCTTTAGTTTTTTCCTTAAAGTAAGAAGGGAGGACGCTGATCTAATCTTGCTAGGGAGTGAATTCCACGAGCAGGGGGCACCACCGAGAAGGCCCTGTCCCTCGTCCCCACCAGACACGTTTGAGACCTTGGTGGGACCGAGAGCAGGGCCTCCCCAGTAGATCTTAAATTATGAGGTGGAACATAGAGAGAGATACGTTCGGATAAGTAAGCTGGGCCGGAGCCGTATAGGGTTTTATAGGCCAAGACCAGCACTTTGAATTGTGCTCGGAGGTGGACCGGCAGCCAGTGGAGCTGACGCAGCAAGGGGGTGGTATGCTCCCTGTATGGCGCTCCGGTGAGTAATCTGGCTGCCATCCATTGGACTACTTGAAGTCTCCGAACAGTCTTCAAAGGCAACCCCATGTAGAGTGCGTTGCAGTAATCTATTCGGGATGTAACCAGAACGTGGACCACCGTGGCCAAGACAGACTTCCCAAGGTATGGGCGCAACTGGCGCACAAGCTTATATTTATATAGCAATGAATTACGTATATGTACATACATTTGTTTTAATTATGATGCCCTAAACTGGTGATACTGAACCAAAAAGAGATGAATTTGACAATGATAATTGCTTTGCTAATCAGCATTGCACAGACTCAGTGCGTTTAGTTTTTCTTACCATTTATAATGGTTAATTACTGTACCACCATATTTTGGAGGTAAATTGCAGTGCCAGCTTATAAAAATCTGGGGAGTACTGGGGTCTTTGCAAAAAAATATATATCTTGTAGCTGTGTGCAGCCACTAGACAATATTTTGCTTATTCCCACTGCATCTGCGGAGTTTGGATTCCCAGCATGCCTGGCTCCAATGTTCCAAATGAAGACACACAGAGATAAAGACAGGAACGTAGATCTTTATTGCATCATTGATCAAGGAGGATACTATGGGACAGAAGGAAAACCTAAATCTGACATGCCTCTCGTTTACAAGCATTGACATTTTATAGACTTTTGAAAGACTGGACATTTTCTATGATTTGTGCAGATAAAAAGAACAGCTGCTTTGGAGAGTCCTTCTTTCTCTGTGGACAGAAATGCAGCTGGCTCCCAACCCAAAGATGCTGTCTTTGGATCTGTCCACAGAGGGTGGTGTCCTCATGCATAACTAAAACTGCGCAACACAATCCTGATGTAAATGTGACTGAGAATTTTATTTATAAGATAGGGCTTTACATCCTCATCTTGACAGTAAGCCGTATTGAATTATTGGTGATTATATCATGTCCAGAGCTCAGAAAAGTTATATTTTGGGACTACATCTCACAGAATTTGACTGATCATAATTGTTGGTGGAACCTGGCTGTAACTTTCCCAAGCTCTGATCCTATTCCAATTTATATATATATATTGAAGAAAAATTTTAATTATACATAAAAGGGGAAAGAGGGAAATGAGGGGAGGGTTGGATTAGGAAGGAAAGGGAAAGAAAAAAGTAAGAGTAAGAGTAAAAAGTGCGAGGTTTTGGCGGGGAAGGGAATAATGCAAAAATAGGGGAATAGATGAAGGGTAAAAGTAAGGTTGTTGGGGTGGGGGTTTATAGGGTAAAAACAGGGAAGGGTATGTTGTTGGCTTCCTGTCTTCTCATTCTGGATCCAATCAGTTCGATTCAATAAAGTTGATAACTCTTCTCTTCTTAATACTTATGTCCATATCTTCTCTTTCTCCATGAACTTTGTTAGCAAACTCCAAACTGCTTTTGTTGTTGATAGTTTATTTCTTAATTGATGGGTCAGGTTGTCTATATTTCTAATTTCCAGCAATTTAATTATCCATTCTTTAGTACTTGGTATTTCTTTCCCTCTCCAGTAACGGGCATATACTATTCTTGCTGCTGATATTATATAATTAAATAAAACATCTTTACTCCTATCCTTATTTAAATCGATAATCTTCAAGAGGAAATGCTCTGTTTTTAACTGAATTCTAAGTTGGAGGATCTCGTGTCATCTTATGGATCTCTTTCCAATTTTTTTTTTGCCCTGTCACAACTCCACCAAATGTGGTGGAAAGTCCCTCTTCCTTTTTTACATTTCCAACATTTATCATTTATATTTTTATAGCATTTTGCTAGTTTTACCAGGGTGATATACCAACAGTAAAACACCTTATACCAATTTTCCCATATATTGTATGAATCTCTGTATTTAATTTTCTTTATCCATATGGTTTCCCAGCTTTCTAAGCTAATATTGTGACCTACGTTGGCCGCCCATTTGACAATGCAAACTTTCACATTTTCTTTTTCAGTTTCCCATTCCAATAGTTTCTTACATGTTTTTGTAATAAATTTATTTTGTGCTTGTAATATTCCAATTTAGATCACCACTAAACTCAGTTCATGATATAAACTCACTGAAGATGGCAAAGGCCCACAGTTTACTTCATTTTGATCTCATTTTTGCACACAGCAAAGCTCTAAGTAAAATTTTCAGCCCTTTCTTGTATGTGTGATCTTTGAAATCTTAAGTACATCATGCAAATGAATGATAGCTATAGCCCAGTCAGTTGGGAAAATGACGAGGATCCAAGAAAGCCTGCTATATGTGATGAAGCAAACTGATTGCAGTGACCAAATGGGTTATTTGTCTTTCATGTCGGGCCATCAAACAGTAGCTTTTCCAAAAGAAAAGATGAACACAGTGTGCTCATATTTTATTTCACTCAAAGATATTTTAGCATGTGCAGACACACCAATGTCCTGGCAGGTGCTTGGGCCTCAAGAGTCCAAATGCCAGACCTTTCCCTCCCTGAATAAAGTAGCTGGTGAACTCAAAGGAAAATGTGAAAACTTTCACAGAAAGGCCAACTTACCTGTCCGAACGATTCTCCCCTTATGAACCTCCTAGGACTTTAAGATCATCTGGGGAGGCTCTGCTCCCAATCCCGCCTTTGTCTCAAGTATGGTTGGCGGGGACAAGAGACAGGGCCTTCTCAGTGGTGGCCCCTCAGCTATGGAATGCCCTCCCTAGGGATATTAGATCGGCCCCCTCCCTTTTAATATTTTGGAAGAAAGTTAAGACTTGGCTTTGTGAGCAAGCATTTGTAAATACAGCGTACGGACATAGGATAATGGACTGACTGGACAAATGAAATTGGACAATGGTTTTAACAAGAAGACTCAGATGATATATGTTTTTATTGATATTATCATGCTTTTGTACTATTTTAACTATTTTACTGTATTTGTATGCTTTGATGTTGTAAACCGCCCTGAGTCGCCTGCGGGCTGAGAAGGGCGGTACATAAATATAGCAAAAAATTAATTAATTAACTTACCATCTAAAATTCACAGAATCATTAAGTCATTATTCAAATGAAAAACTGTCTTTGCCTATGAACGTATTTCTATCAACCAAAAAAAAAAAAAAAAGCACTGGTGGTGATGGGGACATGATCCATCCCTTCCTATATAAATGGTAATGCCCCAAAATAGAGTTTTGTCTGTTATTGTCATAGAACATGCTACGTGTCAATTATAATAATGTTTTAGCTACTGTTCTCATGAAACCCTCCACAATTAAGAAATCCTTTCTGTTCTGTATGCACTGGTAAGAGAAAAGGAACTATAGAAAGTCAAGGATTTTATACTGATTTTACGTTGTCAGGATTCCCCTTTATTTTTAGAGACGGAGGAAAAAACAACCACAAATTGTTACTGTTTCTTCTTTGTAAATTGCCCATCAAAGATTTTTTTTCATTCAGTCTGTCAACATGGTTAGAAATAAGGATGTAACATGTTTTTTCGGGCCTTTGCATACCGAGAACATTTATTTTATGTAAAATGCACACAACCCAAATCCAAGATGTAATAGTTCAGTGGCTTGTGTTCTTTTGCTGTTGTCAATCAGGATTCATTTCATGAGGGAAAACATCTTTAGAGAGCCAATTTGCAAGTGAAATTCTGTCATGTTCAAAGCTTTGCTGTAACACAAGAGATGAGAAAAACCAAACCCAAAACTAATTAAAATGGCACAGTTTTATCGGTGTTAGAGGAGGGAAGATGGTCCCAGCCCAACCAGGATCTAAGTGTGGTGTAGCTTATACAGGACAAAGGTGATTTCTAGAGTACTCAGCCAAGGGTTTTTCTTTTTTAAAAAGCACGAGGGATCATGTAATCAAGAGTACCTCCTCCCCTTTGTCTCCCCGCACACGTGCCTATTTGTTTTTTAAATGTATCCTAACCAGATTTTTGTCAATAATCAAAATTCACATTTATTTATTTATTTATTTATTTATTTATTTATTTATTTATCATGTCAGTAGCGAACCAAAACAGTTGTATTGCATTAAAAACAAACAAACAAACAAAACACAAAGTTCGCAGACATGGTATTCCATTAAATGTCCTTTGACCAGTAGCTGGCTGTTTGAAATGCCTCTGGTGTCGCTGCAAGAAGGTCCTCCATTGTGCATGTGGCAGGGCTCAGGTTGCATTGCAGCAGGTGGTCTGTAGTTTGCTCTTCTCCACACTCGCATGTTGTAGATTCCACTTTATAGCCCCATTTCTTAAGGTTGGCTCTGCATCTTGTGGTGCCAGAGTGCAATCTGTTCAGCGCCTTCCAAGTCGCCCAGTCTTCTGTATGCCCAGGAGGGAGTCTCTCATTTGGTACCAGCCATTGATTGAGGTTCTGGGTTTGAGCCTGCCACTTTTGGACTCTTGCTTGCTGAGGTGTTCCAGCGAGTGTCTCTGTAGATCTTAGGATCTGTAGACCCTATTTCTTGATTTAAGTCGTTGGTGTGCTGGCTGATACCCAAACAGGGAGTGAGCCCAAGATGTCACTGCTTTGGTCCTTTCACTCTTGGTTGCTACTCTCCGGCAGATGTCAGGTGGTGCAATACCGTCTAAACAGTCTAATTTCTCCAGTGGTGTAGGGCTCAGACACCCTGTGATAATGCAGCATGTCTCATTAAGAGCCACATCCACTGTTTAAATAATATATAATTATCTTCTGTATTTTGTATGTTAAAACTTAAGAGATGGATGCTTACTGATGGATTAAGTGTTAAGAAACTATACTATATAGAAAGGTTAGAAGTACATACATGACATTAACTAATAAAATTGAGATGGGCTATAAAATTTATTGGTGTAATACAAAAGGAAGGAAGAAAAGAAGGGGAATTTGGGAAGGGGAAGAGAGGAAAAAAGCGAAGGAAGAAGAGAAAGGGAGGGAAGAAAAGAAAGAAAGAAAAGGAAGTCTGGAAGTCAAGAGCGAAGGAAGGAAGGAAAGAGATAGAGAGGGAAGAAAGGAGAGAAAGAGGAAGGAAAATAAAAAGGGAGGAGGAAGGAAAGAGGAAGAGAAAGAAGGAGGAGAGAAGGAAAGAAAAAAGGGAAGGGAGGAAAGACGGAGCAAAGGAAGAAGAGAAAGAAGGAGAGAAAGAGGGAGGGAAGGAAAGAAATAAAGAGAAGGAAGGATGGGAGCAAAAAGCTAAGGAAGGAAGTAAACAGGTAGAGAAGGAAGAAAGGAAAGAAGAAAAGGAAATGAAGGAAGGAGTGAAAGAAGGAGAGAAAGAGGGAGAGAAGGTTGGCCACAGCAACGCGTGGCAGGTAAAGCTAGTTATTTATAAAGCCCTATACGCTTTGGGTCCAACTTATCTTTGAGACCGTATCTCTTTTTATGAACCATCATGAGCTTAAGATCTGCCAGAGAAGCCCTCCCTTCAGTCCCACCTCCGTCTCAAACGCGGTTGGTGGGGACGAGAGAAAGGACCTTTTCAGTGGTGGCCGCCCTGCTTTGGAATGCCCTCCCGAAGGAGATCAAGTTAGCCCCCTCTCTTCAAGCTTTCTGGACACAACTGGAAAATGTGTTTTTTTGAATAAGTCTTTGGACCATTCTTACCACCTTACTCACTAAACCCAAGGCCTTAGTGATTGATTCTGTTAGCAATTTATGGACTAAAATGGTACACAGCCTGTTTATACCCGCAGCCTTGCTGCATTGTTGGATTTTAAATGGATAGGGTTGTTTGTTATTTTGTGCAATTATTCTTTTGTGAACTTATTTTATTATTGTTTATATGTTATGTATCTTGTTGTGTTTTGTGGGTTCTGCATTTTTCTGTGCTTTTTGTGAGCTGCACCAAGTCCCTTCGAGGAGATGGTGTTGGGGTGCAAATAAAGTTTATTCTTATTATACTTATTCTTATTCTTATTATTAAATTAAAAGCGTATTATTTCCTTTGTAGATATCTATATAAATAAAAATGTAATGTTCGTTTGTGGGATTAACAGAACTCAAAAACCACTGGACGAATTGACACCAAATTTGGACACAAGACACCTATCAGGCCAACAAGTGACCATCACTCATAAAAACACTGAAAAACACAGTGGAAGGGACTTAAAAAGCTAAAAACCAAAAAATACATTACAACACATGCACAAAACCACATATATACACATTTGTTGTTGTTCATTCGTTCAGTCGTCTCTGACTCTTCGTGACCTCATGGACCAGCCCACGCCAGAGCTCCCTGTCGGCCGTCACCACCCCCAGCTCCTTCAAGGTCAGTCCAGTCACTTCAAGGATGCCATCCATCCATCTTGCCCTTGGTCGGCCCCTCTTCCTTTTACCTTCCACTTTCCCCAGCATAATTGTCTTCTCTAGGCTTTGGTGTCTCCTCATGATGTGGCCAAAGTACTTTGTCTCTAGTATCCTTCCCTCCAATGAGCAGTCGGGCTTTATTTCCTGGAGGATGGACTGGTTGGATCTTCTCGCAGTCCAAGGCACTCTCAGAACTTTCCTCCAGCACCACAGTTCAAAAGCATCTCTCTTCCTTCGCTCAGCCTTCCTTATGGTCCAGCTCTCACATCCGTAGGTTACTACAGGGAATACCATGGCTTTGACTAGGCGGATCTTTGTTGCCAGTGTGATGTCTCTACTCTTTACTATTTTATCGAGATTGGACATTGCTCTCCTCCCAAGAAGTAAGCGTCTTCTGATTTCCTGACCACAGTCTGCATCTGCAGTAATCTTTGCACCTAGAAGATACAAAGTCTGTCACAGCCTCCACATTTTCTCCCTCTATTTTCCAGTTGTCAATCATTCTTGTTGCCATAATCTTGGTTTTTTTGAGGTTTAGCTGCAACCCAGCTTTTGTGCTTTCTTCTTTCACCTTGATTATATATACATATATATACACATATACACAAATAAATATACACACAAAACATGTATACACAGACTGGGCCACAGCAACACATGGCAGGTACAGCTAGTTAATAATAAATATTTTTAAAAGATTTAATGTGAAACAATCTGCTATGAAAAATTGAGATACATTTACATTGAAGAAAAATTGGAAAAGGATAGACCAGTGGTTCTCAGTCTGTGGGTCCCCAGGTGTTTTGGCCTACAACTCCCAGAGATCCCAGCCAGTTTACCAGTTGTTAGGATTTCTGGGAGTTGAAGGCCAAAACATCTGGGGACCCACAGGTTGAGAACCACTAGGATAGACGAAGACGCAGAGACAATGGGAGAAGACAAAAGAAAATACAATCAAAGGACTTCAAATTAAAATTGTTGAATTTTTCAATATTTTACAAAATGTGTGTTAAAGGGTCAGGTGAAGACTTAGGCCCCTTCCACACAGCTGAATAAAATCACACATTATCTGCTTCGAACTGGGATATATGGCAGTGTGGACTCAGATAACCCAGTTCAAAGCAGTTATTGTGGGTTATTCCACCTTGATATTCTGGGTTATATGGCTGTGTGGAAGGGTCCTTAGTTGTAATAATGTTAACTTTGTAAAACAACTCCCCGTGCCCCAACAACCCCACCTTCTTTGCTTTCTCCTTCCAACAAATTAGACATTTGTAAAGATGCAATTAACCAATAACAAATCTATTATGCCCAAACTTTTGCTTTGTCCCTCCCTTTACCCCCCTACCCTAACTTTCCTAGTAAAAAATAAAATAAGTAGAAAAGTGTTTTTTAATTGGACAACCAAAATGTACAAAAACATATGATGCCAGCTTCTTCATCAGCGAAAAAAATGTTTAAAAATCACACAAGAAAATAAAATAAAATAAAATAAAATAAAAGGGATAGTGTTGGTGTCAAGGATCTACATTCTGTATTAGATTTTTTTTCTTTCCTGTAGTTCAGTTTACATAAGAGGGTAGTAGCCAGTCCCTTGGCCATATCAGATCTGAGATAAAGTCTCAGATGTTGGGAAGTATTGTCATTTGCAACTTTTTTAATGCCACAATATAAGAAGATTACCATCTTTCTTTCTGACAGAGTGGTAGGATTTTTCTAACAGGCAAAAATATAACATGCAATGTGCCTCTTTTGAGCAAACCTGCAGCTTTTCCATTCTTACCAGGTATTCAGTTTTTCACAGCACAAGACCTGCCAAAAGCCAAAGGCGACAACTTTAACAATCAACGTAATTTAAGAATAAATAAGGGAGGTTTGCAATGCTGAGCATTTGCTGTAATTACCGCCCACTGTTTCTGAGATGTGTACACTTGTGTTTGGCATGAGTTCCTGGGCATGTGGAAGGAAATTCAATGAGCCGCATTGCTGAGACTAGCAGATTGTTTTTGGCTGGCCACAAAGGTCAATTTGCTGTGATTGCAATTCCTATTAACAGCCTGGAAAAGTTGAGTGTACATCAGTCCATTGATTACCAGTTTTGCAATCTCTGACACCCTGCTTGGTTTGTATTAGCCTTTGAATCTGTATGTCACTTCTTGTGTTCAGTATTAAATGCAGCTATGAGCACACCTGAAAATCAGAGATAGGAAAGTTAATTGGTCCGTGCCATAGGATTGTTATGTTCACACTAAAAAACAAAAAATAAACAAAAAAACCCCCAAATCCCCCCCCCCATTTGTATTCATTATGATCACTTTGAATAATAAAAGCTTTTTTTTCCAAAGTGAACAAATTATAAACAAGATATAAAGTTAGGATTTGACTGGGAAGAAACAGCATGGGATAAGATATTGAAGACGGAAAAGATAACAATAACAAGGATTTATAATAATTTGTTAACATGGGTAACTGAAAAAGAACAGGTTAAACCCTGCATGATTAAATGGGCGGAAAATTTACGAAGGCCAATTCAATTTCGGGAGTGGGAACAGAAAACTAAAATATACCTATGTAATGGACTTAAAAGAAAACTGGATTAAAATGTTCCACAGGTGGTATACCACCACCAAAAAATTAGGCCACATGTACAAAAATATTTCCAATAAATGTTGGAAAGGTTGTGAAAAAGTAGGCACATTTTTTCATATGTGGTGGACCTGTAAGGAAACCTCGAAATATTGGACTTTGGTCCACGAGGAGACACAAAAAAGAAAACTGGATTAAAATGTTCCACAAGTGGTATACAACCCCAAAAAAATTAGGCCACATGTACAAAAATATTTCCGATAAATGTTGGAAAGGTTGTGACAAGGTAGGCACATTTTTTCATATTTGGTGGACCTGTAAGGAAACCTCAAAATATTGGACTTTGGTCCACGAGGAGACACAAAAATTTTTGAAAAAGACTTTTAAAAAGAAACCTGAGTACTATTTGTTAGGTTTTACAGACTCGGAGCTACAGCTTCGTGAAAATGATGACAAAATATTTACTTTTATTACAACGGCGGCAAGAATTGTTTTTGCAAAACTCTGGAAACAGGAACAAACCCCAGCCCTTGATGATTGCCTGGATAAGGTGTGTGAAATAAAGGACATGGATGAATTAACTTTTTTGTTAAAGAAGAATACCGGGAAGACAATAATAAGGACGGATTGGACTCTCTTTCAAGACTACGATAAAAATAGAAGAGAGAAAGAGCGATTGGAGATTTAAATAAGAATTGGAAACTAAATGTGAGGGAATACCATGAAGATGAAATGGAAGTCAAACTCTTCCCCTAATTATATATATATATATTCATTCTTTCTCTCTCTCTTTTTTCTTCTTTATTCCTACTTTTCTATCTTTTTTTTAAATATTCCCCCTCTTTCCATGTAATTATATTAAACTTTAATAAAAATTATACAAAAAAAGAAAAAAGAAAAAAGAAAAAAAGAAAAAGCTTACTGGGGGCATTACAGCAATAAAAGGATAGGAGCGATAAAGCATAACTGGAAATGTAGGTCATGTCACAGTCCAGGACTCCAACCACCAAACAATGGATATAAACCAATAATCAAGAAATTTCTGCCCAAATTCCCAACACCAAAAGACACCTCAAGCCCCGTCTCCAATTATATCCCTATTTTCAATACAATATAGCAGCCAGCACTCCACATTGAGTGAGGTTAGGAGCACGGGACCACCACAAAAGTATAAAGCTGCAAACTGAAATGCTAATTTTTCACCTGAGATAACAACTCTCTAGGAATTTCTAGATTCTCCAGCATGACTATATGGTCAACTTCCACTGGAAGTTAATTTAAAGTATCATTGGAGGATCAATACATGCTTAGGAAAAAAACATTTTCATCTAGAGCTGAAAGGACAAAAATATTATCAGCAAAACTGAAGTGTACTGAGCAAATAAACAATGAAAGGTTTGAACTCTCCACCTTTCAGACTTCACATTATACACATCATGTTCTGTTTATAAAAGGTGTAATGGTGTTACAGAGAAAAGTGTATAGTGAGTGAGAAAATAATTAAACTTCCCTCCCTCCTCTCCTGTCTTTCCTTTCATGCACCCATTGTTCCTAACTCCTCTCTCACACATTCTGAAGGTCTGCTTTTCCTACCTGTGTTGTTGAAAAATCAACACCCCTCCTAATAGATCTACTCAGTAGGAGCCTCCAAATCACGTGTGTGTGTGTGTGTGTGTGTGTGTGTTTCACAATAGCAAAGCCGCTCCATTTCAGTAGTCCAAAGTAGATTGTGTCTTCAGCTTCCTGGCAGAATCTCCTAAGGGGAGGTGGAAGGAAATGTGTGCTTAAGTGTATCCCAAATCCTTTAACAAAGGAGCTTCGTTCCATGCCTTGGAACTATATACCTCTGGTTACTTTGAAATACATATAGTTATAATTTAGTTGGAATCCGTGCTTTTATATTATATAAAATAACTAAAGTGAGCGGAAGTGGAGATGCCTAAATACAGACCAGCACACCTGGGAAATCTTGAGTAAAATGTTATGTATATGCTTGTGAAACTTTTCTGGCTATCCACTGTTGTTGTCGAGCAATTTAGAATGGCTGTGGATTAGGCCCAAGCCATTGTGGGTTGCCTGGTGAAAAAACAGAAGCCAATATTGCAAAATAAATCTCTCCAAGTTGAAGCAGATGCCATCAAGATATTTTATTGCGATCCAGCTGGAAAGGATGCAAAGCCGCGATATTTCGTCAGGCAAGCATAGAGTGAATACAAAATAAAGCCTTTTTATACATAAAACAGAGCTGTCAGTTTTGAATTTCCCGCTCCCCGCCCCTCTGCTGGCTCAGCGATAATTGACTGGCGCTCTATAGCTGGGAGGAGGCTTGGCCACCTCCTGAGCACCTCAGCTAATGGGTGAGCTTCTGCTGCCTCGGCCCCCTGGCCAATCAGAAGAGAGGGAGGCGGGACGAGACGGAAACAATGAAGTCTTGAGTGGATTATGGAAATATGTGGTGCCCAAATGGCTAGCGAGTCCTCAGGGGCCTTCAAGCCAGCCAGCTTATTGTCTTGAAGAGTGACCATCAACTTTGATGTCTAGCAAGCCTGCCAGGATCAGGATTTTCCTTGAGCCAGGATATGGAGACAATGGGGCAATCTTGGTTGAAGTTTTGGTTGAAGGAAGTTTGAATGAGTAAACAGATCAGGACGAAGTGTAGCTTTCCAAAGGCCCTTTGTCCTGTTGAGATATGATGATCATTTCTCAGTAATACATATGTTACCTTCTGCTATATATGAAACATAGGGCATAAAACCTTGATTAAATGTACACACTATCTGACATGGGCAGGGTCTCTGTTGTTGTTGTTGTTGTCTTTGCAAACTGACCAAGACTTGACTCCTGTTATCCAGCCTAATATCCTTGTCTTAGCAAAACTATACGTTACTATCTCTTATGGGGTTTGGGGTCATGTTCAACTTCACTGTGAGCTCATCAATGCCAGGAATCCAGGGGTGGGAGCGGCCAGATACAAATAGAACACCAATGAAATCTGCCTGTCTTCTGTTGAACTGTTCATATTTACATAACAGCCCCATTGCCTCTGAGACTCACCCCTTTGGGCAGACAGCCCATAATTCCATCTTGGACTGTTTTACATATTGTCCCAATCTATTTTGCGAGTCCAGTCCTTTCTCCAGGGGGGATCCTTCAAATGTCTCCAGCTTCGAACTGTCAAATGACAGATATTAATTTTCCCCACCACAAATTAGACTTCACCCACCTCGGACATCATGAGGTTTCCCCAGGTAACGAGAACCTGGATCAAAACCAGACTGTTTTCTAGCCAATCAGGGGATAGCGTGGGAACTTTGAATGGCTGTCAGAGAATGGCGGTAAGAAGGGTGGAATATAAATATTGTAAATAAATAAATAAATAAATAAATAACACATATGACTGTGCTCAGTAGGACACACTACCAAATAAGTGCACAGAAAGCTACAACTTTAAAGTTGCATGAAAACATTCTGTTTAGACTCCACAAAATACAGATCCTCAAGCAGAAGCTGCTCCATAGATAACTGACAATGGGAAGCATCACATTATGTATACTTGGTCTCTAAAGGGCCCCTCATAGTTTGCTTTTCTATATAAAGCATATGGTTTTTGTATGGTTTTTCTAAACAACAAATGCCATTCTGCAAATCTCCAGTGGAGAATGCCTGTTTGATGCTGGTAGACACTACTATTTCCTGATAGGCACCCACCAGAAAGGAAAACAAAAGCACAATTGAGAAACAACAGTGGGAAATCACTGCAGAATATGTTCTCTGCCAACATTGCTCTTTGGTGCCATCCCGGCTGCCTGTTGATTTAGAACCCTTTCCTCATTTATCACCAGCAAAATGATGTGCACCCCACAGAGAAGCAACAAGGGCTGTTTGAACAAGAACACAAATATAGCCAAGAAGTATTTATTGCTTCCCAAATGATAGTTTTGCTTGGACCATTTAAGTTTAATATCAGCTGTGCAGCAGTAATTTTAAAACAAGCAAACAAATAGAAATGGCCTACATTTACGCACTCAATAAATTGGGCATCAGAATTTGGAACTAATTTGGAAATATCGACATCTTGAATATACGAAAGAACTGTAGTTGGCAAAACAGTGGCAAGAAGTAGACTCTGCTTATCTTGCCATTCACCCTTTATGGGATAATATGGCTCACCAGTTTTAAGGCAGCTTCATCTTCTAAACCTCTGATCAATCTTAACTTATTTAACTTATTTATTTACAGTATTTATATTCCATCCTTCTCACCCCGCAGGGGACTCAGGGCGGATTACAATGTACACATACATGGCAAACATTTAACGCCATAGACACGCAACATATATAGACAGCTATTTATAGAGGCTATTTAACATTCCAGCTTTTTCATGAGGGTATTCTGGCCACCAGGGGAGCTGTCGCTTCACAGTCCATTTCTGATACTGATAAAGTACTTCCTTATTCTTTGCATGCTTGCTGAAGATTTTTTTATGGGGTTGTAAATTAGCCTCCCGCATAAGCGGTACCCAAATTTCCTACTTGACAGATGCAACTGTCTTTCGGGCTGCAAAGGTTGACAGCAAGCTACACCTCTGTGTGTGCATATACACATACAAATGGGCACACACACAGAATCTCTCCCCTGCAAGTTACCAGCATCCCAGTGGAGGTACCTCCATGCTGCGGACCCAGAGCCCCGAGTCCCAGGCAGCCATGAGGGAAGGGAAAGGAAAGGAAAGGAAAGGAAGGGGATGGGGTGGATCTGGAGGAGAGTGTCCTCTCTCTCTCTTTCTCAATCCTCCTTCCTTCCTTTCTTTCTCCCATCCCTCTCCTGTCGGGCTTTGCCCAAGCAACAATGCAATGGGAGAAAGGAAGGAAGGAAGGAAGCCAAGCAGGCAGCACCTCCAGGAGGAAGAGCAGGCTGGCTCTAGGTGTGATGATGATGAGGATGCCGCCTCTCTTTCTCTCTTGGCTGGCGAGAAGGAGGTGAAATGCTTTGGACCAGAAGTGTTTGGGAGGGGAGAGTCAGGGGCTACAAAAGGGATATATGGGCCACCTTTTCCTCCCTCTCTCAAGTGGTTCTCTCTCTCAGCTGTTGGTTTTCCCCCCCTTGTGCAGGAGGGGGGCGGGGCCAGGAGGGGTAATTTTAACGCTTGCTCTGTATAGTCATTTAGCTTTACGGGGGTTTTAAGTTCTTTCCGGTTAATTTTTTTTTGGGTGAAGGACATACATGGGTTTAGTTGGGGTGTTGTGGCTAAATTTGATGTTAATTCGTCCAGTGGTTTTTGAGTTCTGTTAATCCCACAAACAAACATTACATTTTTATTTATATAGATTAATCTGTTTGCAGCTGTGCACCTTTTACCGCTGAGCCAATTGGATCTATGGACTGTAATGAAAACTACCTATATTTTAGCTTTGGATAGTGGTAGTGAAATCTACCTTTAAGGCGTCCAGGCCGAAGCCTGAAAGTCAGTGGCTGTCATCTTGAAAGACAGGCAGAAGCAGGAGGAGGAGTCAAGCCGACTCCTGATTGGTCAGAGCAATTAGGGGAGGAGTCGGTTGAGAGAGGGAAAGAGGCTGTCAGCTTTTGACAGGGAGAGAAGTGTCTTGACATCAGACACAGAAGGAAGGGATTTTTAGGAGAGGAAGCTAAATAGGAGTCTGACAGGGAAAGAAAGCTTTAAAGTGAGCCTTAAGGATAGGGAATAAGTAGCAGACAAGGGCTAGGGTTACTGTATTGAGAGGATCAGTAACAGAAAGACTTGTCTTCTTAGACTTAGGAGAAGTTTAAGAGAGCTTATTGCCCTGTGTGTGAGACAGATAGGAGTCTGTTCTCTAAGTGATACTGTTTCTAAGAATAGAGCAGTTTGTTTAAGGAAACTCACAGTTTTGAAAGCTTTATTGTCAGTAGAACTAACTGTTTAACCCAACTAAGTCTCTACAACTGAATCAAGTTTCTGTACCGCTCATTTTATGAGTAGATATTTGCTTAAAGTTTTAATAAACCTTTTCTAGTTCACTTTTAACTGGTGTCAGCTTCAGTCTGTCAAACATTTTTAAAGTCCAGTCAA
This sequence comes from Anolis sagrei ordinatus, assembly GCF_025583915.1. NCBI lineage: Eukaryota > Metazoa > Chordata > Lepidosauria > Squamata > Anolidae > Anolis > Anolis sagrei. The sequence goes on from NW_026847549.1 coordinate 104,118,255, forward strand.
CCAGTAAAGCAGTTACAGAAGAACCAAGGGCAAACACACTTTACCTACAACGCACTCACACCTTTTGGTTCCTCACACCAATAAAGCTGAGGTGGTGGCAGTCATATCTACCAAAAACATCGGTCATTGATATATCTAACCTATGGTCAGCTGCTAATTTTGTTATACTGGTGGCAGCGGTGGGATTCTTTGTTCCCCCCTGCCTCAGATAATCCTTTAATTTTGTTATAGATAGCATAAGGAAGGTTTAACACTCCTATGATGATAATAATAATAATATTTATTTATTTGATCAGTCATATGACCATTTCAAAATAGAACATGAGTAAAAAACAAGGCAAAAAGGTGAGGACAGCAGCTGACCTTCTATTTATAGTCAGAATCTTATTTTCCTGGTTCTTCTTTCAGGAAATCTGCTCTTTTCTTAATAGCTTTCAGAATAAAAAGGCTTACTCTGATTATGCTGGATCTTTCCTGCCCTTGCAAGAGGGATGTCAGAATATCATTTCTGTTGGGGACCTGCAGTTGGATAATATTGGATGTAAATATCTGTCTCGCAGTTCAGTATATGCTGGACAGTCAATTAAGAAATGTTCAATGTCTTCCACTGTTTGTTCTCCCCATACGCAGAATCTCTCACTTCTTGGGATGTTACAGTAGCGCCCGGTTTGCATCATAATACCGAGTTGTTCAAACCTAGCCCTAGTATATATTCTTCTTAAGGGTAGTGGAAGTGGAATAGTTAGGTAGTGCTCTAAATGAAAATTCCTATGGTGTTTGTTTTTCTGTCTGTGCCCCTGGTCAGAAGATTTTGTTTCACTTTCTTTCTCTATGATAATTGGATTTTGAAAATGTTGGCTTGATGTGGGAACAAGGATTTGTGAGAAACTTCAGTGTAGACACCATTTCCGTGTGATAATTCTTCCAGGAGTTACTTTCTCTTCTTAGGGGTAGATTTATGTCATTTCCTGTTGTCTCACCTTGTTCTTAACTGAGTTGTTTGCAATTTGGATGTTTGTAATTCGGGGACTGCTTGTATGTGCAAAGAGATTAGGCACAGTATAAAGATTCTAGTAAACCATGAAATCCGCTGCTTCTGTATGTGAACCCAAAGAGCTGCATCCTTGGTCACTCTTCTTCAAAACCAAAAACAAAAAAACAGCTGTTGTTCTCGAGCTGTCTCTCTCAAACAGGGGCCTGTTTTCCCTTCTTTTCACAAATACCTAAATTACACCAGCCTTGACTGAGAGCAGAGGAAGGTCTAGTTCTGTCCCATTCAGCGCAGAAATATAGCCATTAGCTCCCATGGAAACACATCATCCAAATATCCAAGGCCATTTATATGGCTTTGTCAAGTCCTAAACTCCAGCTAGGTATTATCCTAAAGTGCAGTGATAATTTTATTAAAAGAAATCTGATTTTCAAATCCATTATGCTAGCACCTTATTGCAGCACTTCTTGATAATAATAAAAAAAAACCAAGAAATTTGAATTGCTTTTATAGAGATAACTAAAGAGCACTTCTGTAAATCTAATGTAGCATACCTGCTATATTGGATTTTATTTTTTTATTTTTGCAATTGGGCTATTTTATAGAATTTTTAGACTCCAATGTTAAAGCTTTCCTAGAATCGTACGACTTCATGGTGTGAACTGTTTAATATTCTTCTAATTGTGTTTACCTGGAGACAAAGCTAAGCTAAATCTTTATTTCCAATATGCAAATTCTCTATGTACAGCAATGTTATTTTTAATGATGCACCGTGCAGATGTTCCTAAAAAGCAAATGTTTAACAGTTCAGAAAGGCCTTTATTGCAAATGGATTCTGCTGATTTGCTTTTAAGTAGGCAAATCCTATGTGACTGAGTTTCATTCAAGCATGGCATTTCTGCCTGCCCACTGGCTTTACTTGGCACAATGGTGCATTCCAGTGGCCAGTATGGATAGTAGCAGTGTGTATTTCTTCTTTCGGCAAAAGACATTGCTATGACAGTATATCTGTGATGAAGGTTTCTGAAAATGTCTCTCTCCAAGGCAGGATCCCAAGATAAGCTGAATGAAAGGGAAATGAAGAAGGTAGAGCAGGCACGGAGAAAGTGCAGTTGGTAATTGTAATCAATAGTCATTAGCATTTTAAAAGCCTCAATTTCGCAGTGCTTCAATTAGCTGAAACTGAAACAGGAAAGAAAACAGATTAGTTCAATCTATTGGAAATATGGCAGAATTGGAGAACAAATGAGTACAGTGAGGCAGCAAACAATTCTGCAAGGTACATTTTTCTTTGTCTGCCGTAACAAGCAAAAAGGAATTGCATATCCAAGAGAAATATTGTTGTTGTTTATTCGGTCAATCGTTTCCGACACTTCGTGACTTTATGGACCAGTCCACGCTAGAGCTCCCCGTCGGTCGTCACCACCCCCAGCTCCTTCAAAGTCAATCCAGTCACTTCAAGGATGCCATCCATCCATCTTGCCCTTGGTAGGCCCCTCTTCCTTTTAAGCTTGCTGTGTCAAAATTCGCCAAAAAACTGAGCATAACTCAGACAAGGTGTCATTTTGAGGGGAAAAAACCCCACAATGTTGTGATGTTTATAGTATAAATAACTAAAATGTATAATTGTAATACATAACTATATTTAATAAACAAAATCTAATTATTTAACTTACCTGCTGTCAAGACCCAGAAGCCTTAAAGGAGCCCAACACACAATGTAGAGTTCAAACACAGTTTTATTATTCACAAAATAGTCTTTGAAGCACTTACTTCAGTGCTAAAAGTGCAAAGGAAGAGTTGATATCAAAAGCAAAGTGAAAAAAGCAACTGAAATATAACCCGGATTATCCTGGCGTATAATCCAGTTTAACTAAGGTATTCAGCAATCCGCTTTAAACTCACACAGTTCACAGAAGATACAAAAGCAAACTAGAAGCAGGCAAAAACACAGTTCCCAAAACAGTCCGAAGTCGTAGCACGATATAAACAGGTAAACGAAGTCCAAGAAGCAAAAAGCGCGTTGTCCCAAAGTGGTCCGGAGTCAAGCTGTAGAGTAGAAGTTGTAGTTTGCAGACTCACAAGAAGTAAGCACAGGAACACAGGAATCTGTAGTCCAAGGACCCAAGCTCAAGAATTGGCAGCAACAAAGATTCACACCCCAAAAGAGACACTTTGCCTTCTGCAAAGAGTCATGCAAACAGTACTCACTTTTATCCTAAAGCTCCTCATCAGAAGGAGCTCCCCACCCTTTCATCATCGCTCACAGCTGCCCCATTCCCTGCAGCTGAACCCGAGCGCCCATCCCTCCACCTCTGCCAGCGTCTGTCAAGACTTAGATCTTGCCAAGTGCTCCCCGGTTGCCATTCCTCTGTAAACCCCTCAAAATCATCGCTGGAGGTGGGTTGGTTACAGATATCCCTAATCTCTTGTACACGGGTCCAATCAATCCCATCCTCTTCCCCCATGTCACTCCCAGACCCATCACTCCTTTCAAAGCCCATGAAATCTTCGTCCTCTGTAGGAGCGGTAAGTATATCACGGATACGCTTCCTTTGTTCTTCCTCATCAGACTCTGAGTCACGAGTAACCCGCTTGACTCCCCTGCATTCCTCCCCATCCCCCACAATCGGAGAAACCTTCAAAGGTTTCAGAATCGCTCGGGGCCATGATTATTTCCCTAATCCGCTTTCACTGCTCCTCCTCTTCCAACACCTGCGCAACCCGCTTCTCCCTCCTACCAGTAGTAACACCGTTAGCATCACGCTGAACTACAACACCTGCTTAGTGTAATTTAAGATGGCTGCCGCTATTTCTACTTGCAGGAAACGACACCCATAGCACAGGCCCCCGCCTCCCCCTTACTTATCCCAGTAATGATGGTCAATTAGAAATCCACATCTCAGAACAGTAGATTGGATGATAGTTGCTGTGGTTATGTGGTTGCTGGTAATGGCACTCACAGGGCCCCCATATATACGTCCCCCATGGCATTCCGCTGCTCCCTGTTCCGTCGGCCAGAAGTGAGGTCAAAGATCCCCTAACGGCCTAACCAGAAGTACTAAAACTAGACACTCTGTGCCGGAGTTCTGTTGTTTTGACCTACACATCTCCGGCACAGAGTGTCTACACTATACTACAACAAATGTTTCATCCTCAGCTACTGCACTTAGCTGTGAACCGTCCTTCTCAGCACGCAGCCCCATACTTCTCTGTATGCGGCTGCATGCGGCCGCGTGTCATAAAAAATGGCTAGGCACACTAGCTGATATGCGTGTCATAGGTTCGCCATCATGGCCCTAGAGCATAAGTAAAATGTCTTTTTGGTTATGCTTCATGAGAAAGAGCTGTATATTTTATAAACTACTAGCCATCCCCTGCCACGTGTTGCTGTGGCCCTGTCTGGTGATCTGGAAAATAATGTAATTAGAAAGTGTTGGTTTCTATTATATATGTAATGTCTTTATGCTTGTGGGTAAACAGTATTTCTTGCTGTTTCTTTGTCAGTGTTGATGTGGAGAGTGTCTGGTTTGCCTATTCTGGAACATGCAACATATAATTGTCCTTCTTTAGGGGTCCCTTTCAAATCTATGATACTATATCTGTATTTGTGTGTGAATTATATATATCTTGTCGAGACACAGACACCTTAAAGGGCCACACACAGTATAAGTTCCAAAGTAAAGTTTATTGCAACAAAAACAGAAGCTCAGAAACACTTAACCTTCAGTGTCTCTGGTCAAAACTAAAAAAACTAACCAAACTTGGTTCAAAAAGCAAACGGAAATATAATCCGGATTAACCAGAGAAAAAATCCGGACTAAAGCACAGTACTTAGCATCAAACAAGCAGCGCTGTACAGTTAACAGCAAGCAGAAACCGCGGGAAGAGAAACCAAAGCCAGCCAAAGTCCAGAAATCGTCGTAGAAGTAGTCCAAAGAAGCGTAGTTTCAAAGTCCGTCAAGCAGCATCGTCGTCAAGTCAGTCCAAGAGAAATCTGCACTCATGAGAAGTCAATCCAAGTCGAAACACACAGGAAAAGGAACTCCAGGCTGCAGAACCCGGACCCAAAGCCCAACACGAAAATAGGCAGCGACAAATGATACACGAACATAACTGACACTTTGCCTTCTGCAAAGGATCCCCATTTCAGAGCCTACTTTTATTTTACACACCATCATCCGAAGATGAGCTGACCTGCACCCCATCATTAACTCTTGCAGCTGTACTTGATTCCACACGTGAACCTCTGCTTCCATCCCTCCAACTTCACCATCTTCTGTCAAGACTTAGATCCCCCCAAGGCTCAGTTGTATCTCCCGGTTGCCAATCCTCATTACCCGAAAACCCCATAAATGTGTCACTAGACGTTGGCGCCACACACACATCTTGAACCTCCTTTACCTTAGTCCAGTCCAATGTGTCATCCCCATCCTCATCACTCCCAGACCTATCACTCCCAGAGAAACCCTAAAACGATTCATCTGTGGGAGCAGTAAGTATATCCCAGATCCTCTTCCTCTGACGCTCCTCATCCAATTCTTGCTCCCGAGTAAGCCTCTTTGTTCCCCGATTGCCATCCATTGTATCTCCTTCCCCTCCCTCACTCATTGACCCTTCATCACCAGAGAACCCTTCGAATGAGTCTTCATTGGTGGGTGCCATAAGTATATCCCGGATCCTTTTCCTTTGCTGTTCCCCATCTGACTCCTGCTCATGAACACCCCCTTTCCCCCTTCTAGCACCCATACTACCACTTGCAACGTTACTTACAGACTCTACTACAACATATCTATCTATATCTATGGCTGGATGGCTCTTTGTCAGGAGGGCTTTGATTACGTTTTCTTGCCCTGGTGAAGTGAGTTGGACTGGATGGCCTTAAGTATTTTCTGTTGGTCATGGGGGTTTATTGTGGGAGGTTTGCCCCAATTCTGTTGCTGGTGGGGTTCAGAATGCTCTTTGTAGGTGAACTATAAATCCCAGCAACTCTCAAATGACAAAATAAAATTTTTGGACTGATGGTCACTCCTTGGGTTAGTAAGTGTCTTGTGGCCAAATTTGGCGGCAAATCGTCCAGTGGTTTTTGAGTTCTGTTAATCCCACAAACGAACATTACATTTTTATTTATATAGATATTAAAATAATCTTGTATTACATTTTCTAAAAAAACTCAGACTTTCAACCACGTTATGTAGCACACTATTTATTTTGTCTTTTCAAACTTCAATTCAAGTTAATAAAAGGAGTGTCAATGTACTGAGAAAAAAGTTGACAGTGGCCACTACAAATCACCAGATGCTGCAATGTCCTGCAAAACCTTTTACAATCAAAATAAACTTTTTTTTTAAAAAAAATGATGGGAATGTTATCATTCAAAGTACAATTTTTGCTTTTATGTGACATGGAAAAAAAATGAAGGAAGAAGGGAGGAGCTCAAGGGACTCCCAGGTCATGATGAGAAATATGTCTATTGCTGAACAACATTTGACAAAGGAAATTGTCCTTTCTTCAAGAACTTAAATAGGCAGTAAGAAGCATTCTCAGGTGTGTGTGTGGTGTGTGTCTGATGCAGTTTCACACGCATGCATGCTCACTACACAATGACGACAACACTCATGTTAACTTGTGAATGAGATCAGGCTGTTAAGATTACACACCATAAATATAATATTCATATCACTGCATATCATTTCAAACTTAATGGCTAGGAGGTAACTGAGGTCTGTCTTATGTCCCATTAAGACCTAGAAGGCCCATGTGAATTGCAATCAACTTGTCTCACTGCTTTCAATGCAGCTCATTCAAAACGTATTTTAACTAAATTACGGCTTTTAAGGGGGTCACATCAAACCCTCTGTAATGTCATTAGGCATTATGTAATCCAGCATCTTCCCCTTTGATTGGCTCATTCATCCTGCTCTATCCATACTGCTTGCTTGTACTGCAAGAGTGGTATGGATTTCTACCATGCCCCAATAGTTCTAATTTTCTCGAAACTTTCCCTTGAACTTTGTGTCGTATGTTGAACTATCCAGCTGGGAACTCTCAATGCTTTGATGCAGACATGTTTAGTTCATACTCTTCCTTTCAGAATGAAATCCTCTTCCATCTGCTTGGGTCCAACATGTATCTTTGAAAATCATGGGAGTTGAGTGAATTACTTTCTAAACTAGGAACTATGCCATCAGTTAGTTGCATTTGGTTCCATTTACTGATTAGTGCTTCAGTGCAGGGCTTAACAATTCTGGAAAGGTAACATATAATTCAGACCTAGGTGGCAGGTGGGAAAAGAACCATCGTGACCAATCTTTGAAGCAAGTGTGCCATTAGCTCAGTGTTTACTACAAAACATGCAGGACCTCAGTATTTTGCCTCTAGTCCACTGAACCTGGGAAGAGGAGCCATCTAGCTATGGAACAGCTGTGATGTATCACCCTCAAATTCATCTATCCTGCTTGTGTCCCACATGGCACCTATGCTTATGTTTGGTCTATGATGGAACTATTTGTTGTTTTACTTGGCTTGCAGTTGTAGCCAACAGAGAAAACTGTTCTCAATAATTAAGATTCTCTGGCTATCACCATTATCCACACCATGGTTATCTTCCCCCTCTCACGTTCCTCTAAATTTGAGGGGCATACTCTTTTATCTGAATTTCCACTGTTGCAGATGACCCTCTCAAGTCACCCACATAAAAGATGTGTTGTTGAATTCCAAGGCTTCATTCCTAAGCTCAAACTAGGATGTTTATCTAGAATTCTTCAAACAATGCTTTGCCTGCTGACGTCCACATTGTACCCAGATGAACTGGAGCAGCTCTGGCCAAAATCAATGAAAATCCCATCTGAATCTGACTCAATAGACTCCAAGATCTGGTCCACAATAGTCTCAGGGCTGGCAGTTGGGGCTATGGCAATCAAATCTGAGTCCCTGGCCAGCTCATATGCTCTGCTTTGGTCATCTCTTGGGTAGAAGAGTCCCTTTTGTTGCTCTATAGCATTGAGGTGGTTTGAGCACTGGGCAGAGCCTGCAGAAAGGCGCTCTGACTCTCCTGACTGTGAGTTCTTCATGGTGACCATGGAGCTCTTGGAACCATTGTCCGTGATGGTGGTGAGATTGGAGTAGCTCTGTGCTTCTGTGCAGGAAGTCATTTCAGACACAGAGTGCCTTCGAATGCCCGTGCCATTGGAAGGGACTCCTTCTGTTTCATACTCAGCTACTGGGGTCAGCAAAGGATTGTTGTAACTTTTGGATCTTACCACAGGGTTCTTTGCAATAATGTCCCCGGATTTAGAACGCCGAAAATAACGCTTCTCTGTGAATAAATAGAGAGAACATTTAAAAGTTTCATACACATTACAAGATCAGAGAGGCTATAGTCAAATAATAAAAGCAGACAGTGCCTGAAGACAGTTCACCTCTCTGTCCACTACAGAATTTTCTACTATAATTTGTTGACTTTCAGCATATCAATTCATTCTTATCTTTCTTGAAACAACTTATATAGGACTCACAATGGACTTACAAAAACTGGTTATCATTCATATTCTTTTGGCTTCAAGAATAGGAAAGGATTAGCAGGATTTTTTTCAGAATGGCCATTAGGTGGCATCAGTTTAATGTGGTTACTTGCAATAGAGCAAACACCTTCGCTTCTCTCTTGGAGATGAAATCATTTCCAAAAAAGAGTGACTTTCTAACATAGTGGACCCCTTTAAATAACATGGCTGACCATGCTCATCAATTCTTTTTTCTAGATATTCTGAAAATACAAAGACTTACAAAAGTAGCTACCTCTAGACTTTGATTCCTGGAGAAACAGTGAAAGATGGAGAACAGGGAAAGGGGACACTGTCACAAGAAATTCAATGTGCAGATTTGACAAATATGAATTTAATATGATGTGTGGAATGAATGGAAGGATGTGTGAATGGAGCTAATAATTTTGGAAACACCTGTATAATATTAAGGCCTGCAATGACTAACTACCTGCTGCTGGACTTGCTAATGAGAAACCCTGATAAGGACTGTGACAGTGATAAAGAAAATGTTTGCAACCTTCCTTATGTTAAGAAGGAAGTCAACACAAGCCTTGTGTTTGTCAACACCAATCAAGAAGAGTCAACATCTGGCCATGGGATGGATACAGGATGGAAGACGTCTATCATTAATTTACAACTTTGGGACTACATCAACAGAATATTCCTATAAAAGACTCAGTCTAATAATGCTCAAATTGTGACCAACCTGAGGAGTCTGGTTCACCCGCCATACTCTGCTCCATGGGAAGGAGAGAGATGGTGTATTCGGAGAGTGGCAGATCTGCACGGGAGCAGTCTGATCACTTTGGGCCTTCTTTCTCAAGGGAAGAGGAAGAAGTGCGCTTTTGGAGTCTTGGATTTTGTGCAGGGAGTCAGGTTCTGCTGTATGGAAAATAGAGATCTGGTCCTTGGCATTGTTCTTAGGGAAAGAAGTTTTGGCATCTCAGTGTTTTGAAGTTGGTGTTATGGAGTTATGGAACTATGCGTTGGCAAGCTGCAGGAAAGCAGGGTCTGGCCTAACAGGTGCTTCTCCAAGGAGGGAGAAAATGATATGGTAACATTTGAATGCCTGAGGATGAATGTGGGGTGAATGTGGAGTGAAAATGTAATTCCCCTTTGTTTGTTAGTTAACCAATGTAATTGTGAATCCAATGTAGTTGCATAGAAACTGTATGTCCAATGTCATTCTTTGTCTAAATATTTTTCTGTAATCTGATATACCCTCTCACACTGGAAATTGCAATAAAAAGAACCTATGCTTCAAAGTTATTGAAAAGTCATTCATGGCAACACCAGCAACACTCCTAGTGTGACTTGCACTATGGTCCATTTGGATGTCAGCCCAATTATTTAAACAGAGTATCTGCAGAATCTATTTAACTCCAGCTCTTCACAGTAGTATATCTGGATTGTGTAGGTGCTGCAGTCTGTATCCTTAATATGCAAGCAGGAAAAAACAGTGACAGAACTGAATCCAATAATGGTGTCTGAGATCTACTGATATTAAATGCAGTTTGTCATGACAGTATTTAGTCTGCTATTTTCACTAGAAACTATGGGGGAAACAAACAGGTAGCTAATTAATCTCACTGGCTAAGGCTTCAAATATGAATTGTACGCTTACCATAGATAAGCCTTAGAGTAGTGGTTCTCAATCTGTGGGTCCCCAGATGTTTTGGCCTTCAACTCCCAGAAGTCCTAATGGCTTGTAAACTTGTTGGGATTTCTGGGGGTTGTAGGCCAAAACATCTGGGGGCCCACAGGTTGAGACCCACTGCCTAAGAGTTTACCAGAAAATGAGTAATATCAGCTGATGTACTTTGCTCCCCTCCCCTAACTATATACCTTCACTAGCCAAGGGGAATCTTCTAGATAAGATGGATGTGGGTTATCAAAGACACACTTTCATCTGGGAAAAGCTCATGTCTGCAAATGAAATGTATGATCTTAGAAGTTTGTATTTATGTTACCTAAAATGCACGAAGAGTGTGGGATAGTCCCATCACTGGAGTATAAACCATATGTACCCAAATAAGGTGAAACAACCTTCTGTAACAGAACCTCCAATTTTAAATAGTCTTCAGTTACGCCTTTTGATTCATGAACCCCCTGAAAAAAATGGAAAAACACATTCCCATATTACAAAAGAAAACAGAGTAATATTTCATCAATATAAAGTATTTTCCAGGGTGGAAGGCCCTACTGCTGCCTTCTTGGTCTGAATTCACAGAGGATTGCATTACAGCAAAGCATTGTCAACTTTGCTGTAATGCTGCCAAAGTTTGGTGGTGTGGTCAGAGCAAAGCAACAATAGACAACGACAATACAGGATTTCCTTTGATAAAGCAATGTGCAGGGAACATATGCCTTGATTTCAACAAGAACTGTGAAAATTAGAAGGCTTAAGACAATGCAATTATGCTTTCAAAGAACATGCAAGAATCTATACCATTATGTTTTCTGAGTATTTTAAGAGTTCACAATAACAAATTAAGTGGCTGCTTACAACAGTGGAAAACAAAACAAGTATTCTTCAATTGTTGGTCAGTTTTAAGTGTTGGCAGAACATGACATGAACTACAATCACTGTGTCCATGGACTAGTATCTTATTTCATTTATCTGCTCCTGAGCAAATATGTCCTTTCTAGGCATTTTCTAGTTCCTCCAGTGCAAATATCAGAGTTTACACCAGGGGTCCTCAAACTAAGGCCTAAGGGCTGGATTCGGCCCTCAAAGGTCATTTACCTGGCCCTTGCTCAGGGTCAACCTAAGTCTGAAACAACTTGAAAGCGCACCACAACAACAACAACAACAACAACAATTCTATCTCATCAGCCAAAAACAGTTCTACACTTCCCATTGTAATACTAATAAGTTGATATTTGTTAAAATTATTCTTCATTTTAATTATTGTATTATTTTAAAGTGTTTTTTGCACTACAAATAAGATATGTGCAGTGTGCATAGGAATTCATTCATGCTTTTTTCAAATTATAATCCGGCCCTTCAACAGTTTGAGGGACTGTGACCTGGCCCCCTGTTTAAAAAGTTTGAGGACCCCTGGTTTACACTAAACACACAGGATATGTTTGACTACTGTATTAGAAAAAGTGATTCCAGATTGGGGCTACTTCACACAAAACAAACACTTACTGCCAAGCACACAGGAATCACTACCTTCTCCAGTTTTATCCAGCAGCCTTGCAACTAAGACATGCACCATCTCTACTGAACAGGATATAGCAACCAGTCCCATAGGCCTCAAGTAAGACAGCTCATACAAATACTGCATTGTTCCCATGGTCCATTAGATGTCACTGTAGTGGAAGGCTTGTGTCATGGAAGTGATTTGGAGGATTCACTCCAATTTTTATTTAGCAGAAAATTTCACTGATTGCTAAATCACATTACACCTGATGATGTGGGCTGCAGGCCCCAAAAGCTTATGCCAAATATAATTTTTTAGTTTTTAAAATCCTCTTGTTGTATTAGCCAAGAAATCTTATTTACCGTCAAAACCAGCCACAGCAAAATTGTCTGTTCCTGAATTTACCAACATATTAAGCAAATTATTGGCTGGGGTAGGAAAATTTGTTAAACTTGCCTTTTGTTTGTCTTGCCATATATCTAATAAAAGAAGTACAGTAACAATTTTTATGAACCTATTTGCTAGGCCTGGGTAACAATGGAAAAATTTGTTTCTAAAATCGATTTGTATTTGGGGGGTTTTTTTGTTTCGATATTTAAAATAATTACAAAATTTTCCTTTTAAAAAGTTCGATATTTACGAAATTTCGTAAATGGTAAAAAATTAACGAATCGATTTCCGAAACAATAACGAATCGATTCATTAATGGCGGACGCGACCGCGAAATACGCTAAAAAACCTCCAAAACCTTCTGAAGCTTCCCTCTCCCTCTGTTGTTGACTGTTGGTGTGATATTATAATTTTTTTTCACTAATTAAACCATAAAACTGGCCCAGACATGCGGAAAAAATAACGAAACGACCTCAAAACAATAACGAAACGAATACAATATCAAAATACGAAGCATTTACAAAACGTTTTTGAAAATTCGTTTTTTTTAATAATTGCTCCAGAATGGTTTGTTATCGTTTTGTAATTGAAAAAATTAACGAATTATTAACGAATTACAAATTAACGAAACGAAACCGCCCAGCCCTACTATTTGCAACAATACTTTAGTTGTGAAGGGAGAAGTGCGACCTGAATTCTGAGTCTGACTGATGGGAAAGAGCAGGGGAGCTGCAATCTCAAAGACAATAATAAATACAACAACCAGAGAGTTGTATGGGACTCTCATGTTTCAGAAATACACAATTAACTCCATATAGCTTTAGAGATGCCTGCAGGGGCTGTTTTAAAGATGAGAGCTTATAAAAATCTAAGCAATTTTTTTTCCTCTTTGATGTTTTATTGATTATTTTGCAATGTGACAACAGACTCGGAGGTGATAAAGAGCCATAGCAAGAACTTTAAATGTGCAATGAAAGCACTGACACAGTGTTTACAGTCTTTCAGAACTAATGTTACACTTTTACTGAAGCCCCATTACAAAGAAAAAAGAGGCGTACACAGCACGGCTGTGGCATGGAGGAATTATGTCTGCTAGATATAGTAGGCATAGATCTTCTAAGAATTGTCACAGTCTATCCAATAAGCACCTAGCCACAAGTTCTCTTCAGTGTTAAGGAAGATGCCAACTCAATTGCCCCAGAGTTCTCAGTTGGTGGATGTGGCTACTTGTTATGCTCCAGCTGCTCAGCTAAACAATTAACCACAAAAATAGGTACATGCTTTGTCAGGTCCAAGGTGAGAGAAAGGGGTGGTTTCAGAGCCCATTTTGTATTTATTACTAGCCGTCCCCTGCCACGCATTGCTGTGGCCCATATGGGGGTTTTGCGTGGAAGGTTTGGCCCAATTCTGTCATGGGTGGGGTTCAGAATGCTCTGTGATTGTAGGTGAACTATAAATCCCAGCAACTACAATTCCCAAATGTCAAGATTCTATTTTCTCCAAACTCCACCAGTGTTCAATTTTGGGCATATTGAGTATTTGTGTAGAGTTTGGTAAAGATCCATCATTGTTTGAGTCCACAGTGATATCTGGATGTAGGTGAACTACAACTCCCAAACTCAACGTCAATGCCCACCAAACTCTTGTAGTGTTTTCTGTTGATCATGGGAGTTCTGTGTCCCAAGCTTGGTTCAATTCCATCATTGGTGGAGTTCAGAATGTTCTTTGATTGTAGGTGAACTATAAATCCCAGCAACTACAACTCCCAAATGACAAAATCAATTTTTTTGAGTGAAGGACATACATTGGCCTGATAGGTGTCTTGTGTCCAAATTTGGTGTCAATTCGTCCAGTAGTTTTTGAGTTCTGTGAATACCACAAATGAACATTACATTTTTATTTATATAGATTTATTTCATATGCTTGTACCCTGCCCTTCTCACCCTCGAGGGGGGACTCAGGACGGCCTCACAGCCAACACTATTGGGTGCCATCATAATGATAAGGACAATCAACAAATTAATTAAAACAAAACATTAAATAAACAGTTGTTAATTCACGCCAATTAAAATCTGGGTCTGGGTCAATTCATTGTCACTTCGAAATTGCTTATGTCTTCTTCATAGAAGCCGCTATTCAATGGTCAAATGGAAGTTCTCACAGCCAAGTCTTGAGTTTCCGTCTAAAGGACAGGAGGGAAGTGGCCAATCTGATGCCTCTGGGGAGGGAATTCCACAGACGGGAAGCCACTGTTGAGAAGGCCCTGTCTCTTGTCTCTATCAATTGCGCTTGCGACAGCGGTGGGATTGAGAGCAAGGCCTCTCCAGATGATCTTAAACTTCATGATGATTCGTAGTAGGAGACATGCTTGGACATATATACTCCTTGCCCATTATTATTTTACTCATGTAAACTACCAGAGCAATAATTAAACTTTAGTTCAAAGCACATTCTCTCTAGCAGCATTTTCAGACAGGAATTAACTTTCTTTGATCTGATCCATTTATCACAGCAGATAACAGATTCAATATATGTGAAATTTAATCAACAGGAACCTGCATGTTTTTATCTGAGAGAGCCTAATACTTTAAACAAGAAATGTAACTAAGTGTTGTGACTCAGCTAGAACCATAGACACAGACTGATAGTGTTGTGACTCAGATGGGGTCTCAGAGTGACTCTGACGAGCATGATGGGTTTACAATCAGGTTCAAAATGTTCCTGTTGTAGATAATGAGGAACAGGGTATACAAGTTCAGTTTCCCATATCAGAGAATGATGTTGTTGATACTGAAACTAGCCAGGTGCAAATTGACTCAGAAAAGGAGGACAGTTCAGCCTGATAGTAGGCAGGAAGGCAACCAGGCTGACACTAACAAGCAACCTGACCTTGATGAAACGGGAATCTTAGATCGGGCTGACCATTTGGAATTCAGTGTTCGAAGGAGTGTGAGAATAGCCAACAAGAAAGAGGTCAGAGGCCAAAGAAATGCTTTCATGTATTGCAAATGGTATTAAGCAGTGTGTTTGAAAACAAACCTTTATCAGAGGAACTTCTCGCTCAACCAAGCAGCTTGTGCTCATTTCCTGTGTCTATGGTCTTGGGATTTTGTCATGTTTTCATGAGATTTTGTTTCGTTGGTGCCATTTGGAATTCTGCTTTACAGTGCTATATTTTATTGATCTTTGGAACATTATTTGCTTTTTAAACTTTTCATCTTTACTTTTTAATAAACTACAAAAACTTGTGTGCAGTTCTGGTGATTTCAGCAAGGTGAATCTATTCTGAGGTGCAACACTAAGGAATGCAATTAATAGTCGTAAATCAAGGAGGGAGCTTCCAACTATGTGATAAAACAAAGTAGTCCAGGACCAGAAGTTGCCTCTGTGACCCTTTTGTTTCAGAGAATGGAGATGTAATAGCTTAGGAATAGGATTTTTTTAATACACTAGCAAGGGTCTATTTCTTACTTTCATTACACTTCAAACTCCCTTGTGCTTCTTCCACACCATGTTCTGTGATCCAGTGCTATATTCTTTTTGGAAAATGGAGCAGCATATTGGTTGCATTCCCTAAGAAAGGTGCTCCTATAGAACACTTCTGGCAGTTTGAAAAATAAAGTCTGTAGAAGAGTATTCAAGACAGGTCACAGGGACAAATAAATAGCTCAGGTTTGCTCTGGCTATGATTTCTATTTTGAATACCTTTCAGTCTAAGAACAAAGAATACTGCAACTATAGTATATAGGCGTGACCGGGGAAGGGAGTTCGAGAGACTGGAATTTTTGATATGCTGGGAATTTTAACCTCAAGGTGTGCATTTCCAAAGTATCTGATATACTTTACTAAAGGTTTAAGCAGGCTGTGTTTCTCTGTCCCCTTGTTCTTGAAGATCCCATGGCTGATCTTGACCCACTGGGTGGAGATGTACAGTGCCAAGAGACAGCCACTGGGACGGTCCTATCTTGTGTTCCCTGTTAATACTGAGGAAAGAAGGCTTTCCCTGAGAATCTCAATGCCTGAGTCATTCATGCCGGTAGATAAGTATGTCATGTAACCAAGAGTTTTATAGATCATAACCAGCACTTTGAATTGTGCCTAAAAACAGACAGGGAGCCGACAGCTGGAGCAGCAGGGTTGTATGTTGCCTGGTACATCAACAATGTATGGTGCAGTTGCTGTTAACTTTATAATTAACTGAAGGTCTCACTCTGATCTTGGTCAGAAGTCAGTGTGCATATGTCCAAGGAACTTGTGATCTTTGAATTAATTGTTTGGCTCTCACCACCTAAACATAGGCAATTCACATATTTGGTCCTCCCAAAAGAAATCCAATGTTGTGAAGAACCTACAAGTACTTAGAACAGTTTTTAGATATTGAGCCCTAGGAAGAGGACTTTTGTGACTTGGGGATCAACTAAAACAGTGGTTCCCAACCCTTTTTGACCAGGGACCACTTGACCACTCTCCAACATTAGTACCAAAAGGGTTACGAATTGGTTTTTTGTCAACTTTAAATTAAGTTTGGTTATATGGGATGCTGATTCAGAAAACTGCATTGGATAGACCACGTCAGCTCTAGTTTCTGATACAGAACATACGCTATCCAGTAGTCGCCATCTGCTCGCCCACAGAAAACCATATTTAATAAACTTCAGCACTATGAGAGTTTTGCGAGACCAGTCACTCTCGTTGCAACAGAGTAGTAATGGTGAGGCTGAAGACCATATTTTACTTCTTGTGGACCACTGGTGGTCCATGGACCATGGGTTGGAAACCACTAAACTAAAAGGATGAGCCTTGCTCTAGTTTCACACATTTCTTAAATATAAATGCCACAATCTTGTTGGCTTCTGGAACCATAAATTTCTCTATAGGCTACTATCAACACACTGTAAATTTCAAGTTTGGTATCACAGAATCTTAGGCTGTATTAATATCTATCTATCTATCTATCTATCTATCTATCTATCTATCTATCTATCTATCATTATACACAGAATTCTTACATTTTAAGTGAAAGGCAATCCATATTTATTTTTGGGTGGCCCTCGCAGTTCACTAAAAGGGGAAATTTATCACCATTTATTATTGAAATATTGAATATTATTGTGGTTGAGATCCAAGCAGGAAAAGGAGAACAGATTGATAAGAAAGCCTACTTTCGAAAGCTGTGGTTGGCTTACTTATATTTCTTTGAACTCCTATTCTAGGCAGTTGCTTTTGAAGATCTGTGAATGCTGGCTTGACTGTAGCTGAGCACTTGTGAGGATAATACAGACACACAATTCTTTCTATACCTAGTCTCCCCAACTAAAACATTAATGAGTTTTTCATTTTGACGGATTTTAGTTTTCAAAGGCGTTTCACAGATTTAACTCAGAGAAAAATTATATCATTTGGACTGGGTTTCCCCTCTGCTTTTGAAGTATGACTGAAGAAACCGATTAGCAATCTTCATACGGTTGTAAAGTGCAACTACGTTTGCCATGTTAATAATTAGGTAATTCATTTTTGTTAAGAATTGAATAGTGATTAAAGGAAAAAGGGCCGACCGAGGGCAAAATGGATGGATGGTATCCTTGAAGCGATTGGCTTGACTTTGAAGGAGCTGGGGGTGGCCACGGTCAACAGGGAGCTCTGGCGTGGGCTGGTCCATGAGGTCACAAAGAATTGGAAGCGACTGAATGAATAAACAACAACAAAAAGGTAGTTTGTCACACATTCTACAGAAGGTAGTGTGGATTTTAATATATGTGATGCTCCCAACAAAGTAGTAAATTCTCCTAAAGCTTCTCCATGTTACACTGTATTGCCCCAAATAGAAGGAAACAGGTACTGTCCGGACACTTCTAAATGAGTGTGGGAAGAATACTGCTCATACACAGGTAAGTAAAATTGCATGTACTAACCATATTGCCTTTTAAAAAAGATTGTTTGTAGCTCACGGTGCTTTTTCATCTGAGGTACCTTTTCTACTACTGGTATTTCCAACATTTGACTTAAAAATAAACAAAGACTGCTACAGGGCAATGGAATGGTGGCATTATTTGCCCAGCCCATAACTTTCTAGACACCTAATGATCCTAGATATAGAATCAGGTGTAAAATCCATGTTTTAAATTAAGTGAAAGTCCCTTTAATCTAATCAAATAAGACAACTAGCAAAGTATTTAGACTCTTGATTCTAAATATTTTATGAGAGTAAAACTTGGATTTGTGGGATGAAACTTGAATTTGTGGGGTTGTTGAGTGTGCAGTAAAATTAAGGCCTGAGCATTCATATTAGTTTGAAAGTAAGTAATACTGTACTGCCTAAATTGCCTCTATCGGGCCTCATTATATATCACTTGCAACTAAAGGCTGTGCAAGTTCAATGTTTGCTTCTAAAATCTGCAATAAGAAGAATCTACATGCCCAAATCATATGGGAGTTCAAATGAAATCAACTCCACGCAGTACATGCTTAAGGACAAAAACCACTCCTTCTGAAATGCAATTGCCTGTAAACCAGACTTAAACATACTTCCAAGTATATATAGGACTGTGTTGTTAAATGTCCATGGATGGGGATGGGGGCGGAGACTCTCCAAATGAACACTTTCCCCCAATGAAAATAAACACCCCCTGACAGTTTCTAGTATTGTAGAGAGTGAATACACTGAACTGAATGAATACATGCATACCCCAAATTCTCATACTTAATAACTTAATAATTAATTATTAATACTTAATAATGAAAATAAAACACCCCCGAAAGTTTCTAGTATTGTAGAGAGTGAATACACTGAACTGAATGAATACATGCATATGAATTGAACGAATGAACTAAACTGAATGAATACATGCATACCCCAAACTCTCATCTATATAAATAAAAATGTAATGTTCATTTGTGGTATTAACAGAACTCAAAAACCAGTGGGCCAATTGACACCAAATTTGGACAGCATAGACCTAACAACCCAATGTATGCCCTTCACTCAAAAAAATGATTTTGTCACTTGGGAGTTGTAGTTGCTGGGATTTATAGTTCACCTGCAATCAAAGAGCATTATCTTTTAACCTAATCAGGTTTGAACCAAACTTGGCACACAGTTCTTCCATGACCAACAGAAAATACTGGAAGCGTTTGGTGGGCAGTGTTCTTTGGTTTTGGAGTTGTAGTTCACCTACATCCAGAGATCACTGTGCACTCAAACAATGATGGATCTGGACCAAACTCTACATGAATATTCCATATGCCCAACTAGGAACACGGAATTTGGGGGAAATAGACCTCTACGCGAATACTCAATATGCCCAAATGTGAACACTGGTGGAGTTTGGGGGAACAGAATCCTGACATGTGGGAGTTGTAGTTGCTGGGATTTATAGTTCACCTACAATCACAGAGCATTCTGAACCCCACCAACGATAGAATTGGGCCAAACCTCCCACACAGAACCTCCATTTGGGCCACAGCAACGCGTGGCAGGGGACGGCTAGTACTTAACTGCCTTGACTTTTCTTTCAATGCATAAAGTGTATTTCTAATGGCTCAATTGAAGTTTTACATTACTGCAATCCTAGAATTTGGGGACTGAAACAACAGTTCATTGAAGGAATCAGGAATATTTTTGGAGGACAATACCATCATTTTAACTCCCCCCCCCCCCAATAGCTCTTTCAATTGCAGATATTTAATGTACTTTATTTTGTCGTTCTTTCTAGTACAAATGAAACTTCTTGTGATTATTTGTACTGGAAAGATTTATCTGCATTCTTTTTTTTTTAAAAAAAAATACAGTTTATGAATTCACACTATGATAGGGAAAAACACCACCAGTTTGGGACTATGCAAACTTGACTGTGGCCGACTCAGGTTGGAAATGGCCCTCCCAAGTGGAATCCCTTTCAGCTTGACCTTGTCCTATCCCTGAGCTGCAGCTGGCTTGCCTCCAGGCATTCATAACCACATAGGGTTCTTTTCATCCTGTTGCACTGTAAATAGAGCTGCCAGTGTTGTCCAAGCGCATTATCTATAATGAGCTCTACCCTAATTAGCTTATGCCACTGCTGACTTGCGAAAGCTCTGGCGCAGGCACAGGAGTTACTGCAAGACTCATTGGTCTAATGGAAAAGAACTTGGGTGCTCGGCTTTGATTGATTTGTGCTGACTATACAAGACAGCCTTTGCTTCTTAATGTAGGGCAAACTTAACAAACCAGAAAGCCAAGGGTGGAAGAAATAGTCACCTAAACAAAACCAAGCTTTCCAAACTGGATATCATGACGACTTTTCCCTGCCTGTTAGCATCTCTTCCCATGAGTTCCTTTTAAGAGTGGCTACAATATGGGAGAACAGGCTGTTATGAGAAGTAACAAAAACAAATAAAGCTACCACTGAATGAAAAAAAAGAGAATCAGAAAATGCAAGAGATAAACTACGAAAATTGAAAGGTTAAAAACTATGATTCCAAGTATTACTATTGGTGTTTTGCTCTAGTACAGGGGTCCTCAAACTTTTTAAACAGAGGGCCAGGTCACAGTCCCTCAAACTGTTGGAGGGCCGGATTATAATTTGAAAAAAATGAATGAATTGCTATGCACACTGCACATATCTTATTTGTAGTGCAAAAACTGCTTAAAAACAATACAATAATTAAAATGAAGAACAATTTTAACAAATATAATTAGTTTTTCAATGGAAAGTGTTGGCCTGCTTTTGGCTGATGAGATAGGATTGTTGTTGTTGTGTGCTTTCAAGTCATTACAGACTTAGGTTGACCCTGAACGAGGGCCGGGTAAATGACCTTGGAGGGCCGCAACCGGCCCCCGGGCCTTAGTTTGAGGACCCCTGCTCTAGTACAACCACAGCAGTGCACTCAACAAAGGCAGCAACAAAAAGTAATAGCAACTCTGGCAAGCAAATGAGGAGACTTTTTAAAACAAGGGTCCGTCTAAAAATAAACTTTTCTAATTAAAACATGTATGAGAATGCAACTTTGCATATTATACAATCATAGAATTATAGAATTGGAAGAGACCATCCAGTCCAACCCCCTGCCAAGAAGTAGGAAAATAGCATTCAAAGCACCCCCAACTGATGGCCACTCAGCCTCTTTTTAAAAGCCTCCACCACACTCTGGGGCAGAGAGTTCCACTGCTGCACAGCTCTCACAGTCAGGAAGTTCTTTCTAATGTTCAGGTGGAATCTCCTTTCCTGTAGTTTGAAGCCACTGTTCCATGTCCTAGTCTCCAGGGAGGCAGAAAATAAGCCTGCTCCCTCCTCCCTATGACACCATCTCACGTATTTATACATGGTCATCATGTCTCCCCTCAGCCTTCTCTTCTGCAGGCTAAATATGCCCAGCTCTTTAAGCCGCTCCTCATAGGACTTGTTCTCCAGACCCTAGATCATTTTAGTTGCCCTTCTCTGGACACATTCCAGCCTATCAATATCTCCCTTAAATTGCAGTGCCCAGAACTGGACACAATATTTCAGGTGTGGTCTAACCAAGGCAAACAGAGGGGTAGCATGTCTTCCCTGGATCTAGACACTACACTCCTATTTATGCAGGCCAAAATCCTATTGGCTTTTTAATCTGCTGCATGATATTGTTGGCTCATGTTTAACTTGTTGTCCACGAGGACTCCAAGATCTTTTTTACATGTACTGCTGTCAAGCCAGGAATTCCCAATTCTGTATCTTTGCATTTCATTTTTTCTGCCTAAGTGGAGTAACTTGCATTTGTCACTGTTGAACTTTCATTTTGTTAGTTTTGGCCCTTCATTCCCATCTGTTAGGATTGTTTTGAATTCAGCTCCTGTCTTCTGAAATATTGGTGTCATCTGCAAACTTGATGATCATGTCTTCTAACCCTTCATCTAAGTTATTAATACATGCGTTGTTATTGAACAGAACCAGGCCCAGGACGGAACTCTGTGGACCGGTTCTGTTCAACTTCTTTATGCTACCAACCCTCCTTTAAAGAAAAAAAAAGCTGAAATTTTAAAGTAAAATTGGTATTCACTGATATTATTATCCAATTTTATCTGCCAGTGGGAGTGTAAGTAGCTGAAAATAACTCAGTGAAGAGGATTGAACCTTAAGTCCAGCATACTGGGCTGTTGGAACTTATGGTGCATTTACCCTGAAGAATTAGTGCAGTTTGATACCACTAACTGCTCAATGCTATGACTGTTTGGTGAGATACCGAACTCTTTAGCAGAGAAGATGAAAGACCTTGTAAAACCACAGCTCCCATAATTTCACAGCACTGATCCTTGGCCATTAAAGTGGTATCAAACTGCCTTCATTCTATAGCATAGAGGCATTTTTAGGCTGCAGATAGGAATGTTTTCCCATTCCTGTGTATACAAACCTAGCATGACAAGTAAGGGATTACTTTTACCTACTGACAACTATATATGAGGCAGTCTTCTGTACAGAAAGCCTGAACTTGAGGCTGATGTGATACAGCTGATGCAGAGTGAGGTCTCTATCTGTTAATATCTCAAGTTTTTAAGTTTTTCCTTCCCTTCTGTCAAATTGTGAAAACAGTTTGATGAATAGCATTCACTTTTACCTAGCAGTCTCAAAAAAAGTACACTCTGGACACAGTATATGTCAAAAAACAAATGCCTTCAAGCTACAGGATTTGTTTCTATATACAGTATCTGCGATCTTTCAAAGGGCCCTTCCATATAACCATATAACCCAGAACATCAAGGCAGAAAATCCCGCAATATCTGCTTTGAAAGGGGTTATCTGAGTCCACACTGACATATATTTCAATTCAAAGCAGAAAATATGGGATTTTATTCAGCTGTGTGGAAGGGGCCAAAGTCTTCTGTAATAGAGGTTGAGTATCCCTTGTCCAAAATGTTTGGGACCAGAAGTGTTTTGGATTTTGGAGTTTTTCAGATACTGGAATACTTGTATTTGCACATACTTACTGAGATATCTTGGAGATGGCATTCAAATCTAAACACGAACTTTAGTTATGTTTCGTATACACCTTATACCCATAGCTTGAAAGTAATTCCATACACAGTATTGAGAAATAATTTTGTGCATAAAACCAAGTTTGCGTGTATTGATCCATCAGAAAGCAAAGATGTCATCAGCTCAGCCACTCATTTGGACAATTTTGGATATTGCAGTATTTCAGATTTCTGGGTAAGCGATGCTCAACCTGTAGATACTAGATGTTTGTACTAGTTCAGTTCTTGCTTTGTCCTAGAAATATTTATATTTATTTCCTATGAATTATACAAATAACTTTGAACTCACTCTCTAATTAACTGACTTGGCAAAACAGAGCACTTCACTTTATAGCTAATATATTTAAAATACTAGTTTCCTTTCTGTAGTTACACTCTCAGAGAGAAGAAAGAAGCTTGCACGAAACACCACTGTTCAACACACCCAAAGAATCTGAAATACTACTGGTCTAATTGAGAGCGCTAAAACAGATACAATTGGACTAGATTAGACAACAACTTATTTGAATAACAAGTTTTAGAACTGTATTCTCTTGACTCACACTTTCCAAAATGAACAACTACTTGGTCTTATAAATACATTAATACAGTCAGACCCATAGCCAGGATTTCGTTTGGGGGGGGGTGGTGGTGATTTTTTTTCAGGGGGGCTGAGTTTTGGGGGGGGGGGCTGAGTCTGAGTGAAAGAAGGTCTAGCCTAGCAAACCTTTTGTATCGTTACCCCAATACCCCCATGCATATGGGATATATTGAGTATGGTGATCAGATCATGATATGAATAAACATAACAGTTTAAATAATGCACCAGTAAGGCCTTTTTGCGAACCACCATGAGAACTTGGGGGTGGGGGGGGGGGGGGCTGAAGCCCCTCAAGCCCTCCCCCCCGGCTACATGCCTGAATACAGTAAAGCTCTGGGACACATTAAAGGTGCAATAACTGCCTTAACATTATCTCATTTCTGCAAACAAAGCAAAATGGCAATTTAGAACATATTGGAATGCTAAAAGAAACCTTTTTCTAGTTTATGAAGGTATTTCTTGCCACAGGCCACCACATGATTAAGTATTGAAATAATGTGTCAGGGAAAAAACTAATCACTTCTTGTCCCCGAAAAGGAAATTTATAGAGCAAATGGAGGAAATAAAAGTCTGAGTGACAAGTCCAAGGACATTGTTTCTTCCTCGTGTCTTAAAGATTTACGCAACCTTTTTT
Organism: Anolis sagrei ordinatus; assembly: GCF_025583915.1. Classification (NCBI taxonomy): domain Eukaryota; kingdom Metazoa; phylum Chordata; class Lepidosauria; order Squamata; family Anolidae; genus Anolis; species Anolis sagrei. Next base: position 104,142,530 of record NW_026847549.1, read on the forward strand.
GCATCCACACCCAAAATCAGCCCCTCAAATCAAAGAATTGCAGAGCTGAAAAACCCAGAAACCTCTTGGGGTACAACCTGTTTTACAAATATAAATTTCCACTGACAGTTTTTTCTTTCTTCTTTGTTTGCTTTTGAAAAGCCGTATCTGTTGGGGAGGTGAAATTTGCCAACAGAAAATTTCACCTCCCCAAGAATTCTGTGTTGGACTCATTTGTTGCTTTGGGGATTAAAATTCACAAGGATTTGGTGTGGGTCTGGGCAGCCTTAGGCTCCACTGTGGGGTTACCAGGCTAGTGTATTCATTCCTTCTCCAGATGAATGGGTTGCTGCATGAAAGCCGTCAACACTGGCCATTGTTTTGATGTGACATATCTTAACTCCGATACCAGATTTGGTATATCCAAGAAAACATACCTGTAGAATGAGCAACATTTGAATTATTGAAGGAGGAACCCTTGCTCGGGAACGGGACAAGGCATCTTCCAATTTGATATTGAGAGTTATAATATTTCTGAAGTGCAACAAAGCTAGTTGGCGGACAGAAGGCTCTTTTCCCTGAAAAAAAGAATGAAAATAAAATCTACTTTATAGATTACTTGATTTTAAATTACTATGTGGAAGCATACTGTGTTCAGTCCTACGGAATTACGCAAGAAAAATTCCCAGCCCGTATTTGTTTTTGTTAAGATTATTTCATGTTTCCAACTTTATTTGAAATCATAATTTTTCAGTTTCAAAAGTTGCTTGCCCTGTGTTTGTTGGGGATATTCCCTGGAAAAGCAGAACAAATGCAGGATCCTTTGGATTCTAGTCCTTTATACAGAGGTACTAGGGACATAGTAAGATTGAGAGGACAGCTTTTGCAAGTCAAAAGTATTTTTCTGCTGAGAGCTTGAATATTGTGACACAAAGAGAAAAATGCCTACAACTTCTGTTTTGAAACGTTTCCCCTCACCCTGTGTTTTGCAAAAGTACTTCCCCATCTGTGCAAATGTCAGTTTGCCATGCTGAGATGTCTGACAGATTGTGGCTCTCTGTTGAGTAAACCAGCAGAGTTGCTTTTTCTGGTTTTTCTGGATTTTGAAGTAACAAAGTAATACTTTACCTGAACGGGATAGAATATAGCCTGAAGCATGGGCAGGACATCACTGAAAAAGAAGTCCCACGTTTCAGCCAAGGTATCTAAAAGTTTCTGTCCTAAATGTTGGAGAAAAAACATAGTTAAGGTGCATAGGGCACAAAAGAACCTCACAAAAGTATTTTGTATATGAGAGTAAAAACTAGCTGCCAAATACATGGATCTGAGTTGAGCATGTACATATTTTCAACTTCTTGTCTCTTTAAGGTACACACAAGGGAAGGGAAATATGTTTTGGTTGCCTTTCTATGGATTTTTGAGACAAAGGGTATAGTGTATGTTTTGTACCTAACTGTATGTTTTGTACCTAACTCACAACAGGATGCTCCTGACACGACCAAACCCCCCCCCCCAAAAAAACAAAAACCTAACTGTAAACTCTTGAATTTGTTGATATGGGAATTGCCTTCAAGCATAACAGGGAAGTCCATGAGGAGACATGCAGAAAATTTATATATCATAGATTTGAAAGGGACCTCTAAAGAAGGACAATTATATGTTGCATGTTCCAGAGTAGGCAAACCAGGCAATCTCCACATCAACACTGACAAAGAAACAGCAAGGAATACTGTTTACCCACAAGCAGAAAGAAATTACATATATTAGAAACCAACACTTTCTCATTACTTTATTTTCCAGATTGGGCTGAGAATGGCGGTATATAAATATAGTAAATAAATAAATAAATAAATAAATAGTATATGGCTGGAGTTACACTTTGAAAAGTACCTGTTCCAACTTACCAACAAATTTAACTTAAGAACAAACCTAAAGAACGTTTCCTGTTCATAATTTAAGGAATGCCTGTAGTCTCAGTTGCTGCATTCTTGCTTTATTATGAAAGCAAAATAATTTGTGCTTCACTTTATAGAACTTGGGAGGAAACCAGCCTAACTCTGGGCATAGAGTTTCCTTTTATTAAAATGATTCCTATTTTATACTATATATATATATATATAGAGAGAGAGAGAGAGAGAGAGAGACACAGACAGACAGACAGACAGACAGACGCTGTATATCTCGATCTATCTATCTATCTATCTATCTATCTATCTATCTATCTATCTATCTATCTATCTATCTATCTATCATCGCAGTGGTTCCCAACCTGTGGTCTGTGGACCACCAGTGGTCCACAAGAACTAAAATATGGCTTGCGGCCTCACCATTACTACACTATTGCAACGAGAGTGACTGGTCTCGCAAAACCGAGGCTTATTAAATATGATGTTCTGTGGGAGAGCAGATGGTGACTACTGGATGGCAAATGTTCTGTATCAGAAATTAGAGCTGGGGTGGTCTATCCAATCTAATTTTCTGAATCGGCACTCCAAATAACCAAACTGAATCTAAAGTTGACCAAAAACTGTTTTGTAACCCTTTTGGTACTAATGTTGGGGAGTGGTCAAAAAAAGGTTGGGAACCACTGATCTATAGGCATGCTTTGGATAGCATAGAGAAGGATGAACACCCCTGTAACATTTGCTTTGCTGTCTGTTCCCCTGTTCAGAAGATTTCACCTCACTTTCTGTTCCTGCAATAATTTTGAAAAATTTGGCTTGTTGTGGACATGACAGTTGATTCACAGAATGTATATATGCAGTTACAGAATTAAGTGGAGAAAGCATGCACAATGTCCTTTCCCCATCTAGTTGGCGATACATGTATACACAAGCAGGCTTTCTCAGATATACACTCCACAGGAAATCTTGCTAAATCAAAGATTGGGACACTCTGTCATAAAAAGAACATAATGCAACTTCAATACAGAGATTAAGCTAATTTGGCCCCAAGCTCAGCCTGGATAGGATGCTGCCAGAGAAATATGTGGCAATGATTGTGTTGTTTTTTAGAAGAAGAGTGGAATCTATGTAAAATAATACTTTCAGTGACTTGGCTTCTGCAGTTTCTAAGCAGTGTCCAGGTGACTATTTAATCATAAAGAGCTTTCTAATTTAAGAAAAAGGTAAACCGTCATCCTGGAGGCTGCAGTTTGCTCAGCTGATGTGCCAGACAAATTTCATTTCCTTGTTCAGCAGGCAAGAACATTAAATGACTGCTGAGGCAGAAGCAGGCTGTTGTTATGGCTTTTGGTCAGAAGCCAAGTGAAAAGGGAGTTTAGGTTTTGATGTCCTTTCGAACGAGGCACAACAGGCATAACTGATGTCTGGATTACCTTCATAAAACCGAATCTTGTCCCTCAGGATCACCATTCCTTTGGTGAGCAGCTGATTCTGCAAACATAACACAAATAACTTCATTTCTCTTTTTGTGTAAGCTCAATCTATTAAAAGACTACTTTTGTATGTCAACAGCAAATAACTTTTCTAAGGCACTTCATTATAAAGGAAAATGCTCATAAGTTTTACTTGAGCCATGGGGAGAGTAATTTTGCTGTACAGGATTTCCCATCTTAACATTTCAAACAGTGTATAACTTTAACCTCTACTTATTGACTGTTTTAGAGCTTAATCATTTTGCCTTGATAAACAATCAATATGCAAAGAGAATAGGATTGTATACTTTATAGCTTTTATGCCGGTTTGGAGGAAATAAATTTCAAAATGCTCTTTCTTTAATTTTATACCCTTTTCATGAGCAGAGATTTTTTCCCCCACACTAACATGTCTGGTAAGGAACCCTTGGGTCTTGATAAAGGAACCTGGGCATATCTACACTGACTATTTAGATCAGATTGAAACCTATTTGGAAGAAACTGGTTTCACTCTGCAGATGACTACATAGAAATATCTGGAAAAGGTCTGATTGGTATTTAATGTGTTTTTATGCTGTTTTATCTTTTCCTCTAGTTTTTAACTGTTTTAAAATTTTATTGTGAATTTTAATAGTTTTGAAAGTTGCCTCAAGTTCTGCTCTGGTAGAAAAGCAGCATGAAAATGCAACAAACAAACAACCCATCAACAATAAGTGTTACCTAGTAAACAATTCAATGGCTCACTCCAGTTGAGAAAATTAATGTAAGCCCTGAATTTTCCTGAGTGTCAAACTCAAGGCCCGTGGGCGTAATCCAATCTGCTGTGTCATTTTATGTGGCCCCCCAGAAGCTGGACTTCAACTCCTGTATGCCTCATTATTAGACATCATGATTCGAGCTAATGGATCATCTGAAAGGCCACAGCTTTAGGTTCTGTTTAGTCAGGTTATTGAAGTTTGAATTTAAGATACAAGACTTGTGGATATGATATCTGACTTTAAAATGTCCTTGAATTTTTCTCCACCCTCAGAGCCACAAGCGCTGATGGGTTGCAATTCCCATGGGAGATGTCATTCAAGAATATCTGTGGACCCAAATGGGGTAAAAACTAAAGAGCACAGATCATTATGTAAAAAAAATATGGCAGACCCCATGTATCCACAGATTCTCTGTCCATGTATTCAACGGCCTTTTGAAGGCAACCAGAATGCTGATGTGGCCCTTGATGAAAATGGGTATGACACCCCTGCTTTAAACCATTCAAGAAGAACTAAAAATAAACTAATTGTAGCCTTTTTGAAACCTACTGGGTATGGGTATTTGTTGAGGAGAGGGAGAAAGGGTGGGTATGCTATTTATTTTGCAACTTATCCATCATCTTGCTTCCTGCCTCCTTGGCTTCCTGAAAACCCTCCTGATGAATTAACCTCATGATCTCCCTTCTTGAATTTCTCCAGTGTTGTCAACTGAGTGTAAACCTTACAACTGAGTGAAGTTGTTCTTTTTTTTTGCTATTGTTAAACAGCTGTTGCTGTTTTTGGTCTATGTTACTTTTTCAATTGATGTCAGTGGCAAGATGCAGCTTGTCTTTCAATAACTCAGCAGGAAGTTCTTGAGAGGAAGACATGCATTAGGTCCTTTAAGAGACTTACAGGGAAGTATATACAGAAAGGGAAGACTGCAAAGGACAGGAGATTGGAACAGAATCAGGCCCGTAGCCAGGATTTTGATTCCGGGGGGGGGGGGGTGAAAGAGGGTCTACCCTAGCAAACCTTTTGTATCGTTACACCAATACCCCCATGCATATGGGATATATTGAGCATGGTGATCAGATCATGATATGAATAAACATAACAGTTTAAATAATGTACCAGTAAGGCCTTCTCGTGGGCCACCCTGAGAATTTGGGGGGGGGGGGGCTGAAGCCCCTCAAGCCCCCCCCCCCCCCAGCTACATGCCTGAACAGAATATGCTACATTGTTAAAATAAGGTGAGTATTGAAACCCTGGAGTAATGCTTTAAGAGAAATTTCTCAGACATTCTCTGTGCACCCACAACAGAGAAGGAAAAAATGAAGGTCTCTTTGGCAGGGAAGCACAAGACTTGCAATACCTCTGTGAGGCATTTCACCATGCCTTCATTTTGCTCCTATCTCCATCCTGAGCGGTGGCAAATTGTTTTTTTTTTTTTGGGGGGGGGTATAAGTGGCTCATGGACCTCATACAACTACCAGCCCCTGAAACCCTCCTGATGAACCAAAACTGCCCAAAGCCCTTTAAAATAAGCAAGGACTTGTGAACATATTACGTCGATTCTGCTGTATATTTGCATATTATTAAATGAAGAATGTATTCGTATGTTATACGTATTATTTATGTGAATTTGACATAGGTTATTTCAGTATTAATTCCTGCTTGCCATCTTAACAGAACTTTAGGAAATACTCTCTTAAGTCTCCTCCTGCCCCTCCCCAGATTTTGAGACACTGAACACATGATTTGAATGAATGAAAAAAAGATTCAGTTGAATTTAAAGCAACGGCCTTGTTCCTGGGTGACTTAAGTGTGAATAGAAGGAAAGTCTTAGTTGTTTCTGTAATTATTCCAACATGAAATTATTAAGTCCAGTATATTATGTGAAAGAAACATGTCATGTATGGAGGAAAACTGAAGCACATGCACTCTTCTCATATGCTATCTGAAAATGTGATACCCAGACATGGGGTGGCCCATTCAGTGAGAAACAGACCTTTTAACATGCAGACCATGAAATTCAAATGAAGCTATCCTACAGCTTTGAGACTTACTTTTTGAAAGGCACCTGTTTTCCTGAGAGTAGCTCGCAGCACTGTTATTATATTCCTCACTACTCTTTGTGATGTTTTATTGAAGAAAACCCAACTTAGAATTGATAGGACGATGACACAAAACTTATTACCAAAGCACCTTTTCAAAATACCTTTAAAAAGGTAATTTAAACATTACTGGTATCTCATGTACTTTGTTCTCCTGTTATGTTATAGGCTGAGCATCCTTCTTCCAGAATTTTAAAATATTCCAAAATCTAAAATTTTCCTGATGGGTGGCTGAGATAATGACAGCTTTGCCTTTTGATGGTTCAGTGTACACGAAGTTTGTTCCATGCACACGTTTATTTAAAATATTGTGCATAAAAATAACTTCTGTCTATGTGCATAAGGTATATATGAAAGAAAAATAAATGTAATGCTGAGCTTGGCTTCCATCTCTAAAATATCTCAATGTATATGCAGATATTCCAAAATCTGAAACAATCCAGAAGACAAAACACTTCTGGTAGTATTTCAGATTAGGGACATTTAATCTATATCTGAAATGTTTTGCCTACATTTTACAATTTTCACAGATAATTCACGAATTAACTTACACTCTGATTCTTCTATTCCACTGCTTCTTAAACTGTAGGTTCCAGCCCAAAATGGGGTTCCTTTAGTCCTAAAAATTTATCTAGTATGCCACTTAGTGACTATTTTAGATGTTTGCCTGAATCTCTCAGCAACAACATGTAGTGTTTACAGTCTATTTCGCAGGCAGTGCTTCACCTGTACTTCATAAAAAAGAAAATTAGCCTGTTTAACAAACCTTGCAAATGCTGGTTTATTAACAATAAATGTTGATTTTGATTCATATTTCATACCTATATACCTTGTACTGCATAAAAAATTCTCAAGTCAAATGGATTGCAAGTAGAGAAAGTATGAGAAACCCTGTTTTATACGATACTTTCTAAAAATAGCTGTCAAGAGTGAAATGTGTTAAAGAAAGGCCAAGCATGCAACCAGCCAAACCTGTAAAGTTTCAGTACTCAAATCCCTTTAGGACGGAAACATCTGCTGTTAAGTGTATCCAGCTGCATGCTTCTGATAACGATGTAAAATGTAAATAGAAGTTTAAGCATCACAAGCTGTACATACCTGCAAATATTCAGTAAAGAAGGATCCAAGCTCCGTTTTCAGTAACTGCCTATTCCAAAGAGGAACAAAAGTACATGAATCATTAGTCTGTACTCTATATATTTTACTGTATTTTATAATGATTTAGCTTCTTGCATCAGTGTTGCTTACATCATTGTACTGTAGATGTATTCATTGTGCATGATTTCAGAATCACTGAGTTTCTAGCATTACCAACCAAATGACTGTTTAACTATTGCATATTTCCTTGCTTAATTTTATTTTAAAAATAACATTTAAAAAATGGAAATAGTATTAGGGAAACATGGAAAGATGGAGAAATACTGTGAATGAGATAGGATAACTCTGTATGCCAATACCATCTCTTGAAGAATGTAATATGTGAATTGAGGAGCTTTTTGCCCCAGTATACATCACTTTACACTTCATTTTCCTCATTACACTTTTTACTTGTTTTGTTTTTCAGAACAAAATGAGTAGACCCAAACAGAAGTAAAATGAAACAAAACAGCTTGTTATTGTTCTTTATTCTGGGCTCTCACAATGCTTCTAATGTGCACTTAGCATATTAAAACTGATTTTTTTTAAAAAAAAAATTAAGACAGAGGTGTAATTTAGCTATGAGGAGAGTAGGAAAGGGACATATGCAATTGATCTGTGGTGAAAAATCCTTCCAAAATAGGGAAGAGTGTTTTTCTATAAGGCAAGAAATACAATAGTGCATAGCAAAGTAACTCTGAGATGTAAGTTGTCTGTAAACAACATCTGGAGACAGCTAAAATGCCTTATGTTTGAGTCATTGATACCCTATTTCATTATAACTTCCTCTCTTTGTTGTCCTCATTTTTGAAGCAGGCCATTCACTTCTAACTGTGTTTCCCATCTGTTCTTAATGGTTGGATCAGTAATTCAGCATTTACACTGGAGTAAGCTTCTACTCTACCTTCCCTCTTTTTGTTGGGCTCCCCTGGGAATATGTCCCATGACTATCACTGGTTCTCAACCTGTGGGTCCCCAGATGTTTTGGCCTACAACTCCCAGAAATCCCAGCCAGTATACCAGCGGTTAGGATTTCTGGCAGTTGAAGGCCAAAACATCTGGGGACCCATAGGTTGAGAACCACTGCTCTAGCTTATACTCTGTGTTTGGATGATGTTATCAATCTCCATAGTTCCAGTATCATGTATATGCTAGCGTTACCCAGATTCTTTGCCTCACTTCTCCATCCAGTTCTACATGTCCACCTGTATGTTTCATGTATCAACTTAAATATCCCATCTCAAACTCAACATGTCTAAGAAGGAATGACTAATCTTTTGTCCCAAGCATTTTTCTTGTAAATTTCCTTAACACTTGACATATAAAATGGGTATAATCTTTGTTGTTCTTTCTTGCTCGATCAATTCCCTAGTTCAGTGGTTCTCAACCTGTGGGTCCCTAGATGTTTTGGCCTTCAACTCCCAGAAACCCTAATAGCTGCTAAACTGGCTGAGATTTCTGGGAGTTGTAGGCCAAAACACCTGGCGACCCACAGGTTGAGAACCACTGCCCTAGTTGAATCACTGTACAATGTCCCTTCTGCAAAATTCTTTTTCATGCCATGTTCTTCTTCCATGTTAACTATTACAGATTTCTCTACACCTCTTGCACACCTTTAAGTCTACTCTTAAAAACTCAACAGCTAAAATCACAGCATTTCTTCTGGGCCTCTGACAAAGTGATGTCTCCCTTTAAATCCCTTCTTTAGCTTGTGCATTCTTTCTTCTTCCACTTTTAAGAGTATCTTCATCCATGCCCCCTGATTAGACATGGTTTCTCAATTCTTCTTATATCTCTGCTGCTCCTACTCTGCCATACTTAGCCAACTGGTTGAATCTCTTGCTCCTTTAAATGATCCTACCACTCTACACCACCACACTGCACACATACGTGTTTCTCCTCTCCCTTCAAAACTAATTCTAGTGAAGAAGATACGGAGACAATTTTACAAATTCAAATGCTTTGGGGGAGGGGGGGAATCCTCCAGTGCTGCCCATATTGCTAATCAAAACAAAGCTGCAAATTTAAGTTGCTTATTGTTCTTTTTTAATCTGAGTACAATGTACTATGACCCCAGTTTCAAAACAATTGCTCTTTCTAAATATGAAACCAACATACTATTAACATATTGCCAAAACAACTGACTCAGAAAGGTCAATCTTGCATGAAAGTACCCTGACTTTCAAGTATAGAGCAGTTTATCATTGCCATGGTGATGACTCCCAAAGTTGAACAAGCCCTCCACACATTGCACTATTAACTTCCATATGTCTACTCCAGATGCCCAATAATCTCCTGATAAGATGAGCCAAGTCTTCACACAGTAGTGCAGTTGGGTTGTCATCTTAACTATCCATACAATCCAGGAAACCAACAGGGTTGGCATTCGCAAAGGCATCCACTGTGATGTAAAGGCAAACCATGAGGGAATGCAGGTTCCCGTCAGCTAATATCTTGCCATGTTAATTCCTTTTGGGGAAGCGCCTCTCTCGTCTTCTACTTTTTCACTTACTTTTTCAGAGGATCCTCTGAAGATGTCAGCTACAGATGCAGTCAAAACATCAGGAGAAAATGCTGCTAAAACATGGCCATACAGCCCAGAAACCGCACAGCACCCCAGTGAGTCTGGCTGTGAAAGCCTTCGACAGTACAGAAAGTTCCTTTCCAACAGTTATTGTTTCTTCCCTTATACATTTTATCAAGTTTTGCTGGGGTAACGTATCATTTGTTTATCTTGTAAATTTTTTCTCTAAGATTTTAACACAAGATTTTCCTTAAGCGATCCCCCCCTCCCCATTTATCTAATGATTGGTTGTGACTGACATTTTGCTCCCATTTAATCATACATTCATTTATCAACTCTGGTTCCATTTCTATCTTCGGTAAGTCTTTTTATATGTATCTTAGCAATAACGTGTTCTTTATTAGTACTTTTTTTCCTTTTCACTTAGTAATTATTCCTTGTCAAATTCTGATCTCTTTCAAATCTGATACTTGTACTGTCTACCATAAATCTATCTTTCAGTTCCTCATATCCATACCACTGTATTTGAAGTCCTGCAGGGAATTATTAAATCAAAGTTACAATTAGAACTGCCACCCATATATTGAAAAGGAAAAGGAAATGCAGCAAGCACTTATGAGAAGTATATCTGATATAGTACTAACCTGACACCTTCATTAAGATTGTAAAGTTCATGTTCTGCAAGACCTTTTCGCTGGAACACAGCTATTACTCCATTATGGATACTGAAAATAAGGTAAAGAAACAAGATGTTAAACACAAATCTTTAAGAAACCCATTTTCAAGAATTCAGCAATATAAATATACAATTTGTAAAGTCAAACATTTTCCAATACGTGATTTTCGGAAAGGCATGACCTTTTAGAGATCATAACCTTTTGGAAAACCAGGAAACTCCATAGCCTTTTGGAAGTGTGACCCTTTTGTAGATTAATTGGCATTCACACTATTTGGAATAATCATAATGTTTTGTAAAGTATGATCTTTCCACGAGTTAAATACTCATTTGAGTGAATCTTCTCCTTAGTGGTAAATATCTAGTAGCATTCATGCAAGGCAAATTAGGCTTCTCAGTTGTTAGACTGACATAGTGGTTATCTCTCCAAACTGTTAGGAACAAAGATATGCTAATGCATAAAATATATAGCAGATCTTCAGAGGTGTTATTTTCAGTTACCCCAAAACATCTATTCTCCCATAAAATGTAAACCATACTCTCAAGAGACCAAAATTAAGTAGTCTTCATTAAAAACTAACATAGTTGATTTACTTACAAACTTCATGTATTCAGCATAAAAGTACATTTCTTATTGGTTGTTACATTTATAAAATAAACTTTATTGTAATATTTATTAAAATATGTAATTCATATTTAGAAAACAAATCTGGCTAGGAGGAGATGTACTCAAACAGTAGTTCGATCATAAGGATAGTGTAACTGCATTCTGAATTTGCTACTATTAACATGATAATCTAGTTTGGATGAATCACACAAAGCAATTCATCAATTTGAATATAATGCCAAAGAAGCATTTGCCCAAATCTTTGTTAACAAAGGAGAAAACCTCTGAAATGCATAATGGGGAAGGAGGCAGCAGATGGTCACCGATTAGGCAGGAAGCTGGACTGGTCTGTTAGGTGGGCTAACAGATATATCTATCCCCTCTTTCTACACTTTATGGTGATGTGTCAGCAGAATTTAAAAATTGCACTGTGGTAGATAACATATTCCTCATGAACGTGCCATCATAATGTAAATGACTGTATTCCTGCAAAGCACAATTAATTGCAAGTAATTAATAGCAAAGACTTGTGTCCAGGAAGCCCTGTGGACTGAAGCAAGATGCTTTGGCCTCATCGTAAGAGTTATAGGAAGCGAAAAGTGGCAGACTGGAGCAACAGGGCCATTCTCCAGTCATGCAGAAATGCATGAATAGACCAAAAATAGAACACATTGTGTGATTCTCTTTTCCAGCCCCTCTCCGCCCACCATCATTCTTTAATTTAATAAGGATTTCAAATGGGCTCATACTCTTGGTTTGAACTCCTGTCCTGGAAACACAGTTCACTGCATTTGAGTGAGTATGAAGAACCAAATGATACAAAGCTAAAAATCGTTATACACAGCAATGCAACTGAGGTGCAGTTCATATGATACAGAACATGAAATACCTGTAAGCATTACACAAATGGAATTGGATTTATTGTTACCTTGCATAATTCATTCTACTACTATGCAAGTATATTCAAGTAGAAAAGCCAAGGGATGTTGACTTACAGTGACCCCATGAATTTCCACAGGGCTTTCTTGGGCAAGAAATACTTAGGAGAATTTGCTAATACCTTCCTCTGAAATGTAATCTACAGCACTTGACATTCCTTTTATATCCAAATACTAGCCAGAACTTCACCTTGTTTATGGTTAAAGCCAGATGTTATTGCTGTTGTGACCCCTCTATTTTTCTGGTCAATTTTTTCACAACCCTAAACCATTCACTTACACAACTCCATTTGGAAAATAGAAATCCAAATAAACTCACAGAAATGAATTAAGATAGTCAATATCAACAGTCCAGGGTCAGAAATAGTGTTTGTAAGAGGAGGGGCAGAGTCAATTTTAAGACAAGGGTAACAATGAAAGCGATCGTCACAGCCCTGAGTCAGAAATGCTATTTGTCAGAGGAACAGTAGGGTCAGGTCTCAATACAAGAGTAACATCAAAAGTCGAGATCACAGTACAGGGTCAGAAATCCCATTTGTCAGAGGAGCAGGGGAGTCAGGTCACAAGAGAAGAGTAACCAGGAAAGCCAGGGTCACAGTCCAGGGGGGAAAATGCTATCTGTCCAAAAGTCAAAAGCCAAGAGTCCTTGAACACAAACTGAGGGGCAGCAGAGCCAGTTTATAAGATAAGAACAGTAAGGTTGCTTACCTGTAACCATGTTTCTTCTAGTGGTTAACTGTGAAATTCACACCTGTGGTATTTC
>NW_026847549.1:104167719-104241148 GCF_025583915.1 Anolis sagrei ordinatus
CTCTACCAGTTCCTGGTTCTGTAAAGGGGTGGTAGGCTGTTTAAAAGTCTTCTTCCCTTCTGCTTTCTGAGCGAGGGGAACAGAAGAAAAAGAAAGTAAGTTACTGCCTATTGCCAAAGGCAAAAAAGCCTGCGCCTCAGAGGACACGGCACCTTTTTTAATTATTTATTTATTTAGAGGGAGGGAGTGGGGTTGTCCTCCCACTAGCAAGAAACACAAAGGGGGTGGGAGTCACCCTGGAGCAACTTCCCCCCATAAGCCATACATTTCAAAGTTGAAGAAAATGCCATACTGGCCTGAATAGGATAAACAAAGGTCCCAGAACACAAGTTGGAATTGCTGTCTGTTAGAGTAGTCAAACTGGAGTCCTTGAGTCAAACCAATAGTTGTTTTAGGAGAGAACACTGAGTTGTTGCTGCTTTCACGGAGAAAAGGAACTAAGGCTCCAAGCCCCACTGCCTGGCTTTATTAGGAGTAGATGGGCGGGGCTGGAGTCCCTAATTAGGAAAAGCTTTCAAGAAAGATCCGAGTCAGCTGCGTGGACGCAGGGAAATACCACAGGTGTGGATTTCACAGTACCACGCAGAAGAACACAACATTACCTGCCACCTAGAATTTCACCACTGAGAACTTTTTCTCCTAGAATTTTCAGCTGGTGCTTTTTTAATCATCCTTTTCTATGTTCCAGAGGAATTGTGTTTAACTGTTTGCTAGCTTGCTCAGACGAACCTCCTCAAAATGCTAGGAAGTGTCTGCCTCCATTGATGACCTATCCTCAGCAGTGGCTGAGCTAGGCCAGGTAAACTGCTGGGAGCTACTGGCCATGACACATTGCTGGACTCAACTTGTCCTAGAGACACATTAGGGCCCTCCCACACTGCCTTTACTCCAGGATCAGATCCCAGATGATCTGCTTTAAACTTGAATACGTGAGTCCCCACTGCCAAATACTCCGGGATAAACAGATCTTGGGACAAAGGGGCAGTGTGAAAGGGCCCTAAGAAGACACTCTTTTTGAGTGCTACCCTCTGAATTTGGAATCATCCTTTTAAAGAAGCCCTTATTCATAAAACTTGTAAACAACTTTTTGTAGGCCAGGACTTAGTATATTTAATATGATCTGACGGAATCACATTCTGAGTTTCATATGGAGACTCTTTTTTACTTTTCTAATGTTTAACCCTCAACATGAAGGCTGTAAGCATGTCTCTGATAGCATTAAATGCAAAGGTGGGTAGGGCCTGTGTGAATATGGTATTTTTGTGCAAATTACTGCATTAATGCCTTGTTTGTGATCTTAGAAGCACCAGGCTAGATAGCATATGAAACTGGATGCCTGGCAAAAGTTCCATTCTTGCTAGGTAATTATAATTCACATAATTCCCTGCTAGCACAGCCAGTACTGGGGAAAGATTTGACTAAACTAGATGTGCTCAAATCCAACAGGATCATTCTTACTTTTTTAACAGGCAAGTTTTTGAAGTACTCCTACAAACTCGGGAAAGGCAGCCCACAAGCTTAAGAATCTTGGAGGGCTGTATAAACAATAAATATTTTGTGACAAGCCATGGGAAGTTGATCCCAATGTTTTGAGGAAACAAAATGGCTAATAGCATTCATTTTGAAAAGCATGTAATGAATGGACTGAATTCATTGTATGTTTGAGATCTGGCTGGGCCTATAAAGGTCTGGCAAGAATGAAGACATCATCCTAAAAACTGAACCTGGAAAACTGCATTATAGAGAAAAAGGAGGTGAAGAATTCATGAACTTTGGCATGAAAAGTGCTAATGAGAAAACTGCTGAACTGACCTGAGATCTTTGGGGTGCAAACAACACATGTTTACATAGTCAAAGACAATGACACTTTAAGAAAGAAGTTAAAGATCTATCTGTTCCGGAATTGATGAAGCTCAAGAAGGTCTGACACGAATAACAGGTTATTGACACAATCAAGTAATGAAAAACCAAAAAAAGCTCTACATAAGAGACCCTCTTCCTTTTTGACTGTGTGCCAGATCTGCAGGGATGCAGCATCTGTCCACCTGCCTCCTTTCTCCGAAGAAGCCTGATCAACTTAACAGAGAGGGATGATGAGTATGAATATTGACTGTATGGAGTATATGTGACGTTTCCCCTTCATTTGTGTAACTAATATAGCTATTATAAAATCCAATACTGGAGTATGTGTGTCTAATTCTTTCTCTGAACGTTCCTGATGTACTTTGTCAGCTAAAAGTAGATTAAAGAACATTTTTAAGGTTCATGACAAGCACAAAAAACCATATCTTATAATCTGGTTTGCCACTGCCTTCAAAGCACTGTCTAGCAGCTAGAGTTGCCAGGTCAGGATCAAACCAGGCCCTGAGATTTCAGGGAAAAACCTTCAGTTATGGGGAATTCCTTGCTGAAGTCATGAAGTGTGATAACATAAGAATCTGAAGTATCAACTACAGTAGCTCAAATCATGTTATTTACATCATAAACTCAATATCTAGAACAAATGAAAAAAACTCTTTGCTGAGTAAGGGACAAAGACACATAGTTTCCCAAGCTCTATTTTTGACACTTTTGAAAATACTGCTTTCAAGGAGGCACAACATCAAACATTTTCTGTTTTGATCAGAAAAGGGCCTACAATACCCATGGAGGAACCAGGGTAAGTATAACAACCTGAAATCTATTGGTCATGTATGTGAATATGTCTTGAAGTTGCCTGTTGACTTATGGTGACCCTAATAATCTTCATAGGATTTTCTTAGTCAAGGAATGGACTGACATGATTTTGCAACTTCCTTCCTCTGAAATATAGCCTACAGCACTTGGTATACACTGGCAAGCATTATGAAGCTAAGTGAGGTCAGCTCCGTATAGATCAGGCAGAATCTAGTGATTTTAGGCATTTAAGCCTCTTAATAGTTAGCTCACACTATGCACGCATATTTCAAGACAATATTCTTGCCTTGAGATTCATCCTCTTTGCCCTAAAGATTGCAGAAAAGGGTCCAGACCAGGCTTCTTCAACCTGAAGCCCTTCAGGTGGTTGGATCTCCAACTCCCATAAGTGCTAGCTTGTTCTATGATCAGGAATTCTGGGAGCTGAAGCCCAAAACATCTGGAGGGCTACAGATTGAAGAGGCCTGGTCTAGACCTTAATGCCTGGGAACTGAACTAGCATCCATTCGCATGTGAGCCATTCACATGTTAGTTACCATGCTTTTTGCTCCCCAAGGTGGCTTTGGGGCCGCTTAGCCCATCACTGCCTCGGCCTGGGCTGGTCTTCTCCGTGCCTCGTCCTGAAGGCAAGAGAAGGGAGAGGGAGGTGGCAGGCGAGGTGGCTTTGGGGCTGCTTTGCCCACCACCTGACTTTCTCCTGCCATCAGGATGGGGCCTCGCATCCTGATGTCAGGAGAAGGGGAGGGAGGCGGTGGGTGAGGTGGTTTTGGGGCCGCTTCGTTCACCGCTTATTCGGACTGCTCCTTCTCCTTCCTTGCTCAAGGCCAGGCAGAGCAGCCCCAAGGCCTTCCGTCTCTGCGCTGCTGGTGCCAGTGCTGTTGCAGCAACTGTGCCTGAGTGAGGCCTGGCCTCCTCCTGCTCCTCCACCCTGGCTCAAGGCCCAGCGATGTCATGAGGAGGCCTTGGGGCTGCTCCTCTGGGCCTTGAGCCAGTGAAATCCACTGCCGCCCCCTCCCGCAAGCCACAGGGCAGGCAGAGTGCCAAAAACAGAGCAAAAAGTCTCTTCCTGCCCTAGGATTCTAACTCATCCATCTCTAGAATCCTATTATTAGTAAATCACTGTCAATTCCTCCCAAACCCCTCCAGTATTTTCTCTTGGTCATGGGAAGGGGTCGTGGCATTAAAAAGATTGAGAACCATAATGGGCAGATGGAAGAAAATTGGTTTATTTTATACATGTAGCCATAGAAGAGCTCATGAGTTCATATATTCACTGACAACAACTAAAATGTATCTTGCAGTTTGGGAGGGCAACAACAATAAATGACTTGGTGGTGCTAACAGGAACAAAACATTTCTGAATAGTATACCAAAATTTCCACATGACACATTACAATGCCCACAAGAGGAAATCTGCATCAAAAAGCATTGCTTGCTCATCCACGATGAAGTGGGAATTTAAGTGGCTTACAAAGGTTGTTGTTGTGGTGGTGGTGTGCCATCAATTAATTTCTAATTTATGGTAACTCTACGGATGCCTTAAAGCAGGGGTCCCCAAACTATGGCCCGCGGGCCAGACCCGGCCCCCCGAGGGTATTTATCCGGCCCGTGGGGTGTGGAGAAGCGGCAGGCAAGGCAGCCCCAATGCCGCATTGCCTGCCGCCTCCCGCGCCTTCTCCTGGCTTCAGGACAAAGCAAGGCCCCGTCCTGAAGCCAGGAGAAGGCAGGCTCGGCCTGGGGAGGAGGCAGGCGGCGCAGACCCAAAGCCGCTTCGCCAGCCCCTTCCCCCGGCTTCAGGAGGAGGCGAGGCTGGGGGTCACCACAAGATGAGTAACTCTATTAAGGGGTTGCGGCATTAGGAAGGTTGAGAACCACTGATCTATGGCAAGCATCCTCAGAGGTTGTTAGGTGACAACAATCCTATCTCTTCAGCCAAAAGCAGGCCCACACTTCCCATTGAAATACTAATAAGCTTATATCTGTTAAAATTGTTCTTTATTGTATTGTTTTACAGTTTTTTGGCACTACAAATAAGATATGTGCAGTGTGCATAGGAATTCGTTCATGTTTTTTTTTCACATTATAATCCGGCCCTCCAACAGTTTGAGGGACCGTGACCTGGCCCTCTGTTTAAAAAGTTTGAGGACCCACGCCTTAAAGAATGCCTTGGCAAAATTTCTTCAGAAGGACTTTGCCTTCTGAGGCTGAGACAGTGTGACCTGCCTCAGGCACCCAATGGGTTTCCATGGCCAAGTGGGGATTTGAACCCTGGCTCTACAGGATTGTAATCCAAGGAATTCTGAAGAGAAATCTGTCTGGAAAATAAAGTTCAGGGAACTGTCTCTCCTGACACCTAAATTTCTAAAAGCCATCCAATTTCTTGAATACAAACAGCACAGATGTATATTATTTATGAGCAGTCCCCATGCTTGAGGCACAAATACATCTGACAAACATACAAATATTTTATGCTGTGGTTCCCAGTTTGCAGCCAAACTAACAGAATTTTAAAGATGGCATAATACACTTTGGGAGAAAGAATTGTTCATGGCAACTCCATTAAAGCGGATTCCTCCAATATCTACCATATGTTCTCAATAAAGGAGTCCTTGGCCACAAAGGCTATTTTTCCACTACCAACTGACACCAACAGACATTTCTTCAATGAGGTAATTGTGAATACTATCTTTTCTTGGGATTGATCAAAAGATTTTCACAAAAAGCCAATTCAAGAGATTCACCGTAACTCCCATTATGTTGGTCATTTAAATTTCATTTTCAGACGCAAGCTTTTCTGCTGCTGCTGCTGCTTCTACTATTAGTACTATCATGACAACAGATTCAAGGTTAAACACTAAGTTATGAGCCCATAATGTCAAACCACTAATACAGAGAAATATTATATAGCCCATTGCATTACAATTTTGGTGCTCATGCAGGGAGCTACTTAAGACTTCTTTGCGCAAGCAGAAAAGTAGCAACACTGACAAAAACAGTACAGGTAGTCCCTGGCTACCCTTTTATTCCACCCTGAAAGAAGCAACTATTTCCTGCCCTTGAGCAGTTCTATCCTGAGCCACCCATCTCCTGTGTATGATATTGAGGCGTTCTCAGAGCTAAGATACTATGGGAGGAAGGACTTGGGAAACTATCTGTGACTTTTTGATGGACACTTTTCCAAGCCAGTTCTTCAAGTCCTTCCATATTGTTCTGAGTATCTCTTGGAGCCACTGAAAAGATAAACTGCTCTGAACAGAGCCATAATCTATCAGAAGGCATTTGCTAGATCACTGTTTCTTTAACAGTGGGTCCTGACCCCCTTAGCTCAATAAAGCGTTTCTGAACAGCACTCATATTGTAGATACAAATCTGTTAGCAACAACATGGAGTGTTTACAGTGGACTCTGCAGAAAATCCTTTAGCTGTACTCCACAAAAAAGGAAACTCAGCCTGCTGAGCAAGTCTTGCAAATACTGATTTATTATCAGTAAATGTTTGATATTTATACCTATTTTATATACCTATATACCTGAGGTCACATAAACATTTCTCAGGTGGAAAGGGGTCATGAGTAGAAAAGGTTAAGGCCTGATCAGAAATGCAATGTTAGCTGAGCATTTATTTATTATTTATTTATTTTCTACTACATTTATATACCGCCCCTCTCAGCCCACAGGCAACTCGGAGCGGTTTACAGTCAATATCAAAGACATGAAATACAATTTAAAAACAATCAATTTAAATATAAAACCAAGTAAAACAATCAATATCAATAAAAACATATATCAATTTGAGTCTCCTAGTTAAAAGCATTATCCAATAACACTAGAAAAGAATAGCATTTTGTGTTAGAATATGTGCACACTTGTAGACTGTATATGCAGGATGGGAGGCCCTTCTATGTGGCTGAATACCATACAATATCATTATAGTCAGATAGATCACAAAGATGCAGCCTGTGATCCCAGGAAAATGACAAAACAACTGGGGTGGGGGTGGGGGGCTTTCAAGACTGTATCTACAGAATTAGTAAGAAAAGGAGCTTCCCATCAACAAGGTGAAGTATTATAGTGATGAAGATGGAGAATAAAGTTGGGGCAATAACACATCCCTTTTGACACCGGATTCCACCTTAAATGGGTCACTTTGGAGCCATTGCTGTTCAAAACTGTTGCCATCATGTCATTGAACATTGAAAAAACCAAGGTGCTGTTCCAGCAGTCACCAGCCAACCCCTCCAATGCCAGAGATACAACTTAATGGTGTAACATTAGAAAATGTTGACCATTTCCGCTACCTTAGCAGCCACCTCTCCACCAAAGTCAACATCGACACCGAAATACAACACCGCCTGAGCTCTGCGAGCGCAGCATTTTTCCGAATGAAGCAGAGAGTGTTTGAGGACCGGGACATCCGTAGGGATACCAAGGTGCTTGTTTATAAAGCTATTGTCCTCCCAACCCTGCTATATGCCTGTGAGACGTGGACTGTCTACAGACGTCACATGCAACTCCTGGAACGATTCCATCAGCGCTGCCTCCGGAAAATCCTGCAAATCTCTTGGGAAGACAGGCGGACAAACGTCAGCATGCTGGAAGAAGCAAAGACCACCAGCATTGAAGCGATGGTCCTCTGCCATCAACTCCGCTGGACCGGCCACGTTGTCTGGATGCCCACCATCTTCCAAAGCAGTTGCTCTACTCCGAACTCAAGAATGGAAAATGGAATGTTGGTGGACAGGAAAAGAGATTTAAAGATGGGCTCAAAGCCAACCTTAAAAACTCTGGCATAGACACTGAGAACTGGGAAGCCCTGGCCCTTGACCGCTCCAGCTGGAGGTCAGCTGTGACCAGCAGTGCTGCAGAATTTGAAGAGGCACGAATGGAGGGCGAAAGGGAGAACCGTGCCAAGAGGAAGGCGCATCAAGCCAACCCCGACCGAGACCGCCTTCCACCTGGAAACCAATGCCCTCACTGTGGAAGAAGATGCAGAGCAGGAATAGGGCTCCACAGCCACATACAGACCCACAAGAACACTGGAAGACAATCATCCTCGGAAAGCGAGGGATCGCCTAAGTAACTACAAAATTAGTGTAAAATTAATGCAGCTTGACACCACTTTAATTGTCATGGCTCACGGAATCCTTGGAGTCATAGTTTTATGTCTTTAGCCTTCTCTGCAAAAGAGTGCTGATGCCTCACCAAACCACACTTCCCAGGATTCCATAGCACTGAGCCATGATAGTTAAAGTAGTATCAGGTTGTATGAATTAATTCAATAGTGCAGATGAACCTCAAGACTTCAACCAATCCCACATACAGAGATTTAACAACACAGCAGAAGGTTCAACAGTCCAGAAAGCGCTGATAGTAGAAGGATAAGAATATGAATAAGCTCTAATACAAAGTTTGCACAAGCTTGTGAGTAAACAATTGGAATCACTGTAGATCCTTTAACGGTAGAAAATACTAGTTTCTCACAACATTGTTATTGGTGTTCTTTTTATTTATGTGTATGTACTTAAACAATATAAAGGAACAATTCTGTATCCAGAAGACTCACAAGTCTGTAAATCAGCCCAGAGAGACAATGAAGGAAAATACGGTGATACAAAAATGATACAGTTTCCTTACATGTAATTACGCTTAGATATAAAGGTGTAGGTGTGGGGAATCTTTTCTTGCTAGAGGGAGACAGTAACTTTGTACAAACCTGTTGGAAGCCACCAGTCAGCATTGGGAGTGGCCACTACTTGGCAACTCTCACGTTCACGCATAAGCACAAACAAAGCTTCACACCACACATGTAGAATACAGTTGGGTAGAACACAGAGGAGACACAACAAAGCAGCTTGGCAATCCAGAAAAGAATACTTTTGTTCCTCTTGGTGCACTAAGAAAAGAGCTAGAGCTCAAGAGGACAAATCTTTTTTGAATGGTCAGCACATTTCTTCCATTATCATAGAATCAAAGAGTTGGAAGAGACCTCATGGGCCATCCAGTCCAACCCCCTGCCAAGAAGCAGGAATATTGCATTCAAAGCACCTCTGACAGATGCCCATCCAGCCTCTGTTTAAAAGCTCCAAAGAAGGAGCCTCCACCACACTCCGGGGCAGAGAGTTCCACTGCTGAACGGCTCTCACAGTCAGGAAGTTCTTCCTCATGTTCAGATGGAATCTCCTCTCTTGTAGTTTGAAGCCATTGTTCCGCGTCCTAGTCTCCAGAGAAGCAGAAAACAAGCTTGCTCCCTCCTCCTGTGGCTTCCTCTCACATATTTATACATGGCTATCATATCTCCTCTCAGCCTTCTCTTCTTCACGCTAAACATGCCCAGCTATTTAAGCCGCTCTTCTTAGGGCTTATTCTCCTCATTCCTCAATAAATAGCAGGGCAGCTGCAACTCTATCTTCTACTAAAGAACCACAGCCTGACTACTTGGGTAAGAGCTATGCAGTAGTAAAGAAGGCATTTGCCATTCTCTAGGACCTGGTGACTACTCACTTGTGGATTCTGATGCACCAGTTCCCAACTAAGTTGGCTTGTTTCTCTCCCTCTGCTCTTTTATGATCTTTTGAGAAAGAGGCCTCAAGCAGTGCCTTTGTGAGCCAAATGAGTTTCAGTCAAGTCAGCCAAATCTGGGCCATAGGCTATTCTATGACTGTAGATGAGCAGGCGGACTGTGAGAAAGCCTTAATAATAATAATAAAATAATAATAATAATTTTGATTTATATACTGTCCTATCTCCCCAAAGAGACTCAGAGCGGTGAACAACGAAGTCAGCAAACATTCAATGCTGTACGAAAGAAAAACACATAAAAATATCTATTCCACCTACCCAAACATTAATGGAAACGTTTGGATTTGAAGAAGAAATCGGAAGGAAGAAATAGAGGTTACTGGTTATCAGTCACTCATAAGCACAGGGTGAGGCAGCATAACTTCCTTTTTCCAAAACTTAATAAAACCCATTGTATGAGTCAGATTTTTTTTATAATGTAGGCGCATACCTAAAGTTTTGTTTTATGTAGTTTTGAAGATCAAATTAGGTAGGTGACGTCCCCCATTCTCCATACACTGAATAAACCGATTTCTGGCGTTTGTCAAGACTCTTGCCAGCATAGCAGGTGTTATGTTGGCAATTCTTTCCTGGATGTTGGTCTTCAAATCTTGTAGGGTCATAGAATCATAGAATCAAAGAGTTGGAAGAGACCTCATGGGCCATCCAGTCCAACCCCCTGCCAAGAAGCAGGAATATTGCATTCAAAGTCACCCCTGACAGATGGCCATCCAGCCTCTGTTTAAAAGCTTCCAAAGAAGGAGCCTCCACCACACTCCGGGGCAGAGAGTTCCACTGCTGAACGGCTCTCACAGTTCTTCCTCATGTTCAGATGGAATCTCCTTTCTTGTAGTTTGAAGCCATTGTTTGTGTCCTAGTCTCCAGGGAAGCAGAAAACAAGTTTCTTCCTGGATGTTGGTCTTCAAATCATGTAGGGTCCTTGGACGGTTCACATAAACACGGGATTTCAAAAAACCCCATAGAAAAAAATCACAAGGGGCCAAATCTGGAGAGCGGGCCGGCCACTCCAAATCCACTCGAAAAGTAGGCCTCAATGGCAAAAGCACGCTCCTCACTGTTCCAACGCATGATGGTGACTGAACTGTGTCAGGACAAAACTTTATACTCCTGCCTCTCGAACGAGACCACTAGCGCTCAGCTACATCTTCAACCGACTGAATGGCGCACATTTTAAAAAAGGAAGTTATGCTGCCTCACCCTGTATAAGGGACAGCAAGGCAGAAACAGTGGAGTCAGTTAAGGAAGCAGGCGAAATATGAGGGTGGCAATGGTATAAGAATGAAAAGCATAGTGAAAGTCATAAGAATTGAAGGACATGGGGGTGGGGAAGCAAAATGAGAGCAAAGAGATGGACGTGTGTAGTGCAAATCCAGGGCTTGGGTAGCAAGGATAAGGAGCTTGGCCTGGATCTGGGAGCAGACAGGAGGTAAGTATGAGGCCAATCTAAGGTTAAAGATGGTTGTCACATGTTCAGAACAACACGAGGTGGGTGGCTATAACAGCAGAACTGTAGAAAGAACTGAAGGGATTACTGTCATTGTGTCAGCTGGGATGTGAGCAGGCTTGTGCTAAGTGTAAGGATAACTTACATATTAAGCAATCTTCCTATTGAGAAAGGAAGTGAAAACCAACTATTACTAACATGTTTACAATACAGGATTTCACCGCCCCACTGCTGCTGGTGAACTCTGGAGATGAGACTCATGACAGCACAATCTGCATGACTCCAGCTTAGGTTATAGTTCTCAGGAAGGAGCAGAAATTTGTCCTATTCATATGCTAATATGAACTGACCTAATTAGAACTCTTTTTTAAAAAACCAACCCTAGAAACAGAACATAATTAGGCAGTGTTTCACATTTTGGATTGCAGTTCTTCAGTCAAAAAGATCTTAAAGATTCAGGGAATGCATATAGAAAAATCTAATTTTAAGTAAAATGTCTGCCTATTGGCTTTACTTTTCGATGCCACCTTTTGAGGCCACTTGTCTTAATTATGGTAAAAATTCCTATCTTCTTGTTTTACTGCCTTTCTCATTCACCATGTCATTACAAAGATTAATCCTGAGTTGCATAAACTCACAAAAGGCAATGCACAGATACAGATAAACACACATGTGAGCTCTCATTTATGTGTGTGTGTGCTACTCTCAATTGAGGCCAAAGATCAGAAGTCCTCCAATTAAAATTTATGTTTTACAGCAGTCCCCCACCCCCTCTTTAGCCTCTGACAACCTGACAACCAAAGCAAGCCGCTAAAAGACTCAACAAACAAAGGAAGGAATCTAAACTATCTTAATCCTGTACAAATATTTTGTGTTTTAATGAAACTATAAGAGGAGGCAGCTTATCCTCATGTTTGCAGTTTGGCTGGCTTCCTTGCCGTGTTTGCGAAACAAGCATTGTAAGCTGTTTTGGAGGTTATTGGGAAAGCTGAAGTGGCCATGAATTTATAAAGTAAAAAATTTACATAGCAGAAACTTGGCAGCAGACTCCCTTTGATCTGACAGTTTCACTTTAGCTTTGAAAGCAAAGGGAAATCCCTGCAGAGAGAAAAAGCATGCAAGGAATTCAATATCCTCCAGCTCAGCCAAATTGAGAATGTTGCAAGGAAACATTCCTTCATTCCTCCTTCCACTTTGAGCATTGCCAGGAGAAAGATAAAGCCCAGAAGCAGAAAGGCCTCATCAAAAAACAATTTCTGTCCATTTATTGTTATCTTCCTTTGCCTCTATAGTGAGAGACATGAATCTAACTCTATCTTAATTTGTGCCCTATTATTTCCTCCGTTGCCTTTCTGATTTTATCACAATAGTTCTGAATTTTCCTGCAATCTCATCACATATGAGAGAACTAACCTATCCCCCCACAATTATGCCAATATTTGTTGGAAATATTTCCCATTATTATGTGCTAATTGAAGCAGGGGGTTCTATAAACGGCCCCGGCCCAATTTACATGTCCGAATGCATCTCCCCTTATGAACCATCGTGGAGATTAAGACCCTCTGGGGAGGCCCTGCAATCCATCCCGCCATGGTAACAGGCGCAATTGGTGGGGATGAGAGACAGGTCCTTCTCGGTGATTGCCCCCTGGCTATGGAACTCCCTTCCTGGTGAGATCAGATCAGCCCCCTCCCTCCTGTCCTCCAGAAGGATGGTAAAAACTTGGCTGTGGGACCAAACTTTCAGGACAGGGCAATAAAGCAGCAATAGGAAAGATTACCAGGCCAATTAGATTTGACGCAGATGATCAGGACAGGTTTTAAATGGTGTATTTTAATATTTTGACAAATGTTTTTTAATGTTTATGTATTGTATGTGAATCTGTGTCCCGGCATTGAATGTTTGCCGTGTATATGCTGTGCTCTGCCCTGAGTCCCCTTCGGGGTGAAAAGGGCGGAATATAAATGTTTTAAATAAATAAATAAATAAACCATTTGGAGATTATTTTCCGTTGAGTTTCTTTGATCCTAATTTGCTTAATTTTCTGATTATTGTGGATCCAAGACCTAATTAATTTCTTGCTAAAGTTTTTTTCTTGTTTCCAACTCCCTATAAGGGTGGTTTTTGTGTTGTAAGAGAAGATGATTAATTCCTTATATATTAACCCGATAATTCCTTTCTCTTTTTCCACTTTCCTTTTAATTATTCTGTTTAGAGGGGTTTCTGCTACCTCTCTTCTTTTCATGGCCTGAATTCTACTGGACAGGCCTAACCATGCTATCCAGTTATCTTTTATCTTGTCCCAGTTTGTTATTTCTCCATTGGGTTCAACAAGATCCTCTACCTTTTAAATACCGTTTTCTTTCAAGGCCCTTATTAGGTTCTTATCCTTGTTTTCCAAGGTTTCTAAGGGGAATGGGTCAATTTTATTTATTTGTAATTTATTTCACCGTTTTTTCTAAATTAGCAACTGATAAGCAGGGGCCAATCTTTAAGTTCTTTACGTCTTTTTTTTTGTCCTATTTTCACTCCCATATGTTCCCCAATTCCAACTATTTGCTTTCTTTTCTATTTGCACCCATCTTTTTGACCCTTCCAGTTCGAATTTCGGTCAGCAGTCCTCCTAGCATAAGGGTTTAACCCATTGTGCCACCGGGAGTCCTACTACTGATGTCTCCCTTTTAACCACCACAGGGAAAATCCTTGCAAAAATCCTTGCAAACCACCTTATATCTGTTTCAGAAGACATCCTCCCTGAATCCCTGAATAGCTTCCACACCTTCAGGGGAAGAGGGAATATGATTTTCCTGAACAACAGCTTCAAGAAAATGCAGGGAACAAAATCAACTTCTGTACATGGTATTCATCAATGTTGTAAAGGCCTTCAACACTGCAAATTGTAATGTTCCCTAGATCATCCTCTTGAAAATAGGATGCCTGAGAAATTTGTGAACATTCTGTGGCTCCTCCACGATGGTGACAGTCTTGGACAGCAATCTGTCCCCGAGTGACTCATTTAAGGTGGGATCAGGTGTCAAATAGGGTTGTGTTATTGTCCCAAACTTTTTCCATCTTCATAGCTATGATTCCGTATCTTGTTGACGGGAAGTTTCCCACCGATGTGGAAATTACATATCGGACAGATGGCAAACTCTTTAACCTCAGCAGGCTGAAAGCCAAAAGTAAGGTCACAACAACTTCTGTTATAGAACTCTAATATGGTGATGATAATGTAGTCTTGCTCATTCAGAGGGGGTTGTTGTTAAAGCTATAACAAGTTTTGCATGGCATTTAAAAAAGTAATTGTTTTATTGGGATATGATTTATGCCATAAATCAGAGTTCATGAGGTTCAAATCTGGATGTTGGGGTAGGGCTGCCTTTCCAATAATATTCAGCCATCTATGTTGCTATGTAATAACACAATTTAGTTTGGAATGTTTATGTTGTAAACCACTGATAACCAAGAGACTTTCATGTTCACTGAAGTCATTTAAAGTTGTTTTTATGGGCCATAATAATTGTGCAAAATGAAGACTTGGCTTTTATCTCCATTACTGTGCAGGCTGTGAGTTCAAGGTGATCTTGCTAATCCAGTGGACCACCTCAAAGGTCATTAAAGAAAATACCTGTTGGCATTCTTTCCACAGAAGAGTGTGTGTAGATGTGGCTGCCCATTTGACTAGCACTTGTGAAAACATGGAGAAAAATGTTTTATATGCAAATCAAGCCACTATTAAAGTAAGAAATATGAGTAAAACAATACTAAATATTATATTTGGCTAGACAAGGTTTGGCTAATGTAAGCTTATGTTCTTATATGTTAATCCTGAATCAATGGGGTATATCTATGTGTTTAATCACCATCCAGCAATTGATTGAATAGAATACTTGAATACTTCACACTAACCAACAGAGTTCCAACCATAATATGATTTACAGTTTAAGTCCTAACAATATTATAATGCCATAGATCTTAGCACCTGGTCACTATGCCATTTTGGATGCTTATGAAGGGATACAAGTTAGTAGCCTTTTATCATGCAAGTCACAAAAGCTTTACATGCATTACCAAAGCAGTGAAAGCAGTAACATATGTTGCACTGTAGAAATTCATCTGCCACATAAGCGGGGGGAGGGGGTCCAGCAACTAAAAAAGAGAGCAAAAAGGTTGGCTACTAACTCACAAGCCAATAAAGAGATTATCCATGTAAGTGTTTCCTCAGTATATCTGAGGACATTTAAATAGAATTTGTTAAGATACGCTCACAGGTGGCCTGGCTACCAGGTCTTTCAAGAGCTTTAGGTGGCCATATGAGGCAAAGCTGATGCTTCTTTTAGCCACTCAATTTGACGCAAAATTTTGAACAAAGTAGGATTCATCATTCAGGGCCCTTCCAGATAGGCCCGGTATCCCGGCATCTGATGCCAGGTTTTCTGCTTTAAACTGGGTTATATGAGTCCTCACTGCCAAATAATCTGGGATAAAAGGAAACCTGGCATCAGATCCCTTCTGGAAGGGCCCTAAGTAGATGGAATGCTGAACTAAGACTGGGAGATTAGGTTGTGAATTCCTTCTTGACCATGGAAACTCAATGGGTAACCTTAGGCAAATCACATTTGCTCAGTCTCAGGGTGCATATAACTGTAGAATTAATGCAGTTTGACAGCACTTTAACTGCCATGGTTCAATGCTATGGAATCATGGAGTTGTTGTGTTACAAGACCTTTAGTCTCTGCTAGAGTGCTGATGATTCACCAAACAACAGCTCTCATGATTCCATAGCACTGAGCCATGACAGTTAAAGCCGGGTCGAACTACATTCATTCAACAGTGTAGATGTACTCTCAGAGGATTACAAACATAAACAAATCCCTATGATAACTTTGTCTTAGGACAGCCACAATTCAGAAATGCCTTTGTTATCAAGCCGTGGTACCCCCCCCCCCCCAAGATTTATAGTTCACTTTTTTTTTGTCGTGTCAGGAATGACCTGAGAAACTGCAAGTCGCTTCTGGTGTGAGAGAATTGGCCGTCTGCAAGGACGTTGCCCAGGGGACGCCCGGATGATTTGATGTTTTATCATCCTTGTTGAGGCTTCTCTCATGTCCCCGCATGAGGAGCTGGAGCTGATAGAGGGAGCTCATCCGCCTCTCCCCGGATTCGAACCTGTGACCTGTCGGTCTTCAGTCCTGCCGGCACAGGGGCTTTAACCCACTGTGCCACTGGGGGCTCCTATAGTTCACTAAGAGACCACAAATACAAATATGATTTTTTCCCCTTTTATTAAAGACCTTTTCTGGGGGTCTGGAGTAGCACAAGTTTGAAGATTTAGAGGATTTGGAATAGGCAAATTGTATCAATTTGATAATTTCTGTGTAATTTCTCCCCACACTTTTAAGGTGGTACCTAATTTTCCTATTTGACAGATGCAACTGTCTTTCGGGTTGCAAAGGTCAACAACAGGCTACACACAATTGGTTGGAAACCCACTCCAACCCGGGCTGGCTTCGAACTCATGACCTTTTGGTCAGAGTGATCTTAATGCAGCTGACACTCAGCCAGCTGCGCCACAATCCCGGTGCATCTTTGTCTCTTGAATCTTGCACCTTTTGTCTTCTGAACTCCATCTTTGTCTCACACAGAACTGAATAGTTAAATTAATCAAAATATCATCAGCATATTTGTGCCATAGGTTCCTCTTAAACAGTGCCCTCTCAGGGGGTGCCTCTGCAGATCATTGGCTTGCTGCATAGACCAATCTCTGGCTGCCATTCTCCTCACCAAGGGAATCCCTGCCTGGATGTGGTGACGTCAACTGAACTCTCAGTCAATCCCAGTCCAGATTTTGGTTGGCTCTTTCCTTAGCCAATCAGGGGAGGGAGTGGGAGGTTTGAATGGCTGTAAGAACTGTAAAAGGTGTTTTGCATCTCTCTGTATGTTTATGCTTGTACATATTGAAGCAAAAATTGAAGTGAATTGTTTGTACTCATATCCCTCATTTTGGCCAAATTGTAATAAACCTCTGTGGTTTGTCTTCCATCTGGTGAGTTGTTTCTCTGTCTTGGCCTGCTCACCAGCCACGGATCCACTTAACCGTGGTCCTAGCTGAAATCGCTACCACTGGAAGGCACACAATATCACTGGCAGCTACAACAGGAAGAACAACCCAAATCACGGGGGGAGGGGGGAGAAGTGGCAACCCTAGGTCCAAATTCAGTTTCCTTTGAGCGATTTCACCATGTAATTTTGTCATAAAACAGAAGAAACCTTATGTAATACAATAATAATAATAATAATAATAATAATAATAATAATTTAAAATACTTTATTTGTACCCCGTTACCATCTCCCCAAGGGACTCAGTGCGGCTTACATGAGGCTGAGCCCACAATACATCAGCAAAAAACAACAACAGTAATACAAAACAATAAAACAAAACTCATTAACAAAAAATAGGCAGTACTAGATACTTTTGCTCAATGTTGTGAAAAGTATAACTTCCAAAACTGTCCAGCCAACATGACCACCATGGGACTCTGTAAAAGGTCAGAAAAATAATATTTCCAAGTTCTGCTTTAGCCTTCTGCACTCATCTCTTCCTTATAGTGGCTAATCTCCAATAAAGGCAGCTGCTAATCAGAGGCATGTATCAGTTATAATATTCACATTTTATCCTAAACCACAGGCTGTACATTCAATTTAAAACAATTTAGAAAAATCTAAAATAGTGAGGAATAATTTAAATAGCCTGAAAATATATTGAAACAATGAAAATCAAATCAAGAGTGTTACAACTAAAATAGATTTTAAAAGTTTGAAACTTGTACTGATGTAGAGAAAATCATTAAACATCCATAACTTTAATATAAAAACAACAACTACTGTCTTAATGTGGGACTGGAGAAAACATTTGCTTCATGCAATCCTTAAGAGGGAGGCCTTCCAAAAACCGGGTGCCATGGCACAGAAGGTCCTCTCGTATGCCATTCAGAAGTGAATTGCTACCACTACTTAGACACAAGAGGTCTCTTTCCACAGATTCCACAGATTGTTTCAGCAATATTCCTTCAGATAGTAAGATCCCAAACAAGTTAGACCAGGCATCTTCAAACTGTGGCCCTTCAGCTGTTTGGGCCACAGTTTGAGGATTCAGAAGCGAATCGAGGGTAAAATTGTAACGTATTTAAAAACACAACTTTTTTTTCAAATTTGAGGATGTCTGATTTAGACTTTTAAATGTAATTACCAGCACCACAAATTCAATTTAATTATGAATTCAGTTTAATTATCTTAAAACAGCTTTGTATTATTGCTATGCAATGTTACAGTTCAATTTTGTGCTAGCTGCAGCTTGTGAGTCACTTTTATTGCAAGTCTAACCAGGAAATCTGGTGAACTCCTTTAACCAGGTTATTCCTGTTCATGAAATGTTGTGGCTGGCAGACCAGGTGATATGTCTAACATATTCTCAGAAACGGAGTTCATGTGGGTCTCTGGTGACATAATTAGATCAAGCTGTAAGGAGGTAAATTCATTTGTTATAGGCTTCATATAACTGGTGAAAAATGTTTGCGATGACATTACTCCATGTGGCCGATGCAACTTATGAAATTCCCTTAGCTGGCTGGCTGGGTGGACCAAACACATGCAATCTCTTCATAGAATCCTGCTACCATCAGGTTTTTAAAATATTATTCTTGGCAGATGGACCCCAAGTGTGCCTTGGATTATTTTTGATGTTACATTATGACAGAAGAAATAACCAGGAAATCCCCAACACTTCCTGTTTTCCTTTAAATAATAAAACACCAATCTAGGTAGCAGCCTTAAAAACTACATATCACAGGGGTTTAACTATTGGGCGGCCGGGGGGGGGGGGGGTTGAAGGTTTTCTTTCTTCCTTTCTCAGGCAGTGTGGTATCTGTCTGCTTACTATCTTTCTAATGCTCATCTATAGTTTTAACTTACAGAATGTTAAAACTATAGATGAAATTTGGAAGTCAGAGGAAAATATAATTTGACATTTTGGGGAGGAATAACGCAGTCTGGCTTTACGTTTAAACCTTTCTTTGAGGTTTACTTCCAAGATAGGCCCTAACTCTGTTAAATGAAAGTACATTAAGTAGGGGAATTTGAGAACCATGAGAGCAAAGAAGGTATCCTTTCCTTGCCCATCATTTCCTTTTTTTGCTTACACAAAAGGGGAAATCTGTTAAGGTTATACTGCACGAACTTTTGCATATGACGTTTATATATGATCCAGAATGTATACTTATTCCTTTCAGTTTTCCAAAAACGCACAACCTTACATCAGTGGTAGAGGAAATACAATAAAGCTATCTACAGCTATCTAAAACTATCATAAAGCTATCTAAAACTATATACAGATCCACCAAGAAAATCCAACAAATGCTACGTTCAGCAAAGGACAAGAGGGATCCTCTCACTTCTGCAGGAGTCTACCGTGTACCATGCAGCTGTGGACAAGTCTACATAGGGACCACCAAACGCAGTGCCCAAACACGCATCAAGGAACATGAAAGGCACTGCAGACTACTTCAACCAGAGAAATCAGCCATAGCAGAGCACCTGATGAACCAACCTGGACACAGCATTATTTGAGAACACAGAAATGCTGGACCACTCTCACAACCACCATGTCAGACTACACAGAGAAGCCATTGAAATCCACAAGCATGTGGACAATTTCAACAGAAAGGAGGAAACCATGAAAATGAACAAAATCTGGCTACCAATATTTAAAAAACTCTAAAATTACAACAGCAAAACAACAGAGAGGAAACAAACAAGGACATCTAATCACCTCTCAATAAAAGTTTGCTTCAGGCACAGTCAGGCCATTATATGCTAATCAAGGTGGTCAGTTGAAACATTCACACCTAGCTCCAGCAGACAAGAGTCCTTTGTCCCACCCTGGTCATTCTACAGATATATAAACCCTTTTGCCTAGTTCCACCAGACCTCACTACCTCTGAGGATGCTTGCCATAGATGCAGGCGAAACGTCAGGAGAGAATGCCTCTACATCATGGTGATATAGCCCGAAAAAACCTACAACAACCTACCATAAAGCTGTTTGTAAAAGTGGAACGGTTCTTTCAAGAAATCTCCCTATTTCATTATTGTGATTTCTTTCTGTTTACAAATATATTTAAGCGACTGTCCTAAGATGTACACTGTTTCACCAATCATGCAGAGTTCTGCCATCTTCTTACTCTAAAAACCAAGCCATTCCATTATATCTCATTTTCAGGGCAGCAGAACATTTAACTTTCACAAAGAGGAAATCAAGCAGGAGACAAGATAGTCAACTTGATGCAAAGAGTTCCCTAGATCTTCCAACTGAATGTCATGGGTATGAACGAATATTATATATTCCATATCAACACGAATGGGAAGAAGTACAAATCTGCTGGGAGGCATTTTCCATACAAAATCAAACCCAGGCTTTGAACTTTGTTGTGCTTTAAAAAGGAGGTGCAAGTGAATTTTCTTTTCCAAAAAGAAAAGAAATCTGAGTCAGGAATGAACAGTATAGTCATGCTGGTTTCTGTGAGAAAATGCCAGGTGAAGAGTTGTGAATGGACAAATAGGGAAGGAGAAAAAGACAAGGTCCTACCTATTCCAGGTGGCGTTGGAGCAGGCCCGTCGCTGCTGGGTCCCCCGCTCATCTAAGGCTGCCGGCTCTCTCTTGCCCAGATCACTGAGGCTGGGCGAACTCATGAACTTCAACCTGCGAAGAGTCCTCATTGTCAAATGTGTTGTTTTGTGCGTGGCAGCTAGAGAAACACCATCCTTTTTACAACACACACACACGCAGCTGGAGCAGCACCACCAATGCGAGCAGTTCTCTGTTTGCTGTTCAAAAATGAAACTTAAAAAAAAAAACAAAAGGAAAAAAACAAAAAAGAGAGAACCAGTCTCTACAGAACACACCTCTGCCAGCAAGAAAACAAACTTTTAATCAGAGCAATCCTGATGTCACAAATTGCAGCTAATAATTTTTCAAGGTATTTTGTCTTTAAGCTGATCTTCTCATTTCAGTTCTTTACATATTAAAACTCCCTTTAAAATGGAATGTGCTTTGAAAAAAAATCTTGACCCCCAAAAGAGGAAGAAAACAATCTTGTCCGGTGTACATGTTCCACCTGCTATAGTAAAGGCTTCTTTGCTTAGTGAATTAACTGAGCTTTTCCCCGCCCTCTGCTGTTGTAATTGGAGATGAAGCTGGGAGGGTGGAACCTACTCACTAAACGTGACGCATGGAGATTTTACAGGAAAGTTTCATAATTACAGATGCTGTGCCACATTACAACATGCACTTTTTCTCATACCTCCCCCTCCCCCCAGCAAAAAACAATTTTGCTGTGTGCTTAAGAAGCCGTTTAAGCTGAATGCATGCAAAAAGCCAGTTGAGAGACTAGTGTGTTAAAAGAGTAGGGTGTTTTAAAGTATTTTAGAAGCTTAATTGCAATATTGAAGATCCCCCCCCCCCCGACCCAGCCATAAGCCACAGACTTTTGAGATGCAACTTTACAATTAGGGGCTTAATTAGTCTAAAACTTAACCAAGGATGACTCAGTATAAAAAGAGAAGAAAGAGGAAGAAAGAGGAAGAAGAGAAAGAGAAAAAAGTACTGTATGAAAGAGAGACAGAAAGAGAATGTATATAACCTCCATTGAAGTATGACCTATTAGACAGGTTGTGTGTTTTCCATGTGTACAATTGCTTATTGTGTAAAATTTAGACTTAAAGTATGAACCACAGATCTCAGCGTCTTGAGACTTTGTGTTCTTACTAAAATATGATTCAGAGAACATTTTCACTCTTCTTTTGAACTATACAGACCCACATTTGTTCATTTCTCAGAATTTTAATGCTCTCCTACTTCAAAAAGGTCTGGCAATCAAAATGGCAAGTTCCATATTCCAAAGCCCATCGCCAACCTCCCAACTCTGTCTTCAAGAGGTCTGAGCAGTCAGGCCGTTTTGGCAAGGTTTTTTTTTTGACAAAACAGGGAGCTGGGGAGGGCTATATGAGAGCCATGCGTGACTTAGGACCTTTTACTCTAGCACTTAAGACCTGGCTTTTTACTAGAGCATTCGATCTCTGTTAATTTTTAATTTCTGTATGTATGTATTTTATCTTTTACAATTTAGCTGTAAATCGCCTAGAGCATTCTCGGATGGAGGGCGATTAATAAGTAATTAAATATGATGATGATGATGATGATGATATGACTAAATCCTGGCAGGAACTGGGATTAAATGTCCCAGTTCCTGTCAGGGTTTAGTCCTGTCTCGAAGGGCCCTAAGACCCCTGACCCCTTACCACATTCAACTCTGTTAATTTGACTTTTCTTTTCCAATTGATACAACATTGGGTTCTGCAGCCCAATAAGCACACTCAGTCCAAAAATGGGCTGATTCTGCAGTTTTATTTCTTGATGGCCTCATTTCTAATTCAACACTACCCCCCCCCCCTTACCAATTTGTTATTATAGGATGTAAAACTGGAGCAGCTACATTTTTCAGGACAAGAATTCCCTATGATGTCTCTTATTGTTAAAATGGTTTTAGAACCCTAAGAAGAGTACAGAGTAGCAGGGAGAGACATGCATTGTCTACTCCAAAGATTCAATCATGCCAACTACCAGCAATACATATTCCACATTTTCATTCCTTCTTCCCAAATGACATTTTCAAAATTCCTTGCATCTTGAGGCACAAAGTATATTGTTGCCTACTGTACAGCTTTGCTTTATTGATAGTATTTTTATCAACATTTTTAGGCAATTTCCTAAATACGCAGAAACTCTGACTTAATCTGTGGGTGACTGTTTCATAGCTTTGACCCACTAAGTTTATAATCAGAGAGGATGAGAAGGCTTTGATGCTTCAGGAACTCTGCTCAGTATGTGATGCACAACTCATATATCAAAGTAAGACATACAATAACGGCCAAAAAGGAAACTGGAAACTGTTCATGTCAAAGTTCTGTATTATTCTTTAAGTTAAATTATAGAATCATACAGTCTGAAGAGTCTACATGGGCCATCCAGTCCACATCTCTGGGATGCAGGAAAAAGGCAATTAAAGTACCCCAGACAGATAACCATCCAGATTACATCCTCACATGACTTTAGTAACATACATTAATATCTGCACTTAATGCTATTACTAGGCCAACTCAAAGGTCATAAAATACCATGCAATCTTTTGGATTCTTTATCACTCATTCAGCA
This sequence comes from Anolis sagrei ordinatus, assembly GCF_025583915.1. Lineage (NCBI taxonomy): Eukaryota > Metazoa > Chordata > Lepidosauria > Squamata > Anolidae > Anolis > Anolis sagrei. The sequence goes on from NW_026847549.1 coordinate 104,190,685, forward strand.
CAATTCTGATTCAAGGATGTGCCGGTTACAGACAGTAAGGAATAGGCATATGCCTATTCTGCCACCAAAAGTGTTTTTCTGTACGTAGATATGTTTTCTCCTGGTTGATATCAGAGGTTGATGACAGCGATTTGCTGGCAAATGAGCCAAAAAGGAGAAAATGAGATGTTGTAAGGAAGGATCTAGTTTGCCAAATCTGAACTTCTTTGAGCTCAGGAAAACAGTCACATGGTTGGGATCAAATTAACCCAATGTAAGTGTAGTCCTAAACAATTTCTATGGGTTAAGGAGACAGATTTATAAAATAAAATAATTATTTTATAGGAATAGGTTTTAAAATGTATATTTTATAGAAATACATTTTGATACGTGGGTTTATAGAATCTTTACAGTGTTTATGCTGTAACTTTTAGACCACAAGGAAAGGAAGGAAATAAATAAAATTATTATTATTATTATTATTATTATTATTATTATTATTATTTGGATACAGCACAGCTTCAGTTAGAGTAGTGTCCAAGCAAGGTACATTTGAAGAATCAATGTAGTTTAATGTCATTTTAATCTAAATATCTAGTAAAATAATTCTATAGACGCTTTGCCATCTTCAACAGTCAGCACTGCACTCTTCAGACTACGCAAAGATAGATTCCATGACTTCAGCCTCAGTTCCTCACCCATCATGTTTTCCTGAGAAATTACACTGTCTAGCTGGTATCGCACCACCTGACATCCGCCAGAAGTAGCAACCAATAGTGAAAGGACCAAGGCAGAGACATCTCCAGCTCATCCCCTGTTTGGGTATCAGCCAGCACGTCAACAACTTAAATCAATAAATAGTTTTCTAAGATCTACAGAGACACTCGCTGGAACACATCAGCAAGCAAGAGTCCAAAAGTGGCAGGCTCAAACCCAGAACCTCAACCAAATGAGGGACTCCCCCCTGGGCACACAGAAAACTGGGTGACTTGGAAGGCACTGAACAGACTGCGCTCTGCCACACGAGATGCAGAGCCAATCTTAAGAAATGGGGCTACAAAGTGGAATCCACGACATGCGAGTGTGGAGAAGAGCAAACCACAGACCACCTGCTGCAATGCAACCTGAGCCCTGCCACATGCACAATGGAGGACCTCCTTGCGGCAACACCAGAGGCACTCCAAGTGGCCAGCTACTGGTCAAAGGACATTTAATCAACTACCAAGCTTGCAAATTCTGTGTTTTGTCTGTTTGTTTGTTTTTGTTAAAAATGTAATACAAATGTCTGGTTTTCTAATGATATGATAAATAAATCACTCAATGTCTTGTGTAGTAATTTGGGAACTTTTTGTCAGCCTAATAAAGGTACCGTATTTTGCTGATAAGGGTTTAGCACCTTTGGACTTTTCCATACCATGGTTAGACACCATATATTTTTAAAGAATAACATTGAATAGAAGTGTATGGGGTCAAAAGGTGAATTTAACATCTATAGCTATGTTTTGGATGGAAATTATACTGCCACCCAATGCAACTGGTGTTAGAAAAATTAAAAGGTCATTTTCTAAGGATAACAGCTGACTATTGGGGGGAGAGGGGTAGTCAAACTGACTGCAAGGATTGAGAGGGCTAAACATGCTTTCCTGCACAATATGGGTCCAACAGTGAATCCACATGCCTTCTATACATTTTTAAAAACAAATTGGACATGATTCCTAACTAGGCAATTAGGAGCATGTTTTCAAATCGTTTCTGATTAATGCTATCCATAAGGTGAACTTATAATGGAATTTTATTGGCAAAGTTTATTCAAAACGGGGATTGGCCCTTTCCCTTTCCTGAGGCTGAGTGTGAGATGTGTCCAAGATCACCTGGTGGGTTTCCATAGTCAAACAGAGATTTGAACCCTACTACACCATGCTGGCTCTCTTCTTAAACTTTAAAACATAGTATTAAAGGTTTCTGAAAGCAAAAAAGTTCAGGGCTAATGTAATGCCTGGTTTTGCTCTGAGCCTTCTGTTACCTTGTTTTTAGCACTCCACTTTACTATGAAAGATCCTAAAGCTACACAGATATAAATGCCATGCATGAAGTGAAACTATCACCCAAAAATGACATTTCTATTTCTGTGCACTTTGGGTTTTTCTTTCTTTTAGGTATCAATTTCCATTATTTTGTTTTAAATAACTAACCACCATAGCATAACATCAAGGGACTCCACATAGCTAGCTAAAAGCTTCCTTTTTTGAAATGCTTCCCTCTCCTGGCTGGCTAAGGTACAACTAACATATGATTAAAGTATCCACCAGGTCTTAATTGTTATAAAGCCCTCGTAATTGAAATATAATGCTTACATTTCTAATACACTGTCCTATTTGATGATCTTATTTGTTGTATATTTAACTATACAACTATTCAACTATCTTCTCCGCAAAGCAACTTGCAGTACAAAAAAGTACATCTTATTACATTAAATTAATTGAGATGCAAGAATTGTTTATGTGGCATTCTTTAATGAGTTGAAAAAATCTTACTACAGGTTGAATATTGTTTGGGACCAAAAGTGTTTTGGATTCTTCTGGATTTTGGAATACACAGATTTGCATACATGTAGAGAATGAGGTATCTTGGAGATGGGACCAAACTCTAAAGTCAAAATTTATTTTTCATATGCACCTTATACCCACAATCTGAAGTTAATCTAATGCACAACATTTTAAATAATTTTGTGCATGAAACCAAGTTTGTATATATTGAACCATTAGAAAAGTGTCACTATCTCAGGCACCCATGTGTACAATTTTGGATTCAGAAGTATTTCAGATTTTGAAATACCCAACCTGTGTTGATTAAAATCTTGCCTCAGGTTTCTGGGGACACCCCAAACAGTTCACCAGATCACCTTTATTCACGTGCAAGGAGTACACATAGTATACCCCGAATAAGAGACATCTTAGGGCATGTCATCTCTAAATGTCTATGCCAGTGGGTTGAATCTGGCCCAGAAGTACACTGGCAGCAGCAATGACACAGAAAAATATATATACTGTTCACTCTTATTTTTAACTAGCTATCCCCTGCCATACGCGTTGCTGTGGCCCAGTCTGGTGATCTGGAAAATAAAGTAATGAGAAAGTGTTGGTTTCTAATATATGTAATTTTTTTATGCTTGTGGGTAAACAGTATTTCTTGTTGTTTCTTTGTCAGTGTTGATGTGGATATTGTCTGGTTTGCATATGGAGATTGTCTGGTTTGCCTACTCTGGAACATGCAACATATAATTGTCCTTCTTTAGGGGTCTCTTTCAAATCTAGGATACTATATCTCTCTGTGTGTGAATCATATCTATCTATCTATATCTATGGTTGGATGGCTCTTTGTCAGGAGGGCTTTGATTACATTTTCTTGCCCTGGTGAAGGAGTTGGACTGGATGACCTTAAGTATTTTCTGTTGGTCATTGGGGTTCTGTGTGGGAAGTTTGTCCCAATTCTGTTGTTTGTGGGGTTCAGAATGCTCTTTGATTGTAGGTGAACTATAAATTCCAGTAACTACAACTCCCAAATGTCAAGTTCTCTATTCCCCAAACTCCATCTGTGTTCATATTTGGGCATATGGAATATTCGTGCCAAGTTTGGTCCAGATCCATCATTGTTTGAGTCCACAGTGCTCTCTGGATGTAGGTGAACTACAATTCCCAAACTCAAGGTCAATGCCCACCAAACCCTTCTAGTGTTTTCTGTTGGTCATGGGAGTCCTATATGCCACATTTGGTTCAATTCCATAATTGGTGGAGTTTAGAATGCTCTTTGATAACAAAGAGCATTCTAAACTCCAGTTGTAGTTGCTGGAACTAGAAATCATTTTTTTAAGTGAAGGACATACATTAGGTTGTTAGGTGTATGCTGTCCAAATTTGGTGTCAATTCGTCCAGCGGTTTTTGAGTTATGTTAATCCCACAAATGAACATTACATTTTTATTTATATAGATTCATGTTTGTGCTACTTCTGCTGAATAGAATTTAAATAAGCAATATTTGTTTCCCCATACTCTTTGCCTATCAGATGCTTGCCACCTATTTTCATTTCTAATAAGCCCTTGATATTATATGTGACATAAGCATTTGATTAACAAAAAATGCATGTACTTCTTAGACTGTGGACTGGGGTATGTCCTTGTGTTAATTTCTCAGGGAACTCCAGAAAGTTCCTTCTTTGGGTGGGAGATATTCTTCTCTTCATAGTGCAGTCCCCTAAGGCACCTATACTTCTAGTAAATATGCACAGCAGTACCCATCACACATATAAAACCTGACACGCAAAAAACAAAAACAAAAAAACAAACAAAAAACCCCCTCCAAGAACAACAACACTAAACCAGATTAAAAAATAAAGTGGCTCTGCAAGTAAGCCAATTTGCTCCCCTATTCCAGAATGGAATGCAGTCTGCAGCGCATTACCAGAGGATAAGAAAGTCGACATGTTGCCTAGACAACCAACTGTGCTACAACTTGGCACAAGAGAAATAAAATCGTATGGATGATCATGGTCACAGGCAGATAGCAAAGAAACAAAATTAACTTATATTCACACAGCAAAAACCTTCCACTGTATATTTTCTCATGGGTGATATTGCAGATGTGCTCTATTCACAAAGATGTGTGCTCTATCCATTTTGGCAGACATGGATGCAAAATGCAGATCTTGGGGAACTCTAAAATTGCCCAAGTTAGAAGGGGATCCTGGGACTGACAGTCTAAAATGGTTCTCTTTCCAGTTTCTTTCTGAAATTGGCTTTTACTCTTGAAAAGAAACCAAAAAGGTAAAGAAAAACGAAACACCATCTTCTACCTGTGTGTATCCTGACAGCAGTTCATCTGTATACAAGTACACAACATACACTTCTATATTTAGGCCACAACAGAGCCATATTTGGGCAGTATCACCCAGATTATGGAAAAGTTGGGGTCACATACTTTTCCTGGTATATCCATCCTTGCTCCCCTGTCCATTTATTAGGAGAAAGAGAAATCTGTACTACTTCTGTAGGATTTGCAGGTGATTTAGAAATTATTTGCGTTCCAAGTTAGAGGTCCTGATCTTTTACCGTCAGGTAATTTATCTGAGAGTAGGAGCTAAACAGATGATTCTGAGTCCTTTATATGTCCCCCCCCCCCCTTCATGGGAAAGTTTCTACATCTCCCACACAACAGGTTTTTCTCCCACCCTGAACATCATAGCACTGGGATTGTGGCGCAGCTGGCTGAGTGTCAGCTGCATTAAGATCACTCTGACCAAAAGGTCATGAGTTCGAAGCCAGCCCGGTTGGAGTGGGTTTCCAACCAATTGTGTGTAGCCTGTTGTCGACCTTTGCAACCCGAAAGACAGTTGCATCTGTCAAGTAGGAAAATTAGGTACCACCTTAAAGTGTGGGGAGGCTAAATTAACTAATTTATGAGGCCATAAAAAGGACTCCAGCAGGGCACTCCAGCGGAAAGCATGCGGGGAATGCGGAGGCGCTGCATCAGTGTCGCAGATAGACGATGGAGGCGACAGCTCCCCTGGCGGCCAGAAAAAGTTAAATAGCCTCTGTGTATGTCTGTATATGTTGTATGTTAAAATTGGCATTGAATGTTTGCCATATATGTGTACACTGTGATCCGCCCTGAGTCCCCTGCGGGGTGAGAAGGGCGGAATATAAAAGCTGCAAATAAATAAATAAATAAATCTGTTTCTCTTTTATCTCACCCAAGTTTTTAACCAGTTTTAATTAGTTCTTTTAACCATTACATGTAGCCTGCCCATTGTCACTGTTTCTGTTTATTGTAATTTTATATTGTTGTATATTCATATGTTTTATGTAATTATGATGTTTATTGTTTATTCTTTGCATTTTCGGTTTGCGTTTGGTCGTTCTTTATTGTAATTGTTGTTTGGGCTGGGCCCCATGGAAGCCGCTCCGAGTCCCCATTGGGGAGATGGTGGCAGGGTACAAATAAAGATTATTATTATTATTTGTAAACTATATTGGACAACAAAGTTTTCTGAAAACCCACTTCCCCACTTCTGTGAAATCTGTGCTGCAAAATACAGAAGACATGAAGAGATGTGGGGAGGAGGGAACTCCTCATAACTGCTGAAGTTTCCAGGTGGCATATGAAGCAACAGCAAAACCCAACAGGCCCCAGAAGCCTCTGCAAGTAGCTGAGGATTTGTGGCAGATGTGAAGGGGTTCCTCAACAAAGAGTCTGTATGTTTGACAGTTCTCTGAAAGTAAAGCATTGGAAAACCACTGTCTCAGACTGATATTAAATGAGAAAAATTCTATGCAGTTTTCAGTCCCATCCCTGTGCATTCCCACTGCAGCAATGAAATTTGGAGAATAGAGCCCCATCAATACTGACCATGCAGTGCAGTTTCAAACCAGTATTGAAAAAAACTAGTTGTGCTGTGCAGATGATTATTTACAAAATCCTAAAACAAACTTGAAACCCAGATGGTGATTCAATAAATTACAGGGTATTAATGAATATTGTAAGCTTTCTTTTGTGCGATTTTGTAGAAGTTTGCTGCCCGGCAGCTACAGTCTGAATGTGGGTGATATCGCCCAAATATGGCTCTGTTGTGGCCTAAGAACTAGCTTCAAACTTCATTAAATGGTCAGTGTAAGAAATTTAGGTTTATCTCAGGTCTCCTTTCCTTCATATCTCACATTGTACACCTTTTCCAACAATAATTCTTGTTATGTTCCACAAGAAGGAATACCAAGGAGAGATGAACTAAACCGGAATGCTGTTATTTATTTGTCATGTCAGGGCAACCAGTCAATTATATTACATTTCTAACAGAACAAAGCAAACAAACCAGAATGGTGTTGTGACAATTCGATCTTTTCATGTTAGGCATCAAAAAAGCAACTGTTTTGGTATACTGGAATGAAACCAAAATGTATTTAAAAATACGAACAATTTGGAAAACAGTTCTTTCATACCTTCTGGTTTACAAAATGTTTGTACTTGTCAATATAAATGCAATATATAGAAATCTCAAGGAACAATAAAGGTTTGTTCTATCTTTTCCACACTTTTCCATTTTTTGGGATTAAATTAGCAGCCCTTTCTTATTTCAGCTTCCAGGACCACATGTTTAACTAGAAAGTGGGGTAGCTGTGAGATTTTCGGGCTGTATGGCCATGTTCCAGCAGCATGCTGTCCTTACATTTCATCTGCATATGAATCTGGCCTCTTCAGAGGTAAACAATTCAGTTAATATTGTTGTTTGAATCTTTTTACTAGATCCACCATTATGTGACTTTATGTAGCACAATCACATATTGCAAGGCTTTTCTCTGGAACTCATTGCCCGGAGAGATTAGGAAAGCCCCTACCTTAGAAACCTTTAAAAAGAATCTCAAGACCTGGCTCTGCCGTTGCACTTTTGGAGAGTAGTCACATAATCTTCTGCTATTGCTCCCCTCAACATTCTTGCCCTAGGAAAACATCTCCCCCCCTCCCTTGTACGAAGGTCTGCCTATTTCCCTGTCTCTCTAAGTTCTCCCTTACAAATAATTCTGCTCCTTTATCTCACCCTGGGTTTTACATGCGGCCCGCTCACTGTCATTATGTTTGGTTTACTGCTTTTTTATGTTTTGTGTATATTGTTTATTATGCTTATATGTTTTGTACTTTAATGCTATGTTGTTTATTTTATTGTAATTTGTATTTTATTTTATTGTAATTTTGTTGTTTGGCCTTGGCCTCATGTAAGCCGCCCCAAGTCCCCGTTGGGGGAGATGGTGGCGGGGTACAAAAAAAGTTGTTGTTGTTGTTGTTATTATTATTATTATTATTATTATTATTATTATTATTATTATTATTATTATCTAATCCTCCTAGACCACACAGACACCTTTTCTCAAATCTTAAGATCGGAGACCTGACAAGATTGCCCTTTTATGTGACCCTAAGAATAAACAAGTGGCCATCTCAATAAAAAAACCATAGCGATCTTGGATTGAAAAGGCTATGGATATTATGAACATGGATCTATTAACTCAGAAAGTAACACAAAATAGATCTCCATCCAAAAATACAGATTGGAACAAATTTGTTATTTTTTTAAAAAGAGTAACTACAAATATTTTAAAAATAGGAATAAAAGAAGAATCCCAAGGGCCTGATACAGTAGGTTACAAGATAACTTTTGATCCCAAGAGATGGTGTGAATGAAGGAATATACATCTTCACCTGAGGGACCTGGAAGTAAAAGGGGGAATCTATATAATATATGTATTTTATATGTATTTTATTTTACTGATGTCGACGGTTGTTATTTTTTTCTTTTCTTGTCTCTCTGTAGAATAGACTCTGTTGCGATATATATAGGTATAGTAATGTATATTATAGGTGAACCATACACATATATGTATGTATGGATTAACACATATAGAAGAAGTTACCCAACTCTCAGCCACTGATGTTGTTTACTTTTATGTTTGTCATGTCCAGTCCTCTTTAATAAAAAAAGAATTGCAAAAAACCAAAACCATAATGCATATATTATCTGAAGTTGCAAGCTTAAGAATATTTTCTTGCTTGCCAGTAGAATGCTGTGGAAATGAGACAGAAGGCAGATTACAAATTATGCAGGTTTGGTTGATTTACTCAGGTGCAGAAGCCACACTGTTGATGCATTTATGAAAGTCATGTTGCACCTTGGTCTTCACTTCAAATACAGGTTTGAAGCACACTATTTTCTTGCTTTAGGACACCATATATTTTGCTGCTTCTGCCTTAGGTGTGGGAAGGAAGAACTGAGTTCCTCTGAACTGTACTCCCTTTTCCTGTTCTGAAGGAAACAGATGTTCAGGTCATTCAAATATCCCATTTGATTGAAGAGAGCTGCTATCAGTACAGGAAGAGAACGGCTGCTTGCCAACTGTTCAAATTGCCATGTGTAGTATGGGAGCAGGTGGGCAACTGTGATCCATGGGGAATATTCTTCAATAACTCAAAACTCCTAGAATTCCACTCTCCCAGCCATCTGCCTATACTACTGATTGAGCTGTACAAACACAAAGCCCTCTGCAAAGAGCAACTAAACAACATCAGAACATTGAGAAGCAGCTTACCTGCTGAAGGGTTCAGAGAAGATTTGTGTTCAAAATGCAGTATTTCTCTATGCTCGTGTCACAACTGGGGAATTCAAGCAGTCTGCAGAAGTTGCATGAAGTAACGCAGAAGCAGCCGCTCTGCAGATTTAACAAGTTACATTAAACAAAATTAGCTTGCCAATGATATCTTTTTAAGTCTTTGGCATAGCTCCCTAGTTCCCATGCCAGAATATAACTCATCATGTAATGAAGCATAAACACATGCAGTTCAAACACAGACATACAATTTCTCTCTTTATGCCAACTTCTTTCCTCTATTTCTACTGCACAGATTTCTGAACTGTAAGTTTCCTAGGGCAAGTACCTCCCACTTTGTATTCCAATGTGCCATGCATACTGATGGAGTTAAAGGTCAAGCATCCCATATCGGAAAATCCAGAATCCACCAGTATCCAAAATTGTTCACATGTGTGGTTGAGATTGTGACACCTTTGCTTTCTGATGATTCAGTGTACACAAACTTTGTTTCATGCACAAAATTAATACAAATATTGTATATAAAAGATCTTTAGACTATGTTTATATGATGGATATGAAACAATTAATGTAGTGTCTAGACTTGGATCCCATACCCAAGACATCTCAGTATGAATATGGAAGTATCCCAAAAATCTGGAAAAATCTGAAATCTCAAATATTTCTGGTGCCAAAATTTTTGGATAATATCTATTCAACCTGTATATATAATTTGTGCATAATTAGTATTTCAGCACTGATTTGAAAATTGATTTTTGCCCTAGAGGAAGATAACTTACTATCTTACACTGTTGATGTTAACAACCCCATAATTTTGCATTAGCACACAGATTTTAAAAAGTTTTCAGAGTATTTACAAACACATTATTCGGGCTCATTATCTCACAAAATAGAACTACCATATATATTCGAGTATAAGCCGACCCGAATATAAGCCACACCTAATTTTACCAGAAAAAAAGGGGGAAATGGATTGACTCGAGTATAAGCCGAGGGGTGGGAAATGCAGCAGCTACTGGTCAGTTTCAAAATATAAATAGATATCAATACAATTACATTAATTGAGGCATCAGAAGGCTAAATGTTTTGGAATATTTACATAAAACTGTAATTTAAGAGAAGACTGTCCAACTCTGATTAAACCATTATTCTAACCTTCTTCAATTGAAATGTGCTTATGTCTCCTTCCAATAATAATAAAGAGAGTAAAATAATAAAAGTAATAACAGTAATAACTGTAAAATAATAAATGTAATAATAACAATAATGAAGTAAAATAATAAATGTAATAATAATAATAATAATAGTAAAATGATAAATGTAACAACAACAACAACAACAACAGGATTCAATTATAAATAATCTTGACTCAAGTATAATCCAAGAGGGACTTTTTTAGCCTAAAAAAGGGGCTAAAAAACTAGGCTTATACTCGAGTATATACAGTAAGCTAGCCCATGGGTTTCCTAGAGAGCTAACTGAGATGGAGGCTAGAAACACTGGTAGAAAACTCTGAGAGAATCTGACCAAAGGTGGAATTCAGCTTATTTGAAGGCATACCCTATGGTAGTACAGGCAAAAACAAAAACAAAACAACCCTTCTTTGTCGCCACTGAAAGAGCTGTCCAGCAGAACTGTTTTAAATGGTTAGAGATCTCCTACATCTTGGGCCATGGAAGGAGAATGCAGACCACGCAACAGCCTGCTGTGAACAATTTATTACATGCAATTCATATAAAATCATGTGGCTCTGCTATGACTTGGAAGTTATAATATAATTCCAGTAGATATATCCTTGTCTCTTACATGCCCAATATTAATGGAGACATTTCCATTTGAACAAGCTGAAGATGTGCACAGGATCCTTGGAGTGATGGACAGCTCCTTTGAGGCTCTCTCTCTCTCCATCCTACAGAAGGAGAACTAAAGTGTGCTGTCCCAGACTAAAAGAAGAATACATCCAATCTGGTATCAAGGCCACAGGCTTTGATTTTGAGAGGGGTTGGTAATGGTTGTTGAGGCCCCTTTTTAGATTTAGTAAGGGACTGTATATTTCATCTTAAAGAAGAAAAGTTAGAGTGCAGTGGGTTTTTTTTAATAAACCAGGTCTCTAAATTCAAAAAAAAAACAAGCGACTTTTCATTTTTATTTTATGTATTTAAATTTAACTTATTATTACCAGATAAATCACCCCACTTCTTCCCCTCCACTCATGTGAGAATATTTAATTTTATTCATTTTATTAGTTACTAAAATAGGTACATCCTGGTCTTTAGTCAGAGATCTCATGGTGATCTGCAATAAATTTAAAACAGTGTAAATAATTTATTTTTTTTAAAAAGCTCAAAGTTATTAAACAATTTAAAATTATATGCATGCAAGGATTTGTGTCAAGCCATTTAGATTCACAAAGCTCTACCAAATAACCACATTTTCCAATGGTTGCTTGAATTATGGCAATGTTGGGGTCCATTGAGCCAGCAAGAGGAGGCAACCTGTTACTGATTTGTCCCACAAGTGAAGGCCCTCTCCCACATTGCCCTGATAGCTGGGATGCTGAGGGCCCTTCCAGCAGACCTTAAACTTTAGGTAGCCATAGTAAAGGTAAAGGTTTCCTCTGACATTAAGTCTAGTTGTGTCCGATTCTGGGGGGTGGTGCTTATCTCCATTTCTAAACCGAAGAGTCAGTGTTGTCCGTAGATGCCTCCAAGTCATGTGGCTGGCATGACTGCATGGAGTGCCGTTACCTTCCCGCCAAAGTGATACCTATTGATCTACTCACATCTACTCACATTTGCAGGAGCTGGGGCTAACACCAGGAGCTCACTCTGCTCCCTGGATTCAAATTGCTGATGGTCAGCAAGTTCAGCAGCTAAGCAGTTTAACCCATGGAACCACCGGGGCTATGGACAGCCATATAAAATTTAAATAAATATTTGGAAAAAATAATTTCTGTATAGTTTAAACACACTTTACCCAAAATACTTGGGACCAGAAGTGTTTTAGATTGTGGATTCTTTTGGATATTGAAATACCTGTATTTGCATATAGTGAGATAACTTGGAGATAGGATCTTTCATAAGTACTTCATATGCATAGACTTCAGGAAATTTTATACAATATTTTAAATAATTCCGTATATGAAGCCAAAAGTATGTATGTCAAACCATCAGAAATGATAGGCAACATGGTCTCAGTAACCCATGTGGACAATGTTGGATATATGAGCATTTTTGGAATTTGGAATTCCAGGTAAGGGATGCTCAAACTGTATCAAACACAATACTTGAATTTATGATGAACAAAAGAATTTTTCATATTCATGCTACAAGAATGATTATTATATATATATATATATATATATATATATATATATATATAAAATAACTATTTAAACTGACATTGATATATTAAATATAATTCAAAAGCAAATATGCAAGAAACTAAAATTTCATTTCCCTCTGAGCACCGCTTCTTTCTTTTTTTGGCACATGATAGTATAATTTCAGTGGCAAACCATGATACAATTTTAATACTATCTGAGGAATACTGAGGGCACAGGGAGGCTACACAAAAGGGCTTGGAGGTTATACATGACTATACTTACTCATGCAACAATTTACTTGGGAGATTGATTCACTAACATTTATTGCTGAGCCAATGGAGATCTATTTTCCTCCTGCCAAGAATCACATGAACCATAAATGAAACCCTTCTCTGCTCCAGTTTCAGCATAAGTGACTGTCAAAACAGAAGGAAGCTCATGTATCAAGACCAAGTCTCCTTGTTATGCACAAATTTGCAGTGCTGCATTTGCTAAAAATGAGAGGGAAATCAAGAAGAACTCTCAAAGTGATTAGACTGCAGCTCCCAATATTTCTCACCATTGGCTATGCTGATTAGGGCTACTGGGAACTATAGTTGGAGAGTCACATGATTCCCATGCCTGGCCTAATACAGGGACATACTAGGATCCTAAGTGCTCATAACCTACATTTCTAAACCAGAGCCTTTAAATTGAAATGGCAAGGTGTTGCTAAACATGAAACCATTAACTGAATAACAGCACAGTTTCATAAAGAGGCAGATGGTTAAAAGGTCTTCTAATGCTCTCCCTCCATTTTTTCCCCACGTTGCCTGGGCTCAGGTGCCAACGAGAGCCTTGTGCAATAAGAGCAATCAGCTTCTAACAGGGTAAATAGTCCTTTCTCTCACGCAGCCTTTCGCTGGTGGCAAGCTTGCTACAGCCCTACAGATGACAAACTAACACAATTAAAATAATTTTAACAAACAGCAATGCACGCTCAGGAAGAACTGAATAGTATTATCAGCTGACATTCAAATAGAATCCAATCTGACATGAAGCAAGTTGATATCACAGTCCTACCTCTAATGGCTAGAATGCTATATATTAAGAACCCAAATAATCAATATTCTGCCACACCTTACAACAAACACTTACAGAACCTGGATGAAGAGGAGGTGATGAAGAGAGGAGTGGGTGTTGTCATACAGGACAAGGGATCAATTAATCCTGAACCGCCCTGAGTCGCCTTTGGGCTGATATGGGCGGGATAGAAATGATGTAAATAAATAAATGTAAATAAAGTACATTTATGCAGAAATGGGTGCAATTCACTCATTTGGAGAAAAGAAGATTCAAAATTAGGAGCTGTTTGCCTCTGATCACCAAGTAGCCTTCACCAAAATGTTCATAGAAGATCTCCCTCCACACAATGCTGTGACTGTGGTAGATATGAGGGGGAAGAACTAGACACTAGGTCATCCTAAGAAGAATTTCAGGATTGTCATGGAAAGAACACCAGTGTAAACCTGAACAAGAGGTTTGAAAAAGAAGAACAAGGAAAACAGCAACAGAAGTAAAGATGAACTGTAGAAGTTGCTAAAGAGGTCTATTATTATTTATTATTATTTCGTGTACTTCTACCCTGCCCTTCTCAACCCCCGAGGGGGGACTCAGGGCGGCTTACAAAAAGGCACAATTCGATGCCTACACAATAATACAGATAAACGAATAAAACAGCAATTAAAACAGTTATAACAGTTAAAAAACAATCAATATATGTCACAGTCAATAAACCAATCTCAAGCTCAGCGTTCGCCAACTCAGAGTCCATACTTCATTCTACATTGTCAATTCCTATCGGTTGTCGTAGTCCTTTATCTGCCAGATTGCCCAAGCGCCTGGTCCCAAATCCATGTTTTTAATTTCCTTCTAAAGGAAAGGAGGGATGTCGCTGATCTAATTTCCCCGGGGAGTGAATTCCATAGGTGAGGGGCCACCACCAAGAAGGCCCTGCTCCTCGTCCCCACCAATCTCACTTGTGACAGAGGCGGGGCCAAGAGCAGGGCCTCCCCAGAAGATCTTAAACTCCGAGGTGGGACATAGAGGGAGATCCGTTCGGATAGATACGCTGGGCCGGAACCGTATAGGGTTTTGTAGGTCAAAACCAGCACTTTGAATTGTGCTCAGAACTGGATCGGCAGCCAGTGGAGCAGACATAGCAGAGGGGTGGTATGCTCCCTGTATGACGCCCCGGTGAGTAATCTGGCTGCCATCCGCTGGACTAATTGAAGTTTCCGAACAGTCTTCAAAGGCAACCCCACGTAGAGTGCGTTGCAGTAATCTATTCGGGATGTAACAAGAGCGTGGACCACTGTGGCCAGATCCGACTTCCCAAGGTACGGGGCAGCTGGCGCACAAGTTTTAATTGTGCAAAAGCTCTCCCGGCCACTGCCGAGACCTGGGGTTCCAGGCTCAGCGACGAGTCCAGGATCACTCCCAAGGTTTCAAGGACTTTCACAATAATCTCAGAATGGTGGACCGTAGTTCACAGCATTTATGTTTATATTTCAATGGAGAAAAGGAAGTGTGGAGAGTAGACTTGTATGCTGTCCTCATGGGCTGGAACTGGCATCTTTTCCATGAGCTTAGCAGCACAAGGTAAAGGGGATGATCAGCACTGTACTGTTTCTGATGCTGCTGCACAAAGCCAAAGAGCTCCGGAATGCTGCTTGCCAATAGCAGGCTCCATTGCTGAAATCAGCAAAGGCACCCACATGACCATTCCTGCCCCTCCCCTTCTCCCTGGTTTGTGTCCTTTGTTTACTCTCTTTTTTGTGTATTTTAATATTTATTTTATAGAAAGACATTTTAATATGCATCTTTTACATTTCAATATGTGTAGTTGAAGGGTGACCAAAATGCTCAAAGGTTTGGAAATCAAGGTGTATGAGGAACAGCTGAGAGAGAATGGTATGTCTAGCTTGGAGAAAAGGCTGAGAGGGAACATGATAGCCATGTTTAAATATTTGAAAGGATGTCACATTGAGGAGGGGGCAAGTTTTTTTCTGCTGCCCTGGAGACTAAGAAGCCCACTTTTCAGACAGGAAACAAACAATGGTGAATATTCTTCCCATTTCTATCCAGTAATGTATCCAGCTGGATATGCTACTGGATACAAATTTGCCATCTACAAAATCTCATTTTTTTTCAGGGGCATTTCTTAAAATGAATTTCCAACATTTATGAGAAATGGCTAATGAAAACCCAGAAGGCAAAACTGATGGATATGGAGATCTATTTGTGAATAAATGTTTGTCTTTTATTCCCATTGATTTTTACTTCTATTTTATCACATAACTGTAATTTTAGATGCTAGTAATTTTAGACATGTATGCTTTATCATTTCAGATGTGCTTCAATGTTGTCCTGTGTCTTCGAGTCATTTCTGACCCTAAGTCAAAGTTTTCTTGATAAGATTTGTTCAGAAGAATTTTGCCTTTGAAGGCTAAGAGAGTGTGACTTGTGTAAGACCACACAATAGCTTTTCATGGTTGAGCAAGGATATGAAACTAAATAATAGTCCCAATTTCAAATTGCTACCCCACTATGGTTCTTCAAGATATGTATTAGTAACATGTACAGTACTACATGTGGAGGTTAGATTATTCACTTCCCTGTGATCTTATGTAGAAGGGCAGGATCTAAATTGAATAAGTAATTAAAAGAAACGAAGAACTTCAAGTCAGTGGAATGCCTCTTCAATCCCCTTCCCCAGGACTGATTCACAGCACAGTTCAATATGCTAAGTAAGTATATCCAAAACTGCACAATTATTACAATACATTTGATGTTTGCAGAACTTTTTGTTCACATGTGAAATGTCCCCAAAAGAAAATAACACCACTTGTATGTTGCACTGAAATCATATGATTCTGAAGTAAGGGATTTTTTGTCATAATTTTCATTCAGGTGCAATGAGAGAGGAAGATAAAAAAGAGAGAGAGATTAAAGTAAAAAAAAAAATCTAGACACTGTGGTCAACAAGAGTAAAGCTACAAAGTGAACAAGCCACAATCACATCCACAGCATTAGATGAGTGAATGCCGTTTTAGCTTTTTAGCTTTTTCTTTATATACCTTATCTTCACATCTCTGTTCACTTCTGCTGAGGTCAAATCAATCTGCAGCATATTAAAAAATGGAAAATTGCTATAAAGGTAAATTTAAAACTACTATGTATGCTAGGGAGTTTTCTCCAATAAACAATGTAGAATATCTGCATAGGTAAAACCACAACTGTCTCTGCATTATGTGTGTTTAAAATACAGAATTCTAATAAAAAACTAATTGCAGCGGATATGTAGACTCCAGCTTTTATTGTTTTGTCTTATTATATAATAGTATTAAAGCCCACGAGCCAAAAACTTACAACCTTGTTTGCTGAAAAGCTTGCATAATGATGACACTTTCGGTCATGAACATAAGCTCTGTTGTCTATTATAATAAAAGTGTGCTTTACGTTATAGTAAACATCCACATTGCCAGGCAGGGAATTCCTTATGCACTAGAAGACCAAGACTTACATGATTTTTGTTTTTATGTGAGCTTTTTTTTGGTGGTGGTGGGATTTCAGGTCTTTCTTTTTATGAATATCTTGATACATAACCTACTGTATTTACTCGAGTCAAACACTCACCTTTTTTGGCTAAACTACCATGCCAAAATTAGGGTGCAAATTATATTTCCATAATACAGTAATCTTAATGTTGAGCCAAAGCAAAAGGGAAAGATGCCTCAGGAGCTGCATCTGGAGCTCCTCTTTGAGGGACATCGTCACTCATTTAATGCTGCGCGATCCTGGGATTTGTAGTGTGGGAAGACATCCACATTCTTTGGCAGAGAAGGTTCAAGACCTTAAAAAACTACAATGTTTTGGGAAAATGATGCCATAACCTTTGGGAAATTGAAATCTCCATAACCTTTTGGAAAATGGCATTCAGAACCATTTGGAAAAATCAGGAATCTCTCTGAAGAGAGTTAAAAACTCGCTTGAGTCAACCCTAGTGGTAAATATCTACTAGTATTCATGCAAGGCAATTCAGTTTCTCAGCTGTTAAACCAATATACCTAGATATATCTTTAAACTGTTAGGGACAAAGATATGTCAATACACAAAAATCATATATATAACAGTTTCAGAAGTCAGTTCTTGTGGGTTTTTTCGGGCTATATGGCCATGTTCTAGAGGCATTTCTCCTGACGTTTCGCCTGCATCTATGGCAAGCATCCTCAGAGGTGAGGTCTGCTGGAACTGGGAAAAAGGGGTTTATATATCTGTGGAATGACCAGGGTGAGACAAAGGGCTTTTGTAAGTTGGGCTAGGTGTGAATCTTTCAACTGACCACCTTGATTAGCATACAATGGGCTGACTGTGCCTGGAGCAAACTCTTCTTGAAAGGTGATTAGATGTCCCTGCCTGTTTTTCTCTCTGCTGTTTTTGCTGTTGCAATTTTAGAATTTTTTAATACTGGTAGCCAGATTTTGTTCATTTTCATGGTTTCTTCCTTTCTGTTGAAATTGTCCATATGTTTGTGGATTTCAGTGGCTTCTCTGTGTAGTCTGACATGGTGGTTGTGAGAGTGCTCTGCTATGGCTGATTTCTCTGGTTGGAGTAGTCTGCAGTGCCTTTCATGTTCCTTGATTCGTGTTTGGGCGCTGCGTTTGGTGGTCCCTATGTAGACTTGTCCACAGCTGCATGGTATACGGTAGACTCCTGCAGAGGTGAGAGGATTCCTCTTGTCCTTTGCTGAACGTAGCATTTGTTGGATTTTCTTGGTGGGTTTGTAGATTGTTTGTATGTTGTGTTTCCTCATCAGCTTCCCTATGCGGTCAGTGGTTCCCTTGATGTATGGCAGGAACACTTTTCCTCTGTGTGGATCTTCATCTTTACTCTCGTGGCTTGTTCTTGGTCTTGCATCTCTTCTGATGTCTGAGGTGGAGTATCCATTGGCCTGGAGAGCCCAGTTGAGGTGGTTCAGTTCATCTTGGAGGAGGTGGGGTTCGCAGATTCTTTTTGCACGGTCTGCCAAGGCTTTAATGGTGCTTCTTTTTTGACTTGGGTGATGGTTGGAGTTTTTATGTAGATATCTATCTGTGTGTGTGGGTTTTCTGTAAACGGTGTGACCCAATTGTTGATCTGGTTTGCGGATGACTAGGACATCTAGAAAAGGCAGTCTTCCTTCCTTTTCTTTTTCCATAGTGAACTGGATGTTTGGGTGGATGCTGTTAAGATGGTCCAGGAACCTGTTGAGTTCTTCTTCTCCATGGCTCCAAATGGTGAAGGTGTCATCCACATATCTGAACCATATCGTGGGCTTTTTGGTTGCTGTCTCCAGGGCTCGTTGTTCAAAGTGTTCCAAAGTGTTCCATTGGCTGAGAGGGCTCCCCATAGCTACTCCATCTTTCTGTTCGTAGAATTCATTGTCCCACTGAAAATAGCTGGTGGCGAGGCAATGAATTCTACGAACAGAAAGATGGAGTAGCTATGGGGAGCCATACAAACAATCTACAAACCCACCAAGAAAATCCAACAATTGCTACGTTCAGCAAAGGACAAGAGGGATCCTCTCACCTCTGCAGGAGTCTACCGTGTACCATGCAGCTGTGGACAAGTCTACATAGGGACCACCAAAGGCAGCGCCCAAACACGAATCAAGGAACATGAAAGGCACTGCAGACTACTTCAACCAGAGAAGTCAGCCATAGCAGAGCATCTGATGAACCAACCTGGACACAGCATATTATTTGAGAACACAGAAATGCTGGACCACTCTCACAACCACCATGTCAGACTACACAGAGAAGCCATTGAAATCCACAAGCATGTGGACAATTTCAACAGAAAGGAAGAAACATGAAAATGAACAAAATCTGGCTACCAGTATTAAAAAATTCTAAAATTGCAACAGCAAAAACAGCAGAGAGAAAAACAGGCAGGGACATCTAATCACCTTTCAAGAAGAGTTTGCTCCAGGCACAGTCAGCCCATTGTATGCTAATCAAGGTGGTCAGTTGCAAGATTCACACCTAGCCCAACTTACAAAAGCCCTTTGTCTCACCCTGGTCATTCCACAGATATATAAACCCCTTTTTCCCAATTCCAGCAGACCTCACCTCTGAGGATGCTTGCCATAGATGCAGGCGAAACGTCAGGAGAAATGCCTCTAGAACATGGCCATATAGCCCGAAAAACCCACAAGAACTGAGTGATTCCAGCCATGAAAGCCTTCGACAGTTTCAGAAGTGTTCTTTCAGTTGCCCTAGAAACATCTACTCTCCCTTAAAACGTTTTGGTTTAGATCATTTTTCTCAAGAGACAAATAAGTAGACTTATTTAAAGGTAGCATAGTTGATTTACTGACAAACGTCATGCATTCATCATATAGGTATGTTGCTTATCAGCCCAGTTACAGATAGAATTTAGTTTCTCTGTGCAGATAACACAGGGCATGGGTTGTAGGTTTTTTCGGGCTATATGGCCATGTTCTAGAGGCATTCTCTCCTGACGTTTCGCCTGCATCTATGGCAAGCATCCTACGGCCATGAAAGCCTTCGACAATACATTGAACACAGGGCATCCTTCTCATAATCAATAGTCCATAGTCTAAAGTAGTGATTCTTAACCTGTGGGCTGCAGACCACCAGTGGGCCGTGGGGTTGAAAATCTGGTCCATGATCATGTATTTAATTTATTTAATTTCTGCTCCTTTCGCACCGCCTGCCACTACTTCCCTGTCGCTGACCATGGCATATGTTCTACATCAGAAACGAGAGCTGGTCTATCCAATGCAATCTTCTGAATCAGCACCCCAAACTGAATCTAAAGGCGACCAAAAACTGATTCGTAACCCTTTTGGTACTAATGTTGGAGTACTCCCTGGTCAAAGTGGTCCCTGGCCAAAAAAAGGTTGGGAACCACTGGTCTAAAGCATCTCTCTGGTCCGAGAATATAACAGAGTCTCATAGAGTCAGTGTTCTAAAGTGTTCTGTTTTTACAGTCTTCTAAAAGCATACTGCTTCTACTGACTTCTAAATTGTACTGTTTCTTAAATGGAGTCTGAGTCCTGAATAGTGCCAGATCTGATCACATTTATTTATTTATTATTTATTTAGAAGTTTTCTATACCGGCCTTCTCACCTCAACGAGGGACTCAGTACAATCATATATAAGTACAACAAAGTGCAAAGTCATTACATATTAAAATATATGGTCTGCAGCCCTTCCCACAACACAAAGTAATTTCATAACAGCATGAACACATGGCAGTGTGTAAGCCCAATCTCTCTGCAGATCACTTAGCAATGTGAATAGGTACAAAAGTCCTATTCATAGGCTAAGCATACTCGGCAGCCACACCAGTTCCTATTAATACTGTCTGCAGGGCAAACAATTCCCGAGCACAGCAGCAGATCAAAAACAGTACTGAAGATATCATCTGCTACCTGGATGGTGCCAGGGTGAGAAAAATTCAAGAAACACATTGTGCTGTGATCTAAGAAGCTGCACTTAGCATGTAATAAGATGATGGTGGGACAGGCACGGGTAAGGTGGAACAATGACAAGCCAAAACCTTTCACAGTACACATTTTGCAAGATAGCCTGTTTCAAATACAGAGGGCAAAGTTAAATCAGTGTCGTGGAAGTTAGAGAACCAGTTTATTCTGAGTTGGTCTTAATTTTGACATTCTGTGAAAAGGGGGAAATAATAAATATCTGACTTTACATTGAATGGTAAATCCTTACAGTTCTGGCATACGAATTAAACACAAAAAGACTGTTGAATTGTATGAGGATAAAACTAGGCTACTCCTTAGAATTAATACAATTTGACTTATGTTGCAATAAGTCAGAAATAATTTGAAGGCACACAATATGGTAGTTTTACAAGACTATTTGAGGAGGAGGAGGATGAGGATGATAAAAACACAAATACCGTACTTTTAACTTGTGAAGTTATAGATGCAGGCATAAATACTTTAAATAAATAAATAAGTAAATAAATAAACATTTGTTCATTGGGGAAATTAATATAGCATCTTAAAGTCAGCAGGAAAAGTATAACCTCTTCCCTTAATCGGAGATATAATTATACCACGTTACTGGGTTAACAGGAGAGGTAGAAAAGGAATTTGACCTAGTTATTCTATTGGGGAAGGTCTCAGATCATTCTGTGACATGTTATCCAATTTAGTTGTCAGGTTGCATTTAGAATTCCGCACTGGTCCTAGATATCTGACTTGCCTGAAAATGTAAATGCAAATTACTTTGGATTGGCACTTTAGAAAGAGCAGCGAGAGATACTTATAACCACAATTCTCTCTTTCAAAGCTCAACCTACACCCACACATCTTTCCACCTACAAAGCAAAATTCCAAAAACAGATTGAACAAGTACAAGATGACTTTAAACAAACCAGTTCTTATTTACAATTGGAATCTGTGGCAGCTTCAGCTAGCTCTTTTCTTCACAATGCTTAAGTGTGTTTGGAGCAGTCCTTGAAAACAAAATATGGGTGATATTCCTGAATGGCCTAGGTGGTCAGACAAGACGCTAGAACACCTTGTTAGATTTGCTAAAACATCAACACTTCCGTTATTTCACTTATTTTTGATATACATCAACACTGGAATCATATGCTATGCAGTTTTATCCTCATATAATTCTACAGTCTTTTTGTGTTTAATTCGTCTGCAAGTTCCTTTTATCAAGATGCTCTGGACTTTTTCCTCATACTTCTATTATGTTTTTTTGCAGAATAATTTCTAAACCTAATATAACTAACTAAATCTTTAGAAGCATTTTAGTTTCACACACAGACATAGTTTAACATCAAATCAATCCAATGTCTGCCTTCTTTCAACTGTGTTGTGATTTAATCTGACCCTCTGACTTCTAAATATCCCCTCCTGCTGCAAGCTACATGCTGAGTAAAACCTATCAGCCTGTCCTAGGGCATTCACTGAGTTGGATTATTTGGACAACTCAATAGCAGTTGACTTTGGGTTTCATGCACATCCTAATCATCTCTTTTTTTCCACTTAATACTCTTCTGTTAGAAAAGGCAGTTAAACGAGGATAATGATTTTTGCAGCAAAAAAAGCCAGATAAATGCAAGAGAATACTTCATTTGTGAGTACTGTCATATACGTGCATATGCCTTCAAGTCACCCAATTAATTTCAAACATTTTTCTTAGGCAAGGAATACTAGAAGCTGGTTTGGCAGTTCCTTCCTCTGAAACAGAATGCCTAGCACTTGGTATTTGGTCATTTCTCATTCAAGTACTAACCAGGGCTGACACGGCTTAGCCTCCAAGATCAAACAGGAAGTGATGCCTTTAAAAAACAGAATAGAGGCAGTTTTAAATTGAAAGAACATTCTAGACATATGTAGGTTTTTCACTAAATTATAATTGCCTCCAAAGAAAGGGAGTAACTTCTTTGCAAAGTCTGTGTCAGCAATAATGTCACTGATTTAATTAAGAAATAGAAGAGGAAAAGCCTCTGGAATAAAACAGTATGCATATTGAATCGGTACAACACATTTCAAAAATGGCTTTTTGCATCAGAGTTGGAGAGAAAGAGCTCAAACTGAATGTGTGTAAAAATACTCTTGAAGGACGATCTATATTTAAATACAATGAGCTTTCCATTTATCTTTCTGCAGTTGGTGCCTTCCTGGTGGTTTTTCCCCTCCTCCATTCTTTTTGCAACAGTTAAATGAAATAAAATGCATTCTATCTTCTAGGGAAAAACAATTACAGTATAAGCTCATACCTACAGAACTGGGACCCATGATTTCACCTTCTCGCATCTGATAAAATACATCCTCTCTAGAGATTATCTAGGTCCTCTGGGTAATTCTATGTTATGCTTCCATGGAAAGATACCATAAAGTCTTGCTAGAGGACCTAGCAAATTCCTAGAAATATAACATGGCCATTGTATAGTGGGTGCCCAATTTTTGTTATATCACATTTCCCAAAATTTCTAACTACTGGGAAATACAGGGTGGGACTTCTAAAACTGAAATCAAACAACATCTGCAATTTAAAATGTAAAGTGGAAGGGGAAAGAGCAGGCTAATAATTGTGAATTTAAGGTTCCAGGCAGGAATATAAGATTTTCTTTAAAAATACTTTAAATTGGACAGCATTTTCTGACATTGTGTAGCCTATTTGGATATGCAGATATCTGCAAGATTTATAAATATCTCAGGACCTAAGATTTACTGCTATCCACACAAATACATTCAGATCTTGTTTTTTTCACAGGCATTTGGTGAATAGGGAACTATGGAATGAGACATCAATAGCTTGAATAATGGACTATGGATTTTGGAAAATGATTTGGACATGAGATCATGACTCAGCATTTTATAAGTGGTTTTAATCTGTTTGATAGATTGTTGTGTGTTTTAAATCCTTACATGCTTAGATTGTTTATATTTTTATGATATGTGTTTTATTGTTTATCTGTGCGGCATTTAATTTTTGCGGGATTTGTAAGCTGCCTTAAGTCCCCTCTTGGGTCGAGAAAGCGGGCTAGAAATGAAGTAAATAAATAAATAAAATCTTAAACATTTGGAATGCAAATCACACATTTCTTCTGCTTGGAACTGCTAGAAACTACTACAAATGAAGTAAATAAATAAATAAAATCTTAATCATTTGGAATGCAAATCACACATTTCTTCTGCTTGGAACTGCTAGAAACTACTACAATGGCACATAGATCAATCACTTTTACCAGCACATTGGGATACAACAATACTCAGTGCACTGAATCCTCTGTTTCTAAGGCTGCAAAATTATGCTCACTTAACTATGAATAAATAAGGCTCACTGAATCTACCTCTAAACAAACATGCATAGGCCTGGTCAATGTGAACAACTGAATTTATTACATAAAATAAAATGAACTTGGTTGGATTCCTGTTGCTTAATCCAACCTGGAGTTAAAGACACTCAATCAATTCTCAAATGGGTGAGTCAACACATAGGTGAATTTAATTAATTTAAGGAGTGTCCTTGAGTCAAGACTAGTTATAGGTTTTTGGGAAGTATCTATGAAATACTTTTAACACTTGGATGGACCCAAGTATTATATAAATGCTATTATTTTTATAATCCACATGCACACTCAGGTGGTGTCACTATATTTTGGACCCAAGACTATATTCCTCATTTCTCTGATACATAGGAACTATATGGGCTGAATGGGAAGAAGAGAGGTGCCTGCCATCAAGGATCTTAAGCTAGAGATGGAGGTGTGTTAACCAGTTCAGGATGGGGTTATACTCCCCCTGAAACACTGTGTTTGCAACTTGGTAGTGCTCCTGGATCTTTCTCTCCAAAAGTCAGCCCAAATAGATGCGATGCTCAGGAGTGCTTGCTACCAGCTTTGGCTAATATGCCAGGTGCGCCCCTTCTAGATTTGGAGGACCTAAATATGGTGGCACATGTGATAGTAACTTCAAGATTGGACGTCTGCAATGTGCTGTACATTGGGTTACCTCTGTACCAAGTTCAGAAACTCCAATTAGTTCAAAACATGGTAGCCAGACTGGTTACAGGAACGTGTTGGGAAGAACACATTACACCCACACTGAAGGTGCTCCACTGATTGCCAATTAGTTTCCACGTAAAATACAAATTGTTGTTTTTTTTATTTTTAAAGCCCTACATGGTTTGGGTCCAGGTTACCTACAGGATCATCTTCTCCCATATAATCTGCCCCTTAGGACACTGAGGTCCTCTGTGGGATGCTTGCTCCAGCCAACCAGAACTTGACTGGCAACTGTCACTTAGAGGACTTTTTCATTGGCTGCCCCAAGACCATAGAATGACCTGCTGGAAGAGATCCAACAGCTAAATGAGCTGTCAAAATTTAAGACCCTATTGAAGATCCATCTATTTCTGGCAAGCCTATCCAGTCAATTTTAAGTCACGAGTTATTATTTACATTATATTGCTGCTATATGTGAAATACGTACCTGTGGTTGGTGTATGGTTTTTATATTGGTGTGTTTATATCTATATATTTTATTATATATATTTTATGTTTATAAGTTTTGACTTTGTTGCACCCCACACCAGGAGAGGCGGGTAATAAGTAAATTATTATTATTATTATTATTATTATTATTATTATTATTATTATTATGTCACAGTTTGTGTGCCTCAAAAAGAGATTGCATGGAAGAAAAATTACTTTGTTGCAATAGAACACATTATTCTGTCTA
Source organism: Anolis sagrei ordinatus (assembly GCF_025583915.1). Lineage (NCBI taxonomy): Eukaryota > Metazoa > Chordata > Lepidosauria > Squamata > Anolidae > Anolis > Anolis sagrei. The sequence continues at coordinate 104,216,418 of NW_026847549.1, forward strand.
CTAGCATGGCTTTAAAACTGAAATGTCAATATGTTGAAATGTTCAATTAATGACAATCGCATGCAGTGTTTGTAACTGCAAATCAGACTGTTCTAAATGCAGGTGCATCTTTGTCTTATTGAAATAAATGGGACTTGTCATTGTTGCTTTCAAGTCATTTTTCTAGTATGTGTTTTTTCCCCAAGAATATTTGTGAAGAGGAAGTTGTTTCTCCAGGTCTGAGAAGGGATGACTTGCACGAGATCATTTTGTGGGCTTGGTGGCTTAGCAACGATTTGAACCCCGCCCCCCATCACCCAAAAATCCTAGGACCATCACCTTGTCTAGCTGCCAAAGAACAGCCAGCAGAGACATGAGCAGAAGTATGGGGCTATAACCAGCAGGCAGAACAACAGCACAATCAATCCTTAATTTTAAAAAATGAGGATATTCACTTTAATCCTCTCATGCGATACTTCTGTGTATTTCCCTTCACTGTATTCTGCTATCATTTTGTATCAAATATAGATGCAACTTAGTAAGAGCCAGCATGGTATAGTGGTCTGACTGTCAAATTCACCAGGACACCAGAAGACCAAATTTCAAATCCTTGCTCAGTAACAGCCATGGAAACCTCCTGGGCGACAGTGAGCAAGCCACACTTTCTCAGTCTTTGAAGAAGGCAATATAGCCTCCTCTGAATAAATACTGCCATGAAGAACCTCTTTCCCTTTTCTTAAATGAAAATCTTACAAAATCTTAACTTTCTTCTGTTATAGTAGAGTCTCGCTTATCCAACATAAACAGGCTGCAGAACACTGGATAAGCAAAAATGTTGGATAATAAGGAAGGATTAAGGAAAAGCCTATTAAATGTCAAATTACATTTTTATTTTACAAATTAAGCATCAAAGCACCGTGTTTTACAACAAATTAAAAAAAAGCAGCTCAATACACTATAACCATATGTAGTAATTACTGTATAGCACCAAAATATCGTGATGTATTGAAACAGCTGTGGATCCGGGCAGGAGCAGACTGCGTTGGATAATACAGAACATTGAATGAGAAAAGTTTGGATAAGCGAGACTCTTGTATTTCTCATCTCTGTGCTTTTACCCCTATGGCCCCTTAGTTACAAAATACCACTGAAGGTGATCTTTTCCCCATCCGCTTCCACTTGAAGAAATGATTAAATATTAACTTTTTTCTTCTTCCCCCCTCCTCGTTATTTCCTTTCTTTCTTTTCTATTGAACCTAAACAGTGGATGCCAACAATGTAAAACAAAACTGATCTGGGAATAGGTGTTGTTCTTTTCATCTTCTGCTTTACCGACCACCAGTATTTAATTCTGAAAACTCTAAATCTAGAGCTCTGTCTGAAAGCATTTTTTCTGCTGACATCCATCATGAAGCCCACCAAAACATCTCTTTATTATATATCCTTCTGGAGACTGGAACTTATATCCTTCCCAAGGTTTTCCCACAACTACATTATTAATCAAAGAACTAGGTCATTTCCCCCCCAAAAAGCAAAACATTAAACTGCCTATGCATGGTGCATCAAATAACAACACATCTAATACAGAACATACTTTCACACATTACTAACCCCATAACGGGGCTAACCACATGTTTTGAATCAATTTTTAATGTTATTCTGAACTTACTGAATTCAATTTCAAAATCAAGGTTTTTTTTTTCTCAACTTCAAGGTCTCTTCAGATTCTACTGCTCTAAATGGTTTAAGGACCATGTTAATCACCTGTGTGACTGACCCTTCTTTACACAAATAACCTTGTTTTGTCTGCACATTCCAATGAGAAAATTCATGAAGGTTAAACAATGCATTTAATTTTAATGTGGTAAGCTTTGAAAGAGTAAGGCAGGAGCTAGCTTGGCAAACAAGTCCACAAAATTTACTGCTGCCATAATAGCACAAAGGATGTCTCAGGCAAAACAAACATTCAAAACTTTTTTTTTTCATCAAATGTAACAGAAGACAGTCCACAGGAGTGCAGAATGGCAAGATCATTTCTCTGAAAGCCTCTGCTGAATCTTTCCTAATAGACAAAATCTCAATGGAACTAAAATGATCTCCATGGGCTTCAGCCTACTCATCTGAAGGCTTTTTTTCGTGTCAGGAGTGACTTGGGAAACTGCAAGTCACTTCTGGTGTGAGAGAATTGGCCGTCTGCAAGGACGTTGCCCAGGGGACATCAGAATATTTTGATGTTTTACCATCCTTTGTGGGAGGCTTCTCTCATGTCCCTGCATGGGGAGCCAGAGCTGACAGAGGGAGCTCATCCACGCTCTCCCCAGATTCGAACCTGCGACCTGTTGGTCTTCAGTCCTGCAGGCACAAGGGTTTAACACACTGTGCCACCGGGGGCTCCTTATCTGAAGGCTGAATTACATGTGATATGCAAGTGTTTTTGTGTCCACTTCTTGTATTTTTTGTTCCATAGCATGAACAAAAAAATCCCTGTGTTGTGATGGCATCGTGTTCAACACCTATATCTGCTGCTTCGTACAAACACACAACTTACAACATGTTTCCCAAAATATTATGGCCAAAGGAAAGGGAAATTTACGTGTCTTCACTGTGTCCTCCATGGTGGGATATGCCAGTCTGAACCTGACATTACCTGGAGAAACAGCATCGTTTCACCTATTGCAGACAGTAGATCAAGAACTACTGGGAGATATGTAGATAGCTTGTAGTGGATTAGTAACAGTCTTTGACCCCCTAACCATAACCCTGAAGGTTCTAGTAAGAAACAAAGCAGATCCTACAAAGCTTGTGTTTACACTCATTTGGTGCAGCATTTGCATTTCCTAGCTACACCAATATTATGTTATATCACTACCTCACTGCGAACATACTGAGTAACAAAAGTTTTAAGTCAGCAGTGACGGAGTGCTTGGTGGTGCTCAACCAACCTGGGCACCACCATCAAAATGCACCTCTAGTTTCTACATTTCTTCTTGATTCCCAAACAAAAAAAATGGATAAATTATTCAACTTGGATGATAGTCAAATAAGATTGCAATGTTGTGGGAAATTCTTTGATATAGTCTTAATTTTTGTGCAGTGTCCTATGACTGACTGTCATATACCAGTATGGTAAATGTAAGGGAAAACCCTGCAATTGAAATAATGGTAATAATAATAACAACAATAATAGCAACAACACTTTATTTATAACCTGCCCTCTCTCCCCGAAGGCAGAAATAAATAAACATCTTAAATCAATTGGATATTGCAGCAATCCCTGTGTACGGATATCACCCGAACCCTTCAATCATCTAAGGCCCCTTCTCCACTGCCATATAATCCAGATTATAAAATCATATAATCCAGATTATCAAATTTGAACTGGATTATGCATTTACACTGCTATACAATACAGTTCAAAACAGATAATCTGGATTTTATATGGCAGTGTAGAAGGGGCCTAAAACTCCACATTACAGGAGGAAGGGGATATTCATGCATTCTCCTCCCATGGATTCAATGGTAGACTCGTGTAATCCAGTTCAAAGCACATAAAGGGATCATCTGCTTTGAACTGGATTATATGGCACTATAGATTCATAGAATCCAGTTCAAAGCAACACTGTCATATAATCCAGATTATCAAAGCAGATAACCCCTTTATCTGTTGAATAGGATTACATGAGTCTACCATTGAATCGATGGATGGAGAATGCATGAATATAGAGCACCAACTAGGACGAACTTCCTGACTGTAAGAGCAGTTGAACTCTGCCTCAGGGCCCTTCCACACAGCCATATAACCCAGAATATCATGGCAGATAGTCCATAATATCTGCTTTGAACTGGGTTATGTGAGTCCACTCCGTCATATAATCCAGTTCAATGGATTATAAGACACTTCCTCAGTGCTGTTTATCCCAGGATCTGATCCCAGGGTATCTGCTTTAAACTGGAACATATGGTCCCCGCTGCCAGATAATCTGGGATCAGATCCTGGGATAAAGGGGCAGTGTGGAAGGGCCCTTAGATTGTGGTGGGAGCTTCTTCTTTGGAGGTTTTTAAACAGAAGCTGGATGACTATCTGTCAGGGGTGCTTTGACTGTGCTTTTCCTGCATGGCAGGAGGTTGAACTAGATGACTCACGTGGTCTCTTCCAACTCTATTATTCTATGATTCCATGATTCAACATTTTTTTTGTTTGTTTTTGACATGCCGCTGAGTGCACTTTAGTTTTCACCTAATTTGGGTTCCCAGATGTTCTTGAATGATAAGGGGATAAAGGAAATTGCAACCAAATTCCTTTTAGCTCTGAGGCTGAGGAATGGTTAAAGAGTGTTTTAAAGTCAGACAAACAAACCCACCAGGGTTGTATCAAAATCCAGATCCTGACTAAACAGAAAACATGGCGGCTTTTCAGATGTTACTGTGGCTCCTTCTACACTGTGCTTAGATCCCAGGATCTGATCCCAGGTTATTTGCTTTGAACTGGATTATGAGAAAGCCCTCCCACACAGCCATATAACCCAGAATATCAAGGCAGAAAATCCTAGAGTATCTGCTTTGTGAGGACCCCCCCCCCGCCCCGTGGCACAGTGGGTTAAAGCGCTGAGCTGCTGAGCTTGTTGACCAAAAGGTCGCAGGTTCGATTCCGGGGAGTGGCGTGAGCTTCTGCTGTCAGCCCTAACTTCTGCCAACTTAGCAGTTCGAAAACATGCAAATGTGAGTAGATCAATAGGTACCACTCCGGCGGAAAGTAATGACGCTCCATGCAATCATCCCGGCAACATGACCTTGGAGGTGTCTATGGATAACGCCGGCTCTTCAGCTTAGAAATGGAGATGAGCACCAACCCCCAGAGTCAGACATGACTTGACTTAATGCCAGGGGACAACCTTTACCTTTACCTATCTGCTTTGAGCTGGTTTATCTGAGTCCACACTGCTATATACAGGGGCGGCTCAACCCATTATGCAAAGTAAGCATTTGCAGTATAGTTGATTTTGCCCAGGAGCGCTCTGGAGGCGCTCTTGGGGGAAAACAGACCTTGACATATGCAAGCTGTAGTTACTGGGATGTATAGTGGAAGGTAAAAGGAAGAGGGGCCGACCAAGGGCAAGATGGATGGAATCCTTGAAGTGACTGGACTGACCTTGAAGGAGCTGGGGGTGGTGACGGCCGACAGGGAGCTCTGGCGTGGGCTGGTCCATGAGGTCATGAAGAGTCCGAGACGACTGAACAAATGAACAACAACATAGTTCACCTACAATCAAAGAGCATCCTGAACTCCACCAATGATGGAATTGAACCAAATATGGCACACAGAACTCCCATGACGAACAGAAAATATATATCAGTGATTGGTTGGGGGTGTGTGTGTGCAAAATACTGTTTGCTTACCTTGAAAATTACCTAGGGCCGCCTCTGGCTATATATTCCAGTTTAAAGCAGAACATGTGGGATTTTATTCAGCTGTGTGGAAGGGGACTCTTCCAGACAGGCCCCACATCCCAGGATCTGATGCCAGATTTTCTGTTTATTCCAGATTATCTGGCAGTGCGGACTCATATAAAACCTGGGATCAGATCCTGGGATATGGGGCCCTGAGTCCCCCCTGCCATTTAATCTGGGATAAGCAGATAATTTCGGATCAGATCCTGGGATATAGGGCCCGAGTCCCTCCTGCCATATAATTTGGGATAAGCAGATAATTTCGGATCAGATCCTGGGATATGAAGACAGTGCGGAAGAAGCCTGTATCACAACTCCCATCCACTCTAGTCATGCTGCTTGAAGGCGAGGAAGGCAGGAATAGGAGTCTAGAACCTGGAGGGCGATGAAAAAGGACAGGGAGGGCCTTGAGTTTGAGACACGTGCGGCAGATAACCCCAAAACCCCTGCGGAGGAGACTCCAGACTGAATGATAGCCATCTACCTTCACCTTGTCAGGGTTTCACACGCCTCAGGCAGGCGTGTGAAGCGTCGAGGTGAAGCGGAGGGAGTCGTCCCTTTGGCTGTGGTTACCACAGCCAAAGGGACGACTCCCTCCGCTTCACCTCGACGAAGCGGGATACAAATATAGGCCACAAGGGCGTGCCACCTCCGCGAGGCACACGCACACACTTCCAGCAGACGCCTGAGAACGGGTGGACTCCCTCGAAACACGGTGGGCTCGCTTTCACCCCCTCAAACCCCAAACCCCCCTTCTATTTCCCTCAAAAGTCACCTGAGGCGGGAGCGCTTGGAGTCGCCTTGTTAGATGGTCACCTTCTCTCTCTGTCTCTCCCCCCCCCCTTCCAAATTCTCTGTGGTCTCGTCCGCTGAAGGAGACCCGCGTCGAGAACAGAACGGACCATGTGCAGGGAAAAAGGGGGGGGGGGGAGTTAGCCTTCCTCACCCAAAGCTGCGGGGGTTGGTGGAATGTTATCTTCTGTCTCTCACCCGGATTGGCTCACCGTGCTTTTGGAAGCGCTTGGGTCTCCGCTCAGAGGCAGCAGCAGCAGTAGCGCGCGCTGAGGGCAAGGCGGCGGTGCAGTGCGATGGCAGCGGGGGGCGGGGGGAGGAGGAGGCTGTCGCGGGGAGCCCTCTCTCTCGCGCTCTCTCTCTCTCTCCCTCTGGCGCGCGCACGGGGCGGGGAAAGGGAAAACCAACGGCGCGCGAGGCTTTCCCTCGCATCTCAAGGTGACGGCCGGATTGGAGGGAGGGGGCATCCCTGGGAAGGAGACTCCCTGCCACCTCTAATACGGCTGAGCGTCTGCGCATGCGCGTTTTGGACAGTTTGGAAGTCTGCAGTCCTCTAAGGCAGGGGTCCTCAACCTTTTGAAGCTGAGGGCTGGTTCAGGTCCCTCACTCAGGCCCCAGCTGTATAAAATCCACATTGAACTGAATTTAATGGACTCAGATAATCCAGTTCAAAGCAGACTGGATGAGGGCTAACAAATTGAAACTGAATCCAGACAAGACAGAGGCACTCCTGGTCAGTCGAAAGGCCGAACAGGGCATAGGGTTACAGCCTGTGTTGGCCGGGGTTACACTCCCCCTGAAGACGCAGGTTCGCAGCTTGGGTGTGACCCTGGATCTCATCGCTGAGCCTGGAACCCCAGGTCTCGGCGGTATCCAGGGGAGCATTTGCACAATTAAAACTTGTGCGCCAGCTGCGCCCGTACCTTGGGAAGTCTGACTTGGCCACGGTAGTCCACGCTCTGGTTACATCCCGCATAGATTACTGCAACGCGCTCTACGTGGGGTTGCCCTTGAAGACTGCCCGGAAGCTTCAGATGGTCCAGCGCTCGGCAGCCAGGTTGCTAACGGGAGCGGCACTCAGGGAGCACACCACTCCTCTGTTGAGCCAGCTCCACTGGCTGCCAATTTGCTACCGGGCACAATTCAAGGTGCTGGCTTTAGCCTATAAAGCCCTAAACGGTTCCGGCCCCACTTACCTCTCCGAACGCATCTCCACCTATGAACTGACTAGGACATTAAGATCGTCCGGGGAGGCCCTGCTCTCGGTCCCGCCTGCATCACAGGCGCGGTTGGCGGGGACGAGGGACAGGGCCTTCTCGGTGGTGGCCCCTCGGCTATGGAATGCCTTACCTGTAGACATCAGACAGGCCCCTTCGCTGTTGGCGTTCCGGAGGAAGGTTAAGACTTGGCTCTACGAACAAGCGTTTGGCTAAACAGTGCAACTGAACACAGGAAGATGGTAAAATTGAACATAGGAAATGGTACAAGGATTATGAGAACGGATTCTGATTTGTTATCGAGGCGTTATGATATGATAATGATTGTTGATTTTGTCTGTTGTGTATGATGTGTTTTAACTACTTAGGATATTGTTGTGATAACCTGTATTGTGTAAACCGCTGAAAAATGCGGTATAGAAATAAAGCAAGCAAGCAAATAAATAAATAAATAATCTGCCTTGATGTTCTGCGTTAGGTAAAGGTAAAGGTTTTCCCCTGAGATTAAGTCCAGTCGTGTCCAACTCTAAGGGTTAGTGCCAGGGGCGGCTCAACCCATATTTACGCAAAGTAAGCATTCGCAGTATAGTTGATTTTGCCCAGGGGCACTCTTTTTTTTTAAAAAAAAATTATTAATACAATAGTACAAAAACAAGAAGACAAGAAGAAAATACAGTGACATACAGACACACATCACTAATCTATCTACAGACTGACCTACAACACATAGAACATATAAAGTCTACATTAAAAATGACCAACTTCGGCCTCAGACCTCCCCCCTCTCTCTACCATGGTATTTCTGAGAGTATTTCGGCTAGTTCTCTATTTTCTTGTTCTTTGCTTTCTCTCATTTTCTTATTTTACTATATTTTATAAGCCTACCGTTTCTTGCTTGAAAGCATGCATATATATATCTATTGACCCGTACATACATTGCAGTTTCTCAAGTCGCTTCTGACACGACAAAAAGAAAAAAGCTAACAAATTCACAAATTTGCTTTGTATAGAGCTTTTAAAACTTTTTCCACCCACAATCCCTTTCCACCTCAGAAATGTTTATGTGACTCCGGGCATATAGGTATATAAAAAATATTTACTGATAAAAATCACCATTTTGAAGGTTTACTAAAGAGGCTCATTTTCCCCTTTATGAAGTTCAGCTGAAGCATTTTCTGTGGAGTCCTCTGTAAACACTATATGTTGTTGAGAATAGATTCATGAAAATGTTCAAAAGAGTCACCTGCTGGTATTCAGTAACCTTTTACCATTGCCAGTTTTTTCATGACCCCAGTTAAGGGGACTCCACTGAGGTCAAAACCCACAGTTTAAGAAGCACATTTATAGAAGACAGCATTTTCTAAACAGCAAACAATGCCTTCTGCACAGAAGATAGTGTTTCTGCACAGATGCTCTTTTCTGCACAAAAAAAATATTCTAATCTATCTAGGAATTCTCCTTATTTGGATTTCCTGACCATCAAAAAACATGTTTTTGTCCATTCTGGGCAATATTTCTGAATTTTTTCCATCTCTTTATATAATTTCCTGAGAAACATGGACCCTACTCACCAGATTTGTAAAATAAGTTTATACTTACCTCCCAGTGACCAGTCACAAGCTAATGCTATGCTAAATATACATGGCTGATGAGATACAGAAATCTGGATAAGAGATACTCAACCTGCACCTGATTAATGTCAAAAAGTAATATTATGGATAACGTTGATATTTGCAATACTTCTAGGCAGAGCTGATTTGAGCCTCAGGCTTATACACTTCTTCCCTCTCCTCCAGTGCAGCTGGAGATTTGCTAACACAAATCCAATTCATAAGTCACCTTTCCTCATTTATTTGGTAACCATAGTTTAAAAATTAACCAGTTTGTCTAGGTTGCGCCGATCTGGGATTAATCAAATTCTCCAAAGCATTGTTTGGCTGCTGCTATGAGCAACAGTGTTTCATTGAGAAAGAGATGATGATGGAACACCATTCCAGAAAAAAAGGAGCAAGGAAAACTGTGAAAACTCAGGAATCAGACTGAATATTTCTAATCTATTTTCCAACCACACTTTTAGAATAATGCTGCATCATAAAACAGCATCAGTTCAAAATGACATGCCTGTTGGGCAAAAAACTGTTGCCACTATTTGCAATAGAGGTCAAATTATGTTTTTAAAGGAAAAATCACTCCTGTTGTACGAGGGTTTAATGAAAAGTTATGCTTCCACCTTCGTTACTTGGTTTTGAATGGGAATGGTTTAATAAATCAAACGCAGAAATAATCCTTAGAATGTGCTCTTTAACTACCACTATTCACTTTTCCACATAATCACCAGACAATTGGATACATTTTTGCCAACGATGAACAATTTTTCTGAAGCCATCACGGAAGAAGTTGACACTCTGTTTCCACAACCAGTATCTCACAGTTCTCTCAGTGTCTTCATCAGAAACATAATGATTTCCCTGCAGATCTTTCATTATCGGGGACTGATGGAAGTCAGACGGTGCTAAATTTGGACTGTATGGAGGATTCCGTATGGTGGTGAGATCCAGTCTCTGAAGTTCTGCTGTGGTGGCATGCAAAATGTGTGGTCTGGCATTGTCATGCTGCAGGAAAACATTCCCCTTTTTCCTTTTGGACCCTTGTTAGCCGTTGTTTCAAATTTCGCAGCATTGTGATGTAACACTGAATTTATTGTTGATTGTCCTGAATCAATCTGTCAACCTTTTGCTTGTGAAACTCGGTGGTTGCTGTCACAGGACGTCCAACTCTTTATTTGTCATGCAAGTCAGATGTTACCACCTCAACATCTTTAAACTTACTTGCTCAACGACGTACAGTACTCACCTCAACACAATCACCATAAACAGCTTGCATTCTCTGATGAATCTCCTTTGAGGTGACACTTTCTGCTGTCAAGAATTAAATGAAATTGCTTAAGTCGCATTAACCGACCGTCTGTGCAGGGTTTCATATTTCTCACTTTAACAACACAACTGTTCAATGCTAAGGCTTTCCGCCAAAATGGAACTGTAGAGGAGAGTGTACTGAACAAGCCAGTACCTCTGCATACCAGTACTGCCATCTGTTGAGAAGTTACGAAGGTGGAAGCATTACTTTTTATTTAACCCTCGTAATTTGTGCTAGCAAGCCATTGCCAAGTGTCTAGATCGGGGCTCCTCAAACTAAGGCCTGAGGGCCGGATACGGCCCTCCAAGGTCATTTACCAGGCCCTCGCTCAGGGTCAACCTAAGTCTGAAATGACTTGAAAGCACACAAAAAGAACAACAATCCTATCTCATTAGCTAACAGCAAGCCCACATTTCCCACTGAAATACTAATAAGTTTATATTTGTTAAAATTGTGCTTCATTTTAATTATTGTATTGTTTTTAAGTGTTTTTGCACTACAAATATGTGCAGTGTACATAGAGATTCATTCATTTTTTTTCAAATTATAATCTGGCCCTCCAACAGATTGAGGGACTGGGACTTGGCTCTCTATTTTAAAAAATTGAAGACCCCTGGTCTAGATGTTCCCCCTATCACTTGAGCTATATTCCAGATGCTGGAACTCCACTATTCCAGCCTGGAAAATGGTTCAGGTTCAGGTATCCTTGTCTGAAATAATTGGGACCAGAAGTGTTTGAGGGCTTGGATTCCCCCCCCCCCCAGACTTTGAAGTATCTGTATTTGTACATACACACCTTGGAGATGGGACACAAGTCCATGGATGAAATTCATTGATATTTCATAGACACTGTATATACATAGCCTGAAGGGATTTGTATACAATCTATATAAATAAAAATGTAGTGTTCATTTCTGGGACTAACATAACTCAAAAACCACTGGGCGAATTGACTCCAAATTTGGCCAAAAGACACCTACTAACCAAGGAGTGACCATCACTAAAAAAAATTGAGTTTGTCATTTGGAAGTTGTAGTTGCTGGGATTTATAGTTCATCTACAATCAAAGAGCATTCTGAACTCCACCAATGATAATGATAATGATAATGATAATAATAATGATAATAATAATAATAATAATAATAATAATAATAATAATAAACTTTATTTATATTCCGCTCTATCTCCCGCAAAAGGCGGATGGAATTGAACCAAACGTGGCACACAGGACTCTCATGACCAACAGAAAATACTAGAGGGTTTGGTGGGCATTGACCTTGAGTTTGGGAGTTGTAGTACACCTGCATCCAGAGAGCACTGTGGACTCAAACAATGATGGATCTGGACCAAACTTGGCATGAATATTCCATATGCCCAACTAGGAACACAGGAGTTTGGGGGAAATAGACCTTGACATTTGGGAGTTGTAGTTCCTGGGATTTATAGTTCACCTACAATCAAAGAGCATTCTGAACCCCACAAGTGATAGAATTGGGGCAAACTTCCCACACAGAACCCCTATGACCAATAGAAAATACTTATGGCCATCCAGTCCAACTCCCTTCACCAGGGCAAGAAAACATAATACTGTTTACCCACAAGCATAAAGAAATTACATGTAATAGAAACCAACACTTTCGCATTACTTTATTTTTCAGATCACCAGATGGCAGGGGACGGCTAGTTTTAAATAATTTTGTAGATGAAACAAAGTCTGTGTACAGTGAACCATCAGAAAGGTATCAGATTCTCAGCCATCTATTTGGATAATGTTGGATTTTGGAATATTTCGGTTTTCAGATTTCCAGATTTTAACAATTTTCTCTCAGATTTTATTTCCCTCAATGGGAAACAACCTTTTGACAATTAAAAACACCATCTATCTATCTATCTATCTATCTATCTATCTATCTATCTATCTATCTATCTATCTATCTATCTTAAACCTTATCAGGCATTGACTTTTCCTTTTCTCCAGGACTTTCACAGTTGTACAGTGTTTTGTGTACTTTTAACCTTTTAATTCCTCTGATATTTGAGCGCTGATTGATGCTTTCTATGTTAGGTTTGAGCTTTAATGTCCACTGTGCATGTATGTATCTTGGCTGTAAAAAATATATTTCCATGCAAGTTCTTGCTTCTGGTTGTTGTATTGTATAAGACCAATTCCAGAGATCACGGATGGTGATTACATTGCTTTATGGTCTACTGAACTGTTGGATTGTAGCAAGTGGACAAAGTAGAAAGCAGGAGAATGGCCTGGGCCTGGAGAGACAAAAATGGCAATAGCACAATTGCAAATGTTAAATAGGAGACAATCAAATCCTTAGCAGAATTTGCTATATTTAGCCTGCAACCAGGCTTGGTAACACACTTCTGTTTCCACTGTTCTTGATTTTATCAGGAGCTAGGATACTTTGGATTAATGTTTAAAAGATATTCATAATAGAGACATATCTCATTGTCATAACTGGCAGTGCTGTGTGTTTTCTAATGGCACACAAGCTTGAAACACCCTTATAACAATACTGTTCCTTGTGGTTTAGTGTTTATTTTTTTCATCTGTCTTGATCTGGATCTGTTTTTATCTTTACCTTTCCATTTTTGTGTGTGCTGCCTTGAGTCCCAGTCACGAGAGAGGCAGGCTGTAAGTAGAAAAAAGAAAGAAAAGAAAAGAAAGCTGAGAAAACAAAAATGTGTTTTCTCAATACTTTTATACTATTGATTTTGCCCCCTGGTAGCATGCTGGGCAGGGAGAGTGATCCTTTTCTCTCTCTTTGTATGTGTGTGTGTGCGTGTGCGCGCGTGTGTATGAAAGGGAGGGGGGAGAGGCCATATTGTTGTTGTTTAAAAAAAATCCTTGCTCAGTAATTTCCACAATGCTGCATCAGCAGGAATGCTAACAAAGGGGAAATGAAGGGCTCTCTCATACTAATAAGTTCACAGCTTGGATGTCACCTTTACCAGTGACTATGCTGATTGGGATTCTGGGAATAATAGTCCAATAATAATAATAATAATAATAATAATAATAATAATAATAATAACATTTTCAGGCAACGCAGAGGTATTAGTAAATATTTCATCCCAGGAGCTAGTCATGCAATTATACAGTGGCCGTTAAATAGACCAGGGATGGATGCTGTGAATTTTTGCCCAGCGAAGAAGTTGATAGTGCCATAAGAAACAAGGGCATGCTGATTTTATTTTATTTTATTTTGCATCAACACAGATAGATTTGGGGTTGCTGTATGAAGATTGTCCAAATCTTCAAGGACATTATTATATTGGAAGAAGGGGAAGTTTGGTCATTCCTGATAAAGTGAAATCACATTGTTTTTGCTTTCAACACTGCTTTCATAGTTTTCAATGCCCAGATTTCAAAACGAGAAAAAAAATGTTAATGATCTAGTTCAGAGAGATTAGTATTCTTATCTGAAAACATGTCTAATCTAGTTTGAGCTCAGTAGTTTTGCTGCTGCTGTTACTACTGCTATTGTGTCTCTTCAAGTCTTTTCTAACTTACAGCAACCATGTGGTGGGATTTTTTTTTTTTGCAAGATTTATTCAGAGCCTTTGTTTTCTTCTGAGACTAAAAGAGTATGATTTACCCAAGGTCACCCAGTGGATTTCCATGGCTGAGCAGGGATTCAAACATAGGACTTTAGGGTCATAGTTCAATGCCATTTTTCCTGGGGAAGGGAAGAGAGCACACTGGGCCATTCCAGATAGGCCCAAAATGCAGGACCTGTCTTGCTTTTTACCTGGGGCGAATGACACCTTGAGTAACAATGAATTAATACATAATAAAGTGGATTTTTCCAGTTTATTCTGTATTCATTAAACACCGCTAAAGATCTGAACCTTAAGCTAAGGTCCAAGTCTTTACAGGTGAGGGCTCTGTGGGGACTGGCTTTAGAGGTGAAGGATCTTTGGGGAAATCCCTCCCCCCCTGCCCACCTCCTGATGCACCAGGAGGACTGTAGAGGACTGTAAGTTTTAGAGGCAAAATGGGTGGCTGGAGGGGGTGCCTTCTAGCCACCCCTCCCAGGAAAGCACAAGATTGGGTTGGGGATGGAGTCTAGAACTCGAGAGGAAGCAAATCAAACAACCCACTTCCTCTCAGGTTTTAGCATAGTGTGGAAGAGCCCACAGTGGTAATGTCATGGGGCATTAAAATATCCGCTGCATGTTAATTTTCCGAGTCAGGATGCTGCCATGGTTTGGGTGCTGCACTACGACTGGTGACTGGGATTCAAATCCCATTGAATCCTACTGATGGCCTTGAGTGAGTTACACTCTCTCAGACCCTATCTACAGTGACTATTTGATGCAATCTCAAACTGGTATTGAAGAAAATGGTTTCACAGGTAACATAGGAAATCCTGGTACTACCTTGAAACCGAGATAGTGATTACAGAAATCACAGAGCACTGCTACTCATTAAAGCTTTTATTTTATGTTAATTAGAGTTTGTTGTCTGGGCACTGCAGTTCATTATCTGGTTATTTAATGCAGTTTGAGCCATGGCTAACCTCAAACTGCATTAAATGGCTAGTGTAGATGGAGCTATTGTTTCAGAGGAAAACAATGGCAGATCACTGTTGAGAAATCTTGCCAAGGGACCCCTGCAATAGGGTTGCCATAGGTTTGAAATGCCATGGAATCCCTCAACAATAATTTTAGTTTCATTGCTTTTAATTAAGTCTGTTAACTGCTTAAATGTACTTGTTTTTAACTTTTATTTTGGATACTATCAAGACCTGAATATTAGATCTTTCTGTGATGCTGAAATTTAAGAAATATTTGTAATAACTACATTTTATTAAATACTGGAACACAAATTTAAGTGTCAAGGGCTATTTTTAATAACTTCCCCTTCCATTCCATTATAGTTAATGCACTAAACCCCAAATCATTTTAGAAATAAGCGAGTGTTAATTAATTAACAATTTATTGGCTCCACTAACATTTGCCCTCATTGGCCACTTCAGTTAACTTTGACTCCTAATCATTAATCAATATTTAATTAATCTGTTAATCAAAAGCGCAGCTGCAGTTCTACAGTTTTTCAGTCCATGTAATATTCCACCAGTCCTCCAAGAATTGCAGATGATTTTCTAACTTCATTCCTGCAAAAATTCCATTAAGAAAGCTAGAGCCAGTAAAAGAAGTCTATTTTGAGCAACCTGGAATTTTTATTTTTGAAAGAGCTTCTTAAAAAGGCTTGCTTTGTCCCAGTTGTGCTAGATGGGTGCTCCATGACTATAATGCCCAACATCCTGTTAGTGACCTATGTGCGTGTACATGCAACCAACATGCACACAAGTCCCTGTTGTAACTCTTTCTTATCAGAGGAAGCAAAGGAAGTGGGGAGGCAATTCAGACCATGAATACCTGGCTGCACTGAGGGTCCTTCCACACAGCCATATAACCCAAAATATCAAGGCAGAATAACCCACATCTGGAATATCTGAGTCCACACTGTCTTATATCCCAGTTCAAAGCACCAATCAAGAAGAATCAACATCTGGCCAGGAAACGGAGATGGAGCCAGGATGGAAGACATCTGTCATTAATTTACAACTTTGGGACTACATCAGCAGAATATTCCTATAAAAGACTCAATCTAATAATGCTCAAAGTGTGGCAGACCTGAGGAGTCTGTTCCACCCACTATGCTCTGCTCCATGGGAAGGAGAGAGATAGTGTACCTATGGAGCGGCAGATTTGCACAGGAGCAGTCTGGTCACTTTGGCCTTCTTTCTCAAGGGAAGAGGAAGAAGTACACTTTTGGAGTCTTAGATTTTGTGCAGGGTGCCAGGTTCTGCTGTATGGAAAACAGAGATCTGGTCCTTGGCATTGTTCTTAGGGAAAGAAGTTTTGGCATTTTGGTGTTTTGAAGTTTTAGCATTATGGACGTATGCATTGGCAGGCTGCAGGAAAGCAGGGTCTGGCCTAACAGGTGCTTCTCCAAGGAAGGAGAAAATGATATGGTAATATTTGAATGCCTGAGGATAAATGCATGTACATGTGGTGAGAATGCAGAGTGAAAATGTAATTCCCTTTTGTTTGTTAGCCATGTAATTGTAAATCCAATGTAGTTGCATAGAATCTGCATGTCTGTATGTCCAATGTTATTCTTTGTCTAAATGTTTTTCAGTAAACTGATATCCTCTCTCACACTGGAAAATGCAATAAAAGAACCTATGCTTTAAAGTTATTGAAAAGTCATTCATGACACTTATCCTGTGGATAAGCATACACAAGATGGCCAGCACTCTATAAAGCATCTGAAATAGATTCAAATGACAAATATATTATACTTACATTTAAAATAAAGGCAAGCATATGTGTGCATGTACACTCTCACATACATAGCTTGTGATAATAACTGCAACTGGGTGTCATAGAATTATCTATAACAATGATAGAGAAATATTTTATTTTCCGTTGGAAAAATTGGCTCTATCTGTCATTTGTAAGTAACGGGAAAGACAGCAGTAGCTTGGTAAAAGCCATTCAGGCTCATCTAGGAGCGGCCAGGAAGTGGAGTCAAGTGGGAATGTTGCAATGGATCACTTTGATTAGCATTTAATGGCCTTGCAGCTTCAAAGCTTGGCTGCTTCCTGCCTGGGGGAATCCTTTGTTGGGAGGTGTTAGCTGGTCTTGATTGATTCTTGTCTGGAATTCCACTGTTTTCTGAGCGTTGCTCTTTATTTACTGTCCTGATTTTAGAGTTTTTTTAAACATACAGGTCACCAGATTTTGTTCATTGTCATGGTTTCCTCCTTCCTGTTGAAATTGTCCACATGCTTGTGGATTTCATTGGCTTCTCTGTGTAGTCTGACATGGTAGTTGTTAGAGTGGTCCAGCATAAAAATTTTGGTCAATTTTAGATTGAGTTTGGTTATTTGAGGTGCTGATTTACAAAATTGCATTGGCTAGACCACATCAGCCCTAGGTTCTGATACAGAACATATACCATCTACTCACCCACAGAAAACTATATTTAATAAGCCTCGGCACTATAAGAAGATTTCACAAGACCAGTCACTCTCGTTGCAATGGTGTAGTAATGGTGAGGCTGCGGACCATATTTTAGTTCTTATGGACCACAAGTTGGCAACCACTGCATACCAGAGAGGAACTGGAGCACTTGGTGTGAGGATTCCGTTTCCCCATTTGTTTAGTACAAGGAATTTCAGAAAGTTAAGTAAGAAGTTTGAAGATTATAGTTTTTAATCAGACCTGGTGGGCAGGTTTGGATTACATTCCAGCATAATATATAGTTTATTAAGTCAGGAATGAAGATCTTGTTTCTTACATTTTTCCACAATGTTTTGTTGGAATTGAGTTTTTCCAGTTTTGGAGGCACCCAGGATTTCTGTGCCAAACACAAGGCATTGGAGCGGGGGGAGATTGAAAGTGACAGGACCATACTTACTCTTGGGCATGGTTTATGAGGGCAGAACATTATGTCAAAATAGAAGCTGCTCAATATTTTGAAACCTACAAAAAGCCTGGAGAAAAATGTTTCACTGACACATTCAGATTAATGTGTAGACTTCAGGTGGTTTTTTTTTTTTGGTTTTTTTTTTGCAGAGTACTTACCCACCATGTGTCCTTTCCTCTTTTATCCTCTCTTTTGGCAAACTGCTTCCCCATCCCAACATTGTCTTTCAGGCATTTTTCCTCTTAATTAATCAAAGTTATTTCTCGCTTAGGTCCAACCTGCTATTTTTATCCTACAGTATTTCTAGGCTTCCTTTTTTCTTGCTCCTCTGTATGGTCAGAGGAATTATACAAACCAACGAAAACCACTTGTAATGTATTGGCAATCTCAGTTCAGAAACATAAACAGTCAGAGGATTTAGTAAAGGTAAAGGTTTCCCCTTGACATTAAGTCTAGTCGAGTCTGACTCTGGGAGATGGTGCTCATCTCCATTTCTAAGCTAAAGAGCCAGTGTTGTCCATTTATTTATTTATTTACAGTATTTATATTCCACCCTTCTCACCCCGCAGGGGACTCAGGGCAGATTACAATGTACATATACATGGCAAACATTCAATGCCATAGACACACAACATATATAGACAGACACAGAAGCTATTTAACATTCCAGCTTTTTCATGAGGATATTCTGGCCACCAGGGGAGTTGTCACTTCACAGTCCATTTGCGACATTTCTGAAGTACTTCCTCATTCTTTGCATGCTTTGCATGCTTGCTGGATATTTTTATGGCGTCGTAAATTAGCCTCCCCACATAAGCAGTACCTAAATTTCCTACTTGACAGATGCAACTGACTTTTGGGATGCAAAGGTCGATAGCAAGCTATACAAATTGGTCGGAAGCTCACTCTTACCTGGGCTGGCTTCAAACTCTTGACCTTTTGGTCAGTAATGATCATAATGCAGCTGCGCCACAGTCCATAGATACCTTCTAGGTCATGTGGCTGGCATGACTGCATGGAGCACTGTTACCTGCTAGGTTGGCAGAAGTTGGGGCTAGCAATGGGAGCTCACCCCATCCCATGGATTCAAACTGCCAACCTTCCAGTCAGCAAGTTCTGCAGCTTAACCCACTGCGCCACTGTGACCCCTTGACAGCAGATTTAGATAGTATTATCGAAGGCTTTCATGGCCAGAATCACTGGGTTGTTGTAGGTCAGACCTCACAACCTCTGAGGATGCTTGCCATAGATGCAGGCAAAACGTCAGGAGAGAATGCCTTTAGAACATGGCCATATAGCCTGAAAAAACCTACAACAACCCAGATTTAGATAGCTTTATTTAGAAAACAGTCCAACACAATTTTTATTAGGACTGAAATCTTTCAGTTACAAAGTATACTTCAAGAAACAAAGCAATTTTAACGTTTTCACAAGATTTCATTGTGTTTGCTAACAACCCAAAAATTCCATCTTTCAAAGCTCTTTTCCTCCTTATTCTTGCACCTAGTTTCTTACAGGCATGACATTGTCTGCTCACAACTTACTTTTCCTCCTCTACTGATCAGTTCATTATGCTAAACCAGAAATGATAAACAATCCCTTTTCCCAGCATCATCATCTGTGTAGCACATCCCATCATCCAGTTTTATAAATGATATGCAAAAGCATGACAAGCCAGCATGGCAGGACTTCTGATCCTGATATCACATCTGGCTTGCATGGGGGCAATCCTATTTATTATTTATTTATTTACAACATGTATATGCCGCCCTTCTCATCCCGAAGGGGACTCAGAGTGGCTTACAAGATATATATACATACAATATATTATATTATTAGCATAGTACAATATCAGTATTAAATATTACTATATTGTACTATACCATTATATTGTAATATAATTATTACAATATAATATTAATATAATTATTACAATATAATATTAATATAATATAATCCTACTCAAACACTGTCAGCAATTTGACTTTAAATCCTATCAAGCCCTGCTAGCCGATAGAGCCACTGAATGAACAGAGGTTTCTAAATGTACTAATCACATCTACAATGAATTTATTATTTTCTGTAAAGTGACCTCAAGCGCTGGAAGACACAGGATGTGATTTAGAATGCTAAAGCTGATGAATATAGAAGGACATAGAAGAGCAGCTTGGAGCAGAACTTTTGCCTACAAAGAGGATGGGGAAATGCCTAACAGTTGTCAGAAAGCAGCTGTCATGGAAGCTTATGTATGAACTAAAGAAATGCTGTAAGAAAAAAATTCAAATAATGTTCTGTTGATTAAAACGCCTCCTGATTAAGACAGTCAGCTAGCCTTTGAATGTAAATGGAACTGAAATGAGATGTTCCCTATTCTTCTCAGAACTTGGAACATTTTAAATTTTTGAAATTACATTATTTGTAACATGACATAGCAACATAACATAGCTATAATTTGAAACAGAAATAAACAAGAACTTCATCAGAGATTGATATGTCTCTCCAAAGAGAGATTTGTAGGGTTTATATGAAATCTTTGGTTCATAGGTTCACAGTTCACAGTCCCTTAGCCTATTGGGGGACCAGACTACAGTTAAAAAATGAACACAACAACAACAACAATAATCTTTATTTATACCCCACCACCATCTCCTCAATGGGGACTCGGAGCGGCTTACATGAGGCCAAGCCCAAATGACAATAAAGAAAAACCAAAACACAACCGAAACGCGAACAATAAACAATAACATAATAGTTACATGAAACATATGAATATATAATGATATAAAAATTACAATATGCACAAGCACAGTAACAATGGGCTGGCTATATGTAATGATTAAAAGACAAACTGATTAAAACTGATTTCTGTGCTCACTGAATATGTTTTATTTCTTGTGCAAAGAAACCATGAAATAACAATACAATATACAAAATGAAGAATATTTTGAACCAACGCAAACATACCAGTCTTTCAATGGGAAGTATGGGCCTGCTTTCGGCTGATGAGTGCGTCAAGTTAATTAGGATTGTTGCTGTTGTGTGCCTTCAAGTCATTTCAGACAGTGGCATATGCTGCCTCAAAGTCTGGTGGAGTCTCTGGAGGTTTTTCAGCAGAGGCGACATGGCCATCTATAGGGAGGGCTTTGATAGTGATGGGGGGAGGGTTGTATTTGCTCCCTCGCTCTCCCCCTTTTCCCCCAAGGTAGGAGTTGCAGCAAAGGGCAGTCTTTTTGGAAAATGTGGGGAGGCAACACGGGGATGAAGGTGGGGCGGAAAAGGTAGGGAGGGAGAAAAGCCAGGCAGGCACTCAGCCTCCAGGGCAAGCAGAACAATTGGGAAGAAATAAAGAAAAAGTTGTGGGGAAGAGACAGACAAGGGGCCACGAGGATGGGATGCCCGAGGCAGGAGCCATCCAAGGAGAAGGTGACAATCAGGGTGAAGTGGCACAAGAGGTTGCCATTTCTCTCCTCCCAAGGAGCTCACTTTTTCCAGGATCCTGATACTCAAGAAGGAAGGCAGGAAGGATCAAAGAAAGAGGAAATAAGTCAAGAAAAGGAGGAAGAAAAGAAGCAAGGGAGGGAAGGAGGCCTGGAGAGAGAGGACCAGTACAAATTTGAACAGGGGCTGCAGTTAGCCCCCAGGTTGGACTTTGGGTATTCCTGGACTAAACTCTCTCCTTTCGTCATTCTACTCAGAGAAGGAGATGGCTTCCTTCCTAATAATAATAATAATAATAATAATAATAATAATAATAATAACTTTATTTTTATACCCCGCCAACCATCTCCCCAAGGGGACTCGGTGCAGCTTACAAGGGACAAGCCCAAAAATTACAAATAGAACACAGCAATTACAAACATCAGATAAAATATAAAAACAAACACAATTGTAAACAATATCAAACAATATGGCTGAGAAAAAACTTAGCTGAGGTTCAGGCTCCATGAGATCAGGTTTCCTTCTGCTTGCGTCCTTCCCCCTGTTATTGAGCAATTTAAAATGGCTGTAGATAGTGAGATCCAAGCCACTGTGAGTTTATCCTGGTGAGAAAAGAAGCCAATATTCCAGAACAAATCTCAACCATGTTGAAACAGAAACCACCGGGATATTTATGTAATGTCAGCTGAAAGTGATGCCAGTCTGCGGTAATCTGCCCTCAAAATAAGCTGAGATACATAACACAGTAAAACATGCACTTTTATACATTTTTTACCTTTGAATTTTGCACGCCTGTCTCCCTGAGCCGGCTTTGCCTAACACACTAAGGGGAGCAGTGCAGGGGAGCGGGAGAGGGGCCCCTGTCACCAGGAATTCATAAAGAATACATTCATAAAGAGGAAGTTCATTCATAAAAAAAAAAAAAAAGAATCCAATTCATAAAATTGATCAGAAGGGCCTGACAAAAGCCTGGGGTTCATTGTTGTTGTTGTTGTTGTTGTTGTTGTTGTGTGCCTTCAAGTCGTTTCAAACAGTGGCATATGCTGCCTCAGAGTCTGGTGGAGTCTCCTCTGGAGGTTTTTCATTCCATCCTGGTGTCTTGGCAAAACTATGCATTCCCTGATTATAAACTATCTTATCGGAAGGGGGGTCATCTTCGACTACACTCCTTCCTTCCTTCCTTTGATAAGAGTTAATGCACATGTGACTGACAAGCTGGAGGGGGGACTAGGACATTTTCCGACTAGCCCAGAATCCAAGAAAACAGATGACAAATAAATGCAATTTGTTTCATAAAGATCACGTAGTAGACAAAACATATTGTAAAGATCAAAAATAACTTTCTGGCCTTGCATCGCACATTTTAGTGCAAATATTAAGACACAAATAGTGTGCAATTCAGCAAGTATTGCAGAATGTCATGCCGTAGTCCAATTCAAAAAGGGTCATGACATGCAGCTGTTAATAAAATGCTGTAGTATATAAAAAGCCATATAGTGGTTTATTTGGATGATTTTAAAGTGATTTCACTGTGGTATTTAGCTCGACTGGGACACACATCCAGTTGTGGTTGATTTGTGGCTATTTCTTGCTTGTTTACTAACCCTTGGGGCAGAACAGAGCCCAACAATTTTTTAGTCACCTGTTTGTACTACTACTAAAACTTTGGCTGTTAGGCTGATATTTAAATTGACAGAGCAGAAACAGCAAAAGAAGGCAACTGTCACCCTGCACACTTAAAATACACCTGCTGTTTCAATGTTTAACATAAGTTAGGGTCATGTTTCCAGTGATATGACTAGATGGATAATTTAAACATGCATTCAGGCAGCTGTAGTCCTAATTAGGGCAAGGCAGTTGTCTTTCTGAAATGTCCCAGTTAATGTATTGTATTGCAGTGTTCATTGCTGCTGCATTTTGATAGTGATGGGAAAGCTTATGATAATCCAACAACTGCTGTCTTGTTTTAGGCTGCTTTTGGAATTTTAAACCACACACACACACATTTGTAAAATGCAGCTTTATTTGAAATATTTGATTTTACACTGAAAAATCATGTCAACAATTTGTTGGCAAGATAACACATTGACTGTAGGCCAATGTAGACACAGCAATAAGCATGCTATTCTCTCCTGTGTGTTTGGTTTCTGATTAGTAAGCAGCAGCATTAAAGAGCCTGACTCAGATATGGATTTCATCGGGTGAGCAGAAAGTATTTCACCATTTGAACTCACCAATTGGATCCACGTGTTGCTGTTTTCCTGTTTTGGTAGCAGCTTTCCATTCTTGGTAAATAACATCTGGGGGAGGCAAAGGAGGAGGGGGAAAAGACAGAGCTCGGAAATGTCATATTTGACTAAAACTCTCATAATCTCCTCAGTGGAAAAATCACTTTTCCCATCTCTGTTATGGGCAGAATGTTAATCCTTCTGTCTCCTAAGACAGGGTTCTTAAGGCATCCGCAGCTTTGTTTAGTAGAAGGCCCACTTGTAAAGATAGTAAAGCTGTGTTTCAAATGTAGTGTGTCAATATGCGGAGCCTCTGGAGGTGCAGTGGGTTAAACCACTGAGCTGCTAAACTTGTTGACAGAAAGTTTGTAGGTTCGAATCCGGGGAACAGTGTGAGTTTCAGCTGTCAGCCCCAGCTTCTGCCAACCTAGCAGTTCGAAAGCATGGAAGTGTGAGTAGATCAATAGGTACCACTCTGGTGGGAAGGTAACGGCACTCCATGCAGTCATTTATTTATTATTTACTAGCTGTCCCCTGCCATGCGTTGCTGTGGCCCAGTCTGTTGATCTGGAAAATGAAGTAATGAGAAAGTCTTGGTTTCTAATATATGTAATTTCTTTATGCCTGTGAGTAAACAGTATTTCTTGCTGTTTCTTTGTCAGTGTTGCTGTAGAGATGTCTGGTTTGCCCACCCTGGAACATGCAACATATCATTGTCCTTTAAGGGTACATTTCAAATCTATGATACTATATCTGTGTGTGAATCATATCTATCTATATCTATGGCTGGATGGCTCTTTGTCAGGAGGGCTTTGATTACGTTTTCTTGCCCTGGTGAAGGGAGTTGGACTGGATGGCCTTAAGTATTTTCTGTTGGTCATGGGGGTTCTGTGTGGGAAGTTTGCCCAATTCTGTCATTCGTGGGGGTTCAGAATGCTCTTTGATTGTAGGTGAACTATAAATCCCAGCAACTACAACTCCCAAATGTCAAGATTCCCCCCCCCCCCAATCCATCTGTGTTCATATTTGGGCATATGGAATATTTGTACCAAGTTTGGTTCGGATCCATCATTGTTTGAGTCCATAGTGCTCTCTGGATGTAGGAGAGCTACAACTCCAAAACTCAAGGTCAATGCCCACCAAACTCTTCAAGTATTTTCTGTTGGACGTGGGAGTTCTGTATGCCAAGTTTGGTTCAATTCCAATGTTGGTAGAGTTCAGAATGCTCTTTGATTGTAGGTGAACTATAAATCCCAG